>OX388307.1:1904810-2504810 GCA_947579605.1 Athripsodes cinereus
AACAGATCGCGCCTTTGCGATAAACTCGCTAACTGTATATTGATTGTATCTAACTTGAATGTTTACCTTTTATGTAATTGTTTGTAATCAATGTACAGTAAAGAATGAACAAATAAATAAATAATAATAGGTAGGAAAAGGGACTAAGAAACAGATGCCATATTTTGAGTGATAAAGTGGTCCTTGACGGCCCGCTTGAAAGCGTGAAGAGTGAGGAGCAGCCTTATTCTGGAAGGTAAACTATTCCAACAGAGAGCACCATGAACAGAAAACGAGTTTATAAAAAAAGTCTTCTACTTTTTTTGCTCAATTATTTAAATAGGCTTACGACATAAAACAATAAAAATTAAACACTAATATATTTAGACTTCCAAAGTGAATTTATTAATCGGGAGTCGGCTTTCAAGAGCTTTCTCTCTCATCATCATCATCATAGTACCCGAAAAAGAATTGATCTCCCACTCTTTTCCGTAAGTTTTCGAGTGTTTTGTAAAAGGCAGATGTTCGAAAAATGTAGCGATGAGGTTTGCCACGAATGTCTTGATATTTTGTCGGCATGAAGAGGACAGCTTGCATGTTTATTATATGCAGCTGGTCTGATGGTTAACCCACTTGTGGGATATCCCGTGATCGTATAGTAGTAATCAATTGTTCATACAACATCAAAAAAAAATCGCAACTGTTCCAAAATTAGATACTTAATTCTTATAATTACAGGAAATAAATATGTTACATAATTCCGGAATAAATAATTATGTTCCTCGACTTCGAAAATCTGAATTCTTATATTTTCGCAAAATCGGCGGTTATAGATGGTTCAAAAGATATCTCTGATAAAAATTCAACAGTTGGTTAATGACCGTCAGTTTGCGGCTGACCTGACTCGACAAAACGTCATAAGGAATGATTTATGAACCAGTGCTTACATAACTCACGCACACACACACATTAATAAAACTATATTTCGGGACTATTTATTAATAATATTATTATAAATAAAAAGATATCTGGACCGACTGCATTCATTTGTCATAAAATAGTTATGATGAAAGTGGTCTATTTCGATTATTCTTTTAGCACTTTATTATGTTTGTGTTGGGTTATTCGACAAGAGCAGCGGTCGTCTCACTTTTCTGGTCATGAGCCACATAGGAATTTGTGATGTATCATCGAGTGCCGCGCACTTATGAATTGGATATTTGTAGTTACAGTATTCGCATTTAGATAGTAAATATGTCAAAAGGCGACATATCTATTATCTAAATGTATGTAGGAACATTAGTAATTCAGACCTTCGAAACTAACGACCGGTGTGGTGCAGAGGTAACGCTCTTGCCTTTGAGTCACGAGGTCTCGGGTTAGATTCCCAGTTAGTCTGGGTGTTACATGTACGTGTGTTTGGTGAATTGTATATAATATCGACTGTGCTCAGGACAAACGATTCAAACCACATTGGTCAAATTTTATAGGAGAAGCAAAAAACTGTAGGATAAAGAAAATTTCAAATTATTGTCATTATTATTTTACCAACTTTCTGTAATCATAAAAAATTAAGACAAAATATTCAGAAATTCCAAAGTTATAAGCAAAAAATTAACAAAAATGTGGATTAAATCCTTTGTACTGACAAACTTTAGCAACATGTCAAAGAGATATGTATGTCGCATGTTTGGGGTTATGTGGTTTGATGCCTTTTTCCTCGCCGTAAAATTATGTCTGGATGATTTTTTTTGGTGTTAATAATGAAACTCATGCTGTTTGAGTCCTTTGTCCTATTGGATATTTGCAATTAAGCCCTAGCTAAAAAAAAATATTTTGCATTTTTTATAAAAACTAGACATTTGGGAATTGAATGCTTTTGCCAGAATGTGTAAAAGACACAAATGATTGACTTTAAAACATAAAATGACTTGTCAAAATTGTGGTTTGATGCCTTTTTCCTGAGCACAGTCGATATGTATCGTCGTGTTAGTTGTACTCATAATACGATATTCATATTATCTTAGTTTGGGACCAGCTTGATCTGTGCAAATTGTCCATATGTGTTATGTTATGTACCTAATATAAGGCTTAGAAAAGACAATGTCACCTTATTTGGTACTTTTGGTAGTTCCCTAACGAGTTTTGAATCTAAAACCACCCTTCTCACGAGGTGTGCTTTTACATTAAGCTACCAGGCGACATATTATCAAAGGCTACGAAATTCTGTCAAATACCTACATCACTGACAGCTTTCATATCTAAGAACGAATTATTTTCTGTAATTTTTTATGCTGTTAAATTTTAACACAAATCTGTTTTGTCATGTATAAGATTCATGTTTGGAGCAGTTTGCTTGTTTGATTTTTTTTTACTTTTTCTGATAATGTTGCCCTGAAGCAACCCTCTAATTAACATTATGTAGTTTGGAAGACAACATAGAAAGAGAAGTAATTCACATTTTTGTTTATATATTATTATTAAAATAGTGGTACACAGTAGAAAAATATTATTATTAACTCATAATACAATTTAATAATTGTAATTCGTTCACACGTATATTTATTTGTTCAGATGTGAAATGTAGTATGTGAAAGCTTGACATTATTGCACCTTTGCGACATTCACAGTTCAAAATGAATTATTATTATTAACTCATAATACAATTTAATAATTATATTTGTTCACAAGTATATTTTTTTTTTTTTTTTTTAAATAAAAAGATATATCTGGGTTTGTTATAAACCCAAATACAACCTTATACACCTTTCACACTAAGCTAAAAGCTTGTGCCGTGAAAGGGGAGTTTGCCGGCACCTGGGATCGAACCGCGGACCCCTTGTTCTGAAGGCCGAGACTCTACCTCCAGGCTACCGACGAACTTGTTTTGTTTGTTCACATGTGAAATGTAGTACATTTATATGAAAAACTCGACAGATTGCACCTTTGCGACATTCACAGTTCAAAATGAATTATTTTATTTTTATTTCAAAATGAATTATATTATTATTATTAACTCATAATACAATTTAATAATTGTAATTCGTTCACACGTATATTTATTTGTTCACATGTGAAATCTAGTATGTGAAAGCTTGATATATTGCACCTTTGCGACATTCGCAGTTCAAATGGTTGAAAATGACATATTATTAAGTAAGCTAATATTATGTTTTGTTTGGTATTTTTTTTTTAATGTAATTACTGTTCAACATTTAAAACTCTTTTTCTGGAATATGTGTTATAGTAAGTTTTATATCTTGTTTTTGTGTGAAACCTCTACACAGGACTTGTCCTCATGAGGTATAATACCTACATATTTATATGTATTTTTATTCAAAATGTATGTATTAATTGACTTCTTGTGTTGTGTAAACTGTATGTATGTATATAAATAAATGTTTTTGTACTAAAAAAAACCTATTAATTCATAATACAATTTAATAATATTTTTAATTCTTTATTTCTTTATTTCTTAAATATACATATATATACAATTAATTTATATGATCAAAATTAAACTTAGAGCTAACTTATTTATTTGCTATCCCCAATCAGCAAGGTAATATGCTGGTATCAGGGGAAATAGTATATAAACTATAATTACTTAAATATCAAGATCTTAATAAAATAACAATTTTATATTTATTGGATATTAAATAATAGGAATTATTAATTTACCTTAAAATAACAATAATCGGGTTTGTACTCAAATTTACTAACTAGAGTCTTGTAGGTAATATTATCTAAGTATACAGACTGATACGTATGTACATTCATTTAATTATTGGATTTATATCTAAAGCATTCAGTAGGTATATTATAATATGTTGTGAGTAATAAGATTTAGCGTCCTAACATGTTTTATCAGTTTTGTCTTGAATGTGGTAATATTTTTTGTTTTTCTCAATACGTCGGGTAGACTATTATATATTTTCATGGATGAGTGGAGAAAGCTATATCGTTTACGGTTCGTTCGTGGAGGCTCAGCGCGTAATTGTAAAGTTTGTCTCGTGTTGTGGTTGTGAACGTCAGCATTGATAGTTAATTTAATGTTAGATTTTATAAGCCCATTCTTTATTTTATACAGGTGTTTTACTTTTTCAATGAATATCAATTCTTCAAGTTTAAATTTTTCAGTAAAATTATACAGATCTGTTGTACTGGTTAATCTATGTAGACCAAAGATAAGTTTTAGAGATTTGTTCATTAGTCGTTGTATTATGTTGCGTTGTTGAATACTTGATTGGGACCAGGCAGCAAGTCCATAGGTAATGTGTGGAAGTATGAATGAATTGTATAAAATGTGCTTTATTTTAGTGCTAAAGATGTCAGCTCGTCTCATTATTCCAATAATTGGAGATAGTTTGTCATTTATTTTGTTAATATGTGCAGACCAGTCAAGTTTGTCGTCAAGGTGTAGTCCAAGATATTTAACATAATGAGATCTATTTATTATCGTTTGATTTATTATTAGTGTAAGATTAATATCAGGTTTGTTTTTCTGAGAGAATATTAGATAATTTGTTTTGTTTTCGTTTACGGTTAGATAGTTTGTCATTAGCCACGAGGTGAAATGTTTAAGATCATTATTTATTTGTTGTTCAAGAGTAATAGGATCCTGTCCACTATAAATAAGCAACGTATCGTCAGCATAAACGTAATATTTACCAACTAGGTTTTGATATTTTAAATTATCTATGTATAGTAAATATAACAAAGGACCTAGTATTGAGCCTTGTGGAACACCAATAGAAGTTAATTTCGGCGAACTGGTTGCGGTTCCATTTTTTGTGGATACCGTTCTTTCTAGAAGGTAGCTTTGAATTAGTTTATTGGCATTCCCTCTAATACCCATAGTATGTAATGATTTAAGTAATGTTGTGTGGTCAACGGTATCAAAAGCTTTTGATAAGTCAATGAAAATGGCTACAACGTATTTTCCAGAGTCCAGTTCATTGTTAATGTATTCTATTGCGTCTGTCAGAGTAGATGTAGTATTGCTAGCCTTTTGAAAACCATATTGATTGTTGTCAATTCCACCATTAGTGTGTAGGTAATTAGTCAGTCGGTTATATATTATTTTTTCAAATATTTTACTTAAGGTACTAATAATGCTAATGGGACGGTAGTTTCCTTGTTCATTTTTGGGTCCTGATTTATGGATTGGATTTAATAATTGTAATTCGTTCACACGTATATTTATTTGTTCACATGTGAAATGTAGTATGTGAAAGTTTACATATTGCACTTTTGCGACATTCGCAGTTCAAAATGAAATATTACACACACACACACGCAAAAATCATTAACACAAACGAAAACACTGCAAAAAACAATTGTCATGAATTCAAGATTACCTCTCCGTGCCAATATAAAATTCAGGATGGGTGGCAAACCTCATCGCTGAATTTAACTATATGATAATTTTTATCAGAAAAATTAATATTCCACTTTATAAAACCAAGCTATCTCAATAATTTCCGCATAAAATATAAATTCATTTCTAACCAGGCGATTTTTATAAATAAAATTCTTCATGTTCCCGTACGGGCACACTGGTATCCAGAGGGTCAGTGTTTTAGATAGCAGTGGACACTATTCTCAGAGCGAATTTGAGTTTGAGGCTAGTAAAATTATTATTGATAATAATATAAGGCAATAGTAGTAGTAGTAGTACATATCTGTAGGTATTATCTCCCCGAATACATTCATCCCTCCCTTTCCCTCTTTCAATGGTATAATATTGTTTTCTCTCCCTCCTGCTACACTTTTCCCTTTACTTACTTAATATACTACCTACTCACCGTTCGCTGTGTATCATATTTTCTCTCTCTCTCTGGTTTTTTTTTTCATTTGACGCAGTGACCATGATTTAATAATTATGGATATGTTTACATATCTTGATATTTTATTTATCAATTTAAATCAAAACTGTAAACAACCAGTGTTAACAAGTCTACGAATTTTTATTTTTATTTTTTTTTTTTTTATTCATTCTTTGCTGTACATTGATAAAAAACAATTACATAAAAGGTATACATCTCAAATTTTTACGTAGATGTACGTACTTTTTAAATAAAGAATTTAAGAAGAAAATAATAAATGATGAGTGGATGCAAGAGGAGTGCTGTGGATAGAATGCGTATTAATAATAAACTGAGATGGTTTGGTCATGTGGAACGAATGGAAGAGGAAAGAATGACAAAGAGGATATGAGGAAGCGCGGGCGTCCGAGAACTACATGACTTGAACATGCAGATCAAATTCTCAAGGACGGCCGTGTTTTGAGTAAGAGAAATCGACGTGCGTGCATGAGAAATTGTATGACTGTAGAGGAGGCGAAATAAGTATGTAAGGACAGATCTAATTGGCGTTCCGTTCTCTCTGCCTACCCCACTTGGGATACGGCGAGAGGGAATAGATAGATAGAATAGAAATAATAAATATGAATTGATTGAATTAAATGATATGTATGTATCTTTCACCAACTGTATGTTTCAGAGGGTTGACATATTTAGTCTTACTCTTCCACGTTTCAGGGCTGAGATTGCATCGATGGCGATGGGTGTTTAGTGTAGGTGAGATGCTTGCATCCGTGCTTCGTGAGATGTTCCCTTCAACTTTCCCATTTCCCCCCTCCTATTAGCCACATTTTTTGATTTACATTATCTATTTTGAAATAACTTCTTTTGTTGTTGTTTTGTTTTTCTTCTTTTGTATTTTAGTATTTGGTTTTGCATTATTATTTTAACTTTCTTTTTAGCTATGTGCATAAGTATATTTGGATACAAATGTGCTATCTGTAAATGGGTTATGATTTTAAATTGTAATATATTATATTTGTGTAAAACTTGTAGCTGTTGCAATGAAATAAAATAAAATATGTCACCCATCCTGAATGTCAATATATTCTGAATCAACAGTAGGGCCAATTCTGAATCTTGATGAACTAACTAAACTAACTAATAACAGTTGACTAATATTAGTCATTTAGTACAAATTCGTATTCAGTATTAGTTACGAACTATAAACAACTATAAACTCGATAACCACCAAGGGCAAACAGTAAAATCTATGGGACAAACAAATATTAGTCGGTGATGCCACAATAAAAAATGTTTTTCACGTCCCGATTTACACTTTAATTTAATAGTTGTCGCGCGTGAAAATTGTGAAATGTCAGATTTGCCGGTATATTTTGACGTTCGCATTTGCGTCGGTGGTGGTATAATTTTACAATTTATAGATGCCAAGAGTTGCGAGGACCCTAAAAATATCCATTTTTTACTTTTAATTGAAAAAAAACAACTTGAAACTTCCAAAATATAGCAATATTCTGCGGCAAAATGACAGCAACTAATAATATTCGCACATTAAAGTCGCGAATAAAATTCTGCCAAATACAACTAATTGTAGTTGTCAGATGTCAACTAAAATTTCGTTCTGAATACGAAATCCATAGATTCTCGAAATTTATAGTTGTACTAAGGTGTCAAAATGAACTAGCTAACTAAATTAGTTTTAGTACGGAAAACTGTGAATACGAATTTGAACTAAATATTATGACTCAACTATCTCCTTACACTTAGTGAAACTAAACTATTTTATGATTCAGAATTGGCCATAGTAACATATTTTTCTTAATGCATCTACAATGAAAGACTCGAGGGAGATTGTGAACGAACCTTTTTGAACCGTTAAAACTGATTGATATGAAATTATATTGACAAATGCATGTCTATAACGATAAAAACAATAGAATATAAATGTATACAATAATAGATTGAGCAGCAGCACGTGGTTATCCTACTATTACGATGCCTCCCACCCTCTCCATCCCTGCTAATCTCACCCCCACCCCCGCCTATCTTTGATAATAATAATAATATTTGACTTTGTAGACTGTGCGGATTTGCACGGGAAGAAAAACACTGAAGACAGTGGCATACATAATTATTATAATGAATTTTAAATTTCGAACTATTCTTTTTTTAAAAAGTTGAATTCGAAAAACGAACATTCTATTATGTTCAACTAAGAAAAGTGCCTACTCAACAGACTAACAAACTGTGCAAACCTTCTTTAGTAGGAAATAAGAAAGGTGTCCCGATGCTTACGAATCGACTAAGGCTGGTTCACTTTACCCACTGTAGGTTCACCAATCCCTGTTTCAAACCATCATACATATAATAATTATGTCACCTACTAATATAATCATAAAATATGTTCTACTAAATGGAGTTTGCACAATATGTTGGTTGTGCGGATTAAGTGACCATTGAGTAATATTCACTCACGCAGGTGTAAAAAATGCAGTGAAATGCGAAAAGTACGTCTAAATTAGGACAAAATTGAGTTACGTTTGATCCTTTCTATCTACCCCGCAAGAGAAACGGCGTGTTGGAATAAGTAAGCTTCTAGCTTTTCTCTTATTATTTTTTGAAGGATCAGATAATAAACGTGGTTAGATGGAAGAAATTACTTCAAAGTAATAATCTCGCCACTGCATATAGTCTTAGTATTTTGAATTTTGTATTGCTTTGTTAACACTGTTAGATACATAATAATGATGTGCAAAAGACGACCAGTGTGGCGTGGAGGCTAACGCACTTGCCTTTGAGTCACTAGGTCCCGGGTTCGATTCCCGGCCAGGGCAAAATGAAGAATGACCTTTTTCAGATTGTCCTGGGTCTGGGTGTTACATGTATATGTGTGTAGTGCATTGTATATATGTGTATCGTCGCGTTAGTACCCATAATACAAAATTCACATCTTAGTTTGGGACTAGCTCGGTCTGTGTGAATTGTCTATACATGTTATGTTAAAAAAAAAGAATAAAATAAATAAATAGCTCAATTTCTTCATTTCAAAAAAAAAATATAGCCGTCCCTGTATTATTCCTCCTGTGTGTTTTGGATCCCGGAATAGTGTATATCTGTGTACCATTACCCGCAAGTGTTGCTGCTTTTGCTGCGTCTACTAGAGCGGCACTGGTGGTGAGTGGCGAGCCGTGGTGGTGGGCGGCACAGGGCGGTGGTAATTGCCCGGCAGAAGTGGAACGAGACGGAGAGGTAGGCAGATTTGTATACTTACATAGAGAAAGAGAAAAAGCCACTTTTCACATTAGTAAATCTGTCGGGAGGGAGCCCTTCGGATGATTTCTGAGGCCTCTCATAAAAACAATAGAAATCGCACGATGAGTGTGGATGACAAAAAAAAACTACCATTTCTGTAACATCCAAGGATAATGGAGGATTATAAAATAGGGGATAAAACTTACGGAAAAGAGTGAGTGACTGCTCTTTGCTGGGTGCTCCACGGCTAGTTTTTATTTTTATACTATGAATCAAAATGCAGAATTATCTACTTCTCTTTAGATCAACAACTGAAGTTTCACGTTTTCATATTGTCGAAGTTTTAAGCCGGCCAGCCCTTCAGGCTGCCCACTATAGCACCATCGGTGTGGACAAGATTTGTTTAGTGTAGAATTTCGGATAAATGGAAGTCCCCAGACACCTGCGGTATCCTGGTGGACGAAGGGCCCTTCAACGTATGTTTAAGTTTTAAGGTAGGTATCAGATATAAATCCTACAATGTGTAAGGGACCGATGAGTGGTATAGAATGTAAAACGCAAGAGCGAGACGGCGACAGGAAGGAGAAAAGAGAAAAAAGACGAAGAAGAACAAGTAGGTATACGACGAAAAATGACATTTTGGGTAAAAGTACACCGAGGCAAAAGGTAGGTGTAGTAAGTAAAGATATAGAAAGGTACACACTGATACCGAAATGCTACAGAGCGTAAGGGAAACACCACAGTGAAAATATCTTTACACAGAGCCAATGAATGAATAATATACTAAAAAAGAAAAATGTATACGAAACAGACTTAGTTTGCTATTTTATAAGTATGTCTTAATTGGCTTATCCACTACTACTATACCATCACGGCATTATCCCACAAGTGGGGTAACCAGCAGATCAGCTTATATTTAATAATCATGCAAGCCGTCTTCTATGTGCCAACAAAAAATTTCAGG
This sequence comes from Athripsodes cinereus, assembly GCA_947579605.1. Classification (NCBI taxonomy): domain Eukaryota; kingdom Metazoa; phylum Arthropoda; class Insecta; order Trichoptera; family Leptoceridae; genus Athripsodes; species Athripsodes cinereus. The sequence goes on from OX388307.1 coordinate 1,914,831, forward strand.
ATGGGTGGCAAAACTCATCGCTGAATTCGAAATGTAAAATGTCTTTATTTTTCGAACACCTGCCATTTACAGGACACTCGAAAACTTACGGAAAAGAGTGAGAGACCAATTATTTTTTGCCGGGTGCTCCACGAATATAATCTAATTCACATAGAGGATGGCAACCTTTTAAAATATATTGCTCATCTATGATATGGAGCTTTTTGTCGTTTTCTCAATAACGCACAAAGGCGAATTCTGGAGATGCTTCCTTTAAATTTGCCCACAACAGTATTTAACATTGATTTTACTTACATTATTTGTTAACATATGTGCATTCTGTAATTGGGTTAATGCTATACCTAATTGTTTTGTATTATATTATTGTAAAAACCTGTAGAAATGCCTATAAAGGAAAAATAGAAAATAAAATAAATATAAATTAGAAATTACAAATGGATTATAGAATTTCTAACACACCTTCCACGTAACGATTTATACAATTTGAAAATGTCATCCAGCAAGATATTTTTTTTTGTTCTCATAATATAAAATCTTGATATTTACACTTCGGAGGTTTCGTGAATCGACCGACGATATTATCTAGAAACGAGTTGCATATTTAAAGTGAAGACTGACACTATGCGACAGACGAAATGGCGCAATACGGAATGTATCTACACATAATATATGTATAATAATATAGGTAGGTATACAGTGAAAACTAAAAATGTTTCTAACGTGTTTTGCACGTAAAAATTCAGCATACTTACGTATATCACGTATTGTATGTATTTATGTATCAAGGATAATTGAGGGGTGTAGAAGCAAAAGTCACATCGACCCTGATCATCGAAATTTATTTATTTATTAATTTATTTTGAGCTTTTTCCACATCATTATATAACAGTGTTAAGAAATCATTAAGTGAGGTCCGTGACCAAGTTAGACAGAAATGATTTTTTGTTTTGTTTTTATTTTTTTCTTTCTGTATTTTGTACTGAACCTACTGACAGTTGAAAAAGGACCTTCATTAGGCAGACCCCACCACCATGTGGGACTAATAATTGCTCAAGGAGAAGAAGAAGAAGAGATATAGTATAATATAATCAACACAAGACGAAGCCATACAAAAAGTTAATAAGTTAAGTTAGTATTAGTATTTTTGACACACCAAATCAGTTGTTCTACTCGATTTATTCTAAGATGGAGGCGGATTTATATTGCATCGTTTAAACTACAGCGTGGCAGCGAAAATATGAACATTTCTATATTCAAAGTAAAATAATTGGAAAAAATTGATCGATGTAACATTGCTGCTAAACCCCTCACATATGTGTATTTTAAGGTGCAGAGAGAATGTTCAACGTCTTTACTTTAACTTGGTGCAGTTCCGAATGACATTTTATACATGTCCCTTGAGGTTCGATATGAGTGTCGTCCATTCAAATGTACAAAAATGTTTGCATATTATGTCGAATAACGTCATAGTGGAGTCATGAATTAATATGGAAGAACTCCTAGTTTCCCTATAAATATTCACTAGTAAGATAATTTAGGTACGCCAATAATTTCAAGATATCCCACTTGTGGGATACGCAATAGTGGTATACTGCCCTGCTAAGTTAAAACACAGTAATTACCAAAACACATGTTTCAGAATCGCAGTCCAAGTTTGAAACTACCTTTTTGTGTGTATTTTTCAAGTAGGTATTAAAAAACATAGATATTTGCCACAGTTGTCACAAATATCTAAATTAGTTTATTAATAAGAAAAAAAGTGTGGAAAAACGTGGCTGAAGCACGTAGAGTCCGACCTTCTCCACAGACGACTAAAGCCCGAGGATGCAAAAAGCATTGCTGCTGACAGAAAGAGCTGGTCAGAATTGGTTCAAGACCGACGGGGGGCACCCACTGCCGCATATAGGCGCCCTCCACGTGCACGACCTTATGCAGCAATGGCTCCATAAGAAGAAGAAGAAGAATTAACAAGAAAAATATTTCAAAAATTATTGAATACCTGAGATATTTTTGACGAATGTGGCATGTTTGTTTTTTAGTTTGTAGGTCAATAGTTTTGCTGTTTTGCACTGTTTTTACTATGACATTTTATATGTATATAAAAAACCCTTTAGAGACGTCTTTTGTATTAGTGTCTATGCCCCTGATTGACAATGTCGTAAAGAAACGTCAGTTTGTATTGTGATACCATTACATATCAATCAGAATGAAAAAGTGATTAACATTACTAAAATCACTCTACATTTTATTCATACAGACAGAAGATAATGATATTTTTTTATGCAAAATCAATGTACAAACATTTTAAGCTGTTGATAAATTGGAATGATTAACAAAATTACGTCGGTTATCATCATCGAAGATAGTTACAACAATCTTTACGTTACATACAATAATATCGTCATCGTCTATCAAACAAAACTCATGTAGAGAGTTATCAAAATGATGATAATGTGATTATGTGTAAAAGGGGGGAAACCTAATTCACATACATCAGTCTTGATTTTATACACCAACATTTTTTAACTGCTTATCATTATTTATTTATTTATTGATACATCAACGGCTCACAGGCCCAACGGCCCCATTATATTCTTTACATGTTACTAAACTTCTTATTGACATTCTATAACCTAAGTTCCAATATTAAAATTCTTCTACTATCTATCTATTCCCTCACGCCGTATACCATGTGGGGTAGGCAGAGAGAACGGAACGCCAATTAGATCTGTCCTTACATACTTCTTTCGCTTCCTCCACAGTCATACAATTTCTCAATCACGCACCTCGGTTTCTTTTACTCAAAACACGGCCGTCCTTGAGAATTTGATCTACATGTTCAAGCCATGTAGTTCTCGGACGCCCGCGCTTCCTTACACCCCTCCTTTCAGCCAAGTATATCCTCTTTGTCATTCTTTCCTCTTCCATTCGTTCCACATGACCAAACCATGTCAATTTTCTTCTATGATTATTTAGCTCAGGTGGTCAGCGAGTTTATCACAGATAAAATAAAATAAAAATTCACTCATTCGTGGTAGCATGGGTGTTGCTGACATAATATATACCAAGCTAGAAGAGAGGCAACAAGATGGTATGGCCACATAAGGCGGAGACCACCGGAACATATCGTTAACAAAATCATGTCAATGAATCTCCCTCGACATCCATCAAGAGGGAGACCAAAGAATACCTGGATGACGACACAATGTAACAGAATCCTGCAGCGAAATGACTCTATATTTTAATATTAAAAAATGAAATTGAATCGATGAATGTTAAAAGGTACCCATGTCCCATTTTTTATGATTTTGAGTTAATGATGTAATTTTTCATTCTGAACCATTACCCGTCGTTTGAGTGTAAAAAGAGGCTAAAAATCATAGAATTTCATTTAAAATCAATACCACGAATATTGAAGTTGAGTGTTAAAAGGTACTCATGTCATCAACATAGATACCTTTTAACATTCAATTTGCGATTGCCTAGAATTTTTTATCCTATTGTAATCTTTGATTATTTCTGGAGCACTGTCAAATTTTGATGTTATTTGCATTTTACGAATACAAGAGGTGGGAGCTGGTTGTTATTTTTCAAAATGGAGGATAATGGTGAACAGGTTTTGAAAAAAATTATTAGGGAGTTAAAAATGTTGAACTTCATAAAAGGAATATTATAAAGAGATCAAGATTGCGTGGCTAGGAATATATTAATCAAAGAGACAATCCTACATCTGCAAAAAAGTAGGAAAATGCTGCATGTAAGTTATACAAATGCTCAAAATTCTTCGAAATAGTCCCCTCCTGCATTAAAGTACTTGCGGAGACGTGTCTGCCACGCCTGGAAGGCACCCTGAAAATCCTCCACAGGAATGCTTTTCAAGAACGTTGTAACACGCATTTGGATGTTTTCCGCGGACTCCCAATGCTTTTCTTTCTTCTCTTCCTTCAGTCGGCGGAACAAAAATCAAGAAACAGGCATCTAAATCGGAATTGTAAGGGGGCTGGGGAACCACTGGGGTGCTGCTTCGGACCATCAAGGGGGCCAATGATGTATGCTCATTCTTACTAGATTATGTGATGGAAGAAGTGTCTGAATCCGTGGAAGAACTTTATCTAGATTCTGACTCTTGTGTTGGGCAAAATCGGAACAATACAATGGTTAGGATGTGTCGAGCTTTTGTGAATACAGGACGATAAAAAAAATGTGCACCACTTTCATGTAAGAGGATACTCGTTTTTGCCATGCGATAGGGACTTTGGCCTGATGAAGGAAAAAATCAAACGTTTTGACTGAATATATCTGCCTTAAGAGTATGTGGAGATGATCGTGCACTGTGCGAAAGCACGACAATTCACAGTCAAAATGGTGACCACAGACATGACATGAAGACAAAAAATACAAACTCTGTAGAAACGTCAAATTCTCGTGTTCCATATGGCAAAAAAGTAAGTTTTAATGTTACTCAGTTTATGCAATTTGAATTTCTTCACAATCAGAAAGGGGTAGCTATTGCATATCCATATATAGACAGCTTTGTAAAACATACCTTTGATTTACGAAAAAGATCTGCTGAAAATATAAGGACGCCACCTATTAAATCATATCCGAGGAGCAAAGTGGAAATAAAAAAAATAATAGACGACGTGATCACATAACTGAAATATATTTTATTTATTTATTCATTCTTTACTGTACATTGATTAAAAACAATAACATAAAAGGTATACATTCAAATTAAATACAATCAATAAACAGAGGGCGAGTTTATCGGAAAGGCGCGATCTCTTCCAACTAACCCGATATATTGGTCCTAAAGCAGCAGAATTTTACCAAGATATTATTAAGTGGGATTGCACAGAGGTAACAGACCAAGGAAACATCGAAATAGAGGACTGATAGGTACTTAATTGTGGCTTTTGGGAGGATTTTTTAATTTTTAATAAATTGATTGTTAAAAGGGACCTAAGTGCAAGAAATATATGTATATTTTTTTAATAAATGTAATATATTTTTTATATATTTTTCTCTTTCATTCAATCAACTATACCCTATTCTTATTATTTAGTTAAAAAAATGAAAGAAAATTTCGCTCTAGACTGAAATATTAAGTTTTTTTTAAATATCTCCATTTAATGAAAAAGTAACATAGGTACCTTTTAACATTCATCGATTCAATTATATTTTATGGTTCAATAAAAAAAATAATTCTTCGTTAATTGTTGTTCTTGTATTGCTCCAACTGTGTTGTGAATGAGAATGTTGACTTATTTTGTTGTGTTGTATAACATGTAAGAGGCTCAGGCCGTGGCCGTAGATATGAGTTGTGGGTTCAAGACCCGTCCAGAGCACTACCATAATAAGGTGACGTTATCTTTTTTAAGCCTTATATGATTGTTGATAAAATGTCATAGTAACAGAGCTATGTTTTTACAAGAGATCCCATCAGGCTCTTTGTGAGAATATCTATTGATTGATAACGTATATCGATGGCTTAAAGCACAGAAGACACATGTCCACATTTGACAGTTTATAGAAAACAGGGTTTGAAAGTTCTCTCAATTAATAAACTAATTTTAAATTAATTCAGAAGATGTCCTTGGTCGACATGTGCTTTTTAAGAATCAATTATGTCGATATAAATATATTCTCAAATATCTTATGTGACATTTTATATCTGTGCACAAAAAAAATTACAATTTAAGAATGTTTGGCATCTGGTTTTCATTAAATATTTCGATAATAATATAAGTCTGTACCTGAGAGCCATTTAGTCTTAAGCACTAAAATGCAATTTTCGAATTCAATTTTTTAATCGAATAAATCTCGACATTTTACTAGTAATAAGATGTATATAGTATACACAGCTTATTACATAGACCCTATAGTATAGACCCTAAGCATTTCTGTACTTAAGATTCACGAATTTTGACTGGAAGACGTTGCCTAGCAACAAGTCCGCTTTTTGGCCTAATTTTGTTAATATTGTCACGTTTTGTAATTTTGTTGTTTATGTATTTGTGTAAAATTATGGCCAATAAAGATTTATTTATTTATTTATTTATTTATTAATTATGTGTTATTTTCGCTTTTTCGTAACTTTGGCATTTTTGTCAAAAATGCACTTAAGTCCTAATGGCTCTCAGGTACAGAAGTATTATTATGTAATCAGGACATAGATGACGTTGCAATCGATCTTGTACTTATATTAACTCATTTTACCTAAATAGTGGACATGTGTCTTTTGTGCTTTAAACCATCGATATAGGTAACGAAATTATTTCCTACCTTAAAATAATAATATCTATAAGTAGGTATCTACGTGGTTTATATAAACGTACTGTTAATATTTTAATCACGTGAAGACACCAGTAAAGAAAAGATATCCCATTCTTTTCCGCCAGTTTTCGAGTGTCCTGTTAGACGCAGGTATTTGTAAAACATCATGTTTAAGGGCCCCGTTTAGCAAAAACGGTAGAATATTCAATTTTTAACAAATTTGATAGAAAAACTGTCAAACCTTGTTGACCATTGCTAACATATTGATTTATTACCAATATTAGTTTTTTACTAAAACATAAATAAATCGCAGACTGACGAGATTTATTTAGGTACCTACTCTTTGTCATATCAAAATACAAATTATTTGTAAAATATATATATTTTTTATTCATCCTATCAAGCATATAAATACTATAGATTTTAGCAAACTTTTTTAGTATATAAAAAATCGAGTTTATGTGGTGATTTTTGGTTTCATGAGAAATTTTATCAATTTTTTTTTTAAATCGGTAAATATCCATGAAAAAAACAAAAAAAAAATGAATTTATTTGTTCTATAATTGTAATGACTATCAAAGTATTCGTAATATAAAAAAAAAATATGTGAAAATTCGTAGGATTCTCGTGTATTTATGTACCAAACACACCCCCGAATTCGATTTTTAAAAATATGCTTTTATATAAACGAATACTTTGAAGCTAAAATCAAGTTTTTTTTTAAAAGTTAAAGTTTGATATTGGTAATGAATATTTTTGTTTTCATATTTTATCAAATCAAAATGTTCGTAGGGTCTACAAGTTTTGAGAGTTTGTGTACCAAACTTGTTGAAAATTGAATGTTTTATCGTTTTTACTAAAGGGGCCCTTTAATGGCCGGTTTCTATAATCTATCTATCCACTACTGTCGATTGAAATCTATTGTGTAATATACTATTTTAAACAATAGATAGGTATCGTTTTTATACAACACGATACGAAATTTTATACAATAGATTTTATTCAATCGACAGTCACGGATAGATAGGTTATTGAAACCGGCAATAAGACATCTTCAGTTCAGCAGTGATGTGGTATGCCTAGTGATGGGAGTAGAAAAAAATCTCCAAAGAAATTTCTTCGAGAATTTCCCCTCTGATGGAAGAGAAATTTCTCGCTACAATTTTTCCTCGTGGTATTTTTTATTGATCATTGTAAAAATGATCAATAAAAAATATAAAATACACCATAATTCTCCAAAAATTCTCCACTTCGAGAATTTTATTAAATTTTCTCGAATAATAATTTCTTGAGAATTCCACAACACTAGGTATGCCGCCCGTCCAGAATGAATAGGACGACTAATTGGATTACATGAAAATTCTTCGAAATACAATTGTTCGAATTTACAATTGTTCGAAAAATTATTATTCGATTGAACAAATCTTCGAATAACATTTGTTCGACTATCAATTATTCGAATTACAATTTATGGAAACTGAATTGTTCGACTAACATTTGTTAGAAAACCTCATTCTTCAAACTATTTTATATTAATCTAAATTCATTTTATTTTGATGTTCAGAAGCAGATCATATTGACACGATTATATTACGTTTCATATGAAACCCCAGCCATACCTCATCCAACCGTGGACGAGTTCATAAACAACAAATTTAATGTTATTTTAGTTTCTTAAGAAAATGAGGCTATTGCGTTCATACCTAATTATAAATATATTTAAATTATTTTTCCAAACGTTTGACACTATTTAAATAAATCGATTGAGTCGTATTATATAATATTACTTCGCTAAGCGAGTCACTTTTCGCCGAAAATAGGAGCAAAATTACCTGTTTTGATAATAAAAATTCGAAGAATTGTGTTTCGAATAATTGTTGTTACCAATATAACGTATGAAAATTCGAACAATTGTGTTTTCTGATAATTGTGGATTCGAATAATTGCCATTCGAATAATTGTCATTCGAAAAAACTGAATTTTTTATAAATGTTTTTTCGAAGAATTGTCAATTCGAATAATTTTCCTGTCACCGACTAATTGCACGTATATTTTTTCAATGTTTAAAAACAACAATAATCAAAATTTAAAAATACACGAGCACTTGTATACAATAATATGAATACAGTTGGTAGGTAAGTGTAGAGTAGAGTGGATACTTCGACTCATTATTCCCTATAACATTTTAATAGAGATATTAAAGAGAGCCATCACGTAGTGTGAGGTGAGTGTGTTACAACATACACACATAGTATTATTATAATAACTATTATATTATAGTAACTATACAGGTAGGTACCTACAAACAACAATATTAGAATAATACATCTATAATATGAAATGTACAACTAAGTCCGTGGGTCCACGAAACCTCCCATGTGTGCATTTTTTTCAAAAATGATATATTGATACCAAATTATTCGTCTCGTCGAACCGCATCTACCGATGAAATAATAACCTATACGCTAAGGTGTCCACGGAAAAAGTTATTGAGAGAAATTAATCTCTAAAGGGGCGTTCACATTTGTTCACTTTCAGTGGTCACTCTGGATGATCCTCCAAAATGAAAAGGTGTGAACAGGCGTTTCATCAATAGTGATCACTAGCGATGTTGGAGGAAAGAGATTACCACTCGTCATAATTTTGATGAAAGGTCCTTTCACTGAAACAACCATAGACAAGTTTTATCCTATTACTTGTCTTATTCTCTATGAATTTGTATTGAAAGTCAGAATCATGTACAAAATTATCATGGGGTCGAGAACTATATTAATTTGTTTAAAGTTTTATTTTTAATTTATTTAATTATTTTTGTACGAAAATACGTCAAACTATATACAACATGACTGTGAATGTTGACATGGCAGTGAAAGCATAGGATGAACAAATGTGAACAGACGTGTTCACTTTCGATGAACAGGTTTGACCCTGACACTCTGGATGATCATCCAAAGTGAAGCAATGTGAATGCTACTTTACGTTCAGGCTTTTTCTCGGAATAATTCGTGAAAACTTAAAATGAGTAAAATGTGAACGTTTCAAGACATTGTGTAAGTTGAAAAATCGTGTCTCCGTGATAAACTGGCCCTATGTATTTTGATTGCATTTCTGTGTAAAATTGCTTAAAATCAGTGTAAAGTTAAGAATAACAAAATAAACAAAAGTAAAAAACTCACACGTACTGAAAAAATGATTCTGTGTAATTTTTCAAATCATATCTAGATTTCAATATACTATCAGTGATATGTTACAACTAGATTCGCAATGTCATACAAATATTCTCTAAAAATGTGTACCCACCCGTCGAGGTACAATACTTGAGTAATATATATTCATCTCTATCTACCGGCCTTTGTCGTCTGTAATAATCCCCATTCTCATATTGTCTATCTCTTGTTATCCACAAACAATTTATATGTGTGTCGCTTTTTTCAAACTAAAAATTGCGGCACCAAGGACCGCAACGAGATTTTATTGATGGTACATGTTTGAGATTCATATTGCAAATCTAGGTATAACATATCACTGTATACTATACAATTTTTTAGACACCTTCCACGTAACGAATCAGACACTCATAGAAAATGTCATCCAGCATAACAGTTTTTTTTTATCTCCAGTAAAATTTGATAAATGCACATAGGAGGTTATACGAATCCATCGATTAAATGAACAAACGATACAATACAAAATTTTATAATAATATATTTAATAAGAAGCGCATGCGTACATAATAGTAATACAAAACAATAATGTAGTAGTTTTTTTGAATGCGGGTAATATAACGCGTCTCCACATTCACGAATTTCAGTAAATGTTGGAGAGAGATCCATCTCCCACCCGAATATCTCAGGAGTCATAGAACTCCTATTTATCCGCACATTCAAACCTAAATAAACCAATTTTATATTATTTTGTTAACATTGTTATATAATGATTATGTGCAAAAAGAAAAAATAAATAAATAATAAGTAATTATGACTGGGGTTGTGGAAGGGAGGAGGGGAAGGGGCAGAGCGCCAATAAGATGGAGCTCACTACACGGGGCCTTGCACATGGCGGAGGATCGCTCAAGATGGTCACGATCCTCAGGATTGAGGGGACCGACGGAGATGATGATGATGTCCTCGCGTGAGGGCCTCTGAGAAGGCCTGTAAGATCAGTCGGCCTGTATAGCCAAAACGCCGACGTGCGAATCTTTTATGATGATGATGATGTTGGAAGATTTGTTTCATTGGCTTCTTTTTTTGTGGAGAGTAGCATTGGTTGGGATGCCCCCTTCGGGGGAGAGAATAGTTTTCACATTACTCTAGTACAGGTGACTCCTGCGACTCCTGCGGTCTCTATCTTGGATCATTAAAAGTTTCTGGGCATCATATTTCTGCTTTTAGGACTGAATTATGATTATCAAGTAAAATTATTAATTGTTTTTCCTATGTGTGCATTTCGGATCTATGTAATATTTTAATGAAAATATAAATATTGGTGTATTTCTTCCTTAAGGGGATATTAAAAGTTTTACAGTAGTTTAAAAGATTCCCACGAGGCGGATTTTGCCGGCCAAAAAATAATCAATACAAATTATTGTTATTTAAAATATCTTACAGAGTAGAATAAAATGGGTAGGTAAATAAGAAGAAGTAACATCGCATATAATAAAATCAGCATCTAAAAAAGCGTAACATTTAGGGTTTCCTGTAAGACACCAAAAGTCCTTAAATGAATGCAAATCACTGTCCAACAATAATTTCATCCATTCATAATAATATTATCTACAATGAAATAAATAACAATAAATATGATGCGTGATGTAAACAGAAAAAATACGTTATATTAATAATGTTACTTTAGATGTCCGTGTACATTCCTAATGTTCCCTGACGGAAGTTGAAATGGTGACGGTGGGTTAGTGCTTTTAAGGTCCAACAGGATATGAATTAATCAGGTGTAATAACTTACAAAAGTTTACGTTTTGAGGTGGTCGTCAGCGATGATTAAAAATAAAAAAAATCCTACAACGGGGAACCTTCACAAAAAAATTTTAGCTCAAAAAATAGTACAGAAAATTAAAAAAAATATGGTGCTTTTTATATTTTTAAGTCTTTTATCACCATTTGAAAAAGCAATTTTCGCCCTTCGCCGCGAAAAGGTCCACTCATGGTGGAGCACTGTGTGTCGTCAGCAGCCGCTACAAACAGTACCAAAAGTGAAATGTGTGCCAACACAACATAGCGCCTAGCGACGTCACAACGAGCTAATTCAATAACAGAAAATATGCATTTTTAAAATGAAAATAATGAATGAAAAGTTTCATTTTATCGTTTCTTATTAGAATATTCGTGATCAGCGTATATTTATTAATATGAATTGTTAACATTTATTCATATTCCTCACACATGCATGTTCCCCATTCTGAGGAGAATGAGCGGAGTGTTTTTGGTAGAAAGTGCGTGTAAATAAGCTACGATGGTTTGACATGTGGAGCGATTGGATGAGGAAAATGCTAAATTTATCTGAATGTTGAACGAATAAGCGAGTAAGTTTATATCTGGGAAGTTTGTTCGCGAGGGATTAAACATGCGATAAGGATAATCATCGTAAGAAGGAAAGTGGCTGATGCAAGAGTCAACGGCGGCTTTGACCTATGGATAATGAAAGGATGGCAAAGAGGATATACTTATCTGAGTAAGTGCGGACGTCCAAAAACTGCGTGGCTTGAGCACGTGGATCAAATTCTCAAAGATAACCGCGTGATGAGTAGAAGAAATGTGGAGGATGCGAAAAAAGTACGAAAGGATAGATCTATATGGCGTCCCGTAAAATTGCCTACACGGTGCGGCAGAAAAGTAATGAGACTGTTTTTTATTTACCAAATTATTTTTTGTTTTCAAAAGTCAATATTATCCCCTTCAAAGTAGTTCCTATGGGCAGGTACACGCCGATGGAGAAGTTTTTCCCACAGTTGGTAGCAGCGCTGGAAGTCTTCAACCGGTATGGTCTTCAGCATGGCCGTTACACTCTTTTGGATGTTTTAGAATGTCTCGAAACGACGCGACGTCCTTTGAGGACATTGTTCAGTTAAGAGAAAAGAAAAAGTGACAGAAACTGAGTTCAGGTGAAAAGGGGGACTGGGGAACCACAGGAATGCCTTTTGAATTAGAATTTCCAGTCTATATTAAAGGTCATTGTTATATATTAGAATAAGATGACATACTACTGCACTAAAGGAGTGACAAATATAAGAGTTTTGCCTTTTTGATGTTGCATACAATAATACAATATGTACCTAAATACAAAACAACCCCAACTGTAGGTTTGTGACTTAGTGGTGTGTAGTGTGCCTAGTTAGGGATGAAAACGAAGGGTTGCATATTAGGTAGGTAGGTACATGGTATAATGATAATAATACAAAGTAAGTACATACCCAAGTGGTATGAGGTGGCAAGTCTAGTCAATAGCAGAGCTAGGTCAAGTGTGAACATTCCTTTAGTCAAACTAAGTAATATGATAAATTCCGCGGAGCCCCTGGCAAAGAATATGTCTCCCATCTCTTTCGAATCTTACTATCACACAACATACAATTAAAGACTAGAGTATGATCAAGAATCCGGACAAGGAAAATATGCAATATTGACAAACCCCTGATGATGCCTGGAGCATGTGGACCAAAACGTCGCATGAATAAACTTTATTTCGAAGACGTTCTAATTTGGAATTAATCAGAAATCAAAATCGGAACATTGTCATGTGAGATGCAAGTATTTGCAAAACATAACATATGATACATTTAATATCTTCAATACAGCGATGAGATTGCCACCAATTTCGAATTTCTTATTGACACGTAGAGGACGAAATGCATTTTCAATCTATCTTAAACCTTACGCCGTATCCCAAGTAGGGTATGCAGAGAGAACGGAACGATGCCACGTAGAGTAGATCTATCATTACATACTCATTTCCCTTCTTCTACATTTATACAATTTCTCATACACGCAAGTCGATTTCAATGGGGAACATGCATGTGTGAGGAATATGAATAAATGTTATCAATTTATATTAATAAATATACGCTGATCTCGAATATCCTAATAAGAAACCATAAAATAAAACTTTTCATTCATTATTTTCATTTTAAAAATCCATATTTTCTGTTATTGAATTAGTCCGGTGTGACGTCGCTAGGCGCTATTTTGTATTGCCACACATTTCACTCTAGGTACTGTTTGTGGCGCCTGATATTGTCAAACACTGCTCCGCCACGAGTGAACCTTTTTGCGGCGAAGTGTGAAAATTGCTTTTTTAAATGGTGATCAAAAACCTTAAAAATGCACATTTAAAAATATAAAAAGCACCATACTTTTTGTAATTTTCTGTACTATTTTTTGGGTGGAATTTTTTTTTTTGTGAAAGTTCCCCATTACTTAACAAGCGGGCGTTCTTGAGAATTTTATCCACGTGATCAAGCCACGTGGATCAAAAACATTCTCGTCTCTCATGTTTACTACATGCAGTTGGTTCGATAGATTCCTCACTCGCGGGAGATGCAATGATGATCTGAATATATGAACTCCGCGAAAGTTAAAGCATGCAACAGTCTTTCATTGTGTGTTTGTGCATCAATAATCATTTCTCACCCCTATTTGTCAATTTATTTGTTACCTACTGAAAATGTTTGGGCGGAGGGTGTGTATATTACCTTCATATATACTTCGTAAGTATGTTGTACATATATATATTTAATATTTTTACCCACCACAATACAGTACTACTATCAGAACAATATTATAGAATGTACCTAGACCCAGAGGAGGTTGGTGTGTTGGATTAGTGGAGAGCGTTGAAATTATAAATGAACAACTACTACTTATACTACTATACCATCACGGCATATCCCACAAGTGGGGTAGCCAGCAGATCAGCAGCACGTAATAAACAAACAAGCTATCCTACCCATGTCAGGAAAAAAAATGAGAAACTCGGGATGGGTGGCAAACCTCATCGCAGAATTTGAGATGTAAAATGTCTGTAAAACGAACACCTGTCATTTACAGGAGATAACTTACTGTAAGTTTTCTGCAAAAGGCGGGACTTTGTAAAACATTCCGCTTAAGACAAATAACATAATAATATTCAATTCAGTGATGAGGCAGAGGAGACGAGAAACCATCCATCTTGAACTTGTTAACCTTTATTAATACGGAGAGGACGACTCACATATTTATTACATGCAGTTTAGCACCCGTGGGAAATGCAGTGAATATATGAATGTAGGTATATAGAGACAAATATTTTCTTTCTTGATTATGAAAATTAAAAAAAATGCAATAAGATAAAAACATTTTTTTATTTTATTTTATTTGGTAGGTATATCAACGACTTTTTACAAATATTACACAAACAATTATTTAGCAACATTAGTCCACTTACTGATAGCACATTAAATTAATAAATTTAAAACAACAAAGAAGAGATATAAAGAGAGAAAAAAAATAGAATAATGATAACAAAATGTATTGGTATATACACATAAAATAGTTATAAAAATACAAATAAGTGTATAGGTATATATTGATATGTAATAAAGTATGTATCTAACGTAGAAATGATAATAAAATAAAGTTAAAAAAAAGAAAAACGAACATACATAGCATTTACAATGTACCAAACATATGTATACGCACGTGACACAGCCAGGACAATTTGAAAAATGTTTATCCTCGGTCCAGTAGAAGCCGGAACCTTGCATCCCGTAGGTAAGAGCGTGCCACATCGTTCGATAAAATTATTGAATTTATAAAATGAGTGCACCGCATCAACGCTCCTAAGGCGAGGGCGCCACTACCTACACCTACATAATTATTATTATTATTCCAATATTCATACTCATCCATGGAGCCCACCTACTTCTGATACGCATATTCTCGGTACGATCTCCATATTACAATAATATTAGAAACAGACTGGGTACCTTTAATAGCAAAGGGTTGTATGAGAACAAATTTCAACACGATACTTGATTAATAATATAAGTTAGAAGAGATCGCGTCTTTGCGATAAACTCGCCATCTGTATATTAATTGTATTTAATTCGAATGCACTTCTCTATAAAATTGTAGGTAAGTATTGTGATCTATTTTTTATAAAAAAAAAATATTCGTCAAACGTTACGAGATGATGCATACAGCCCATCTTATGTTTTATAAGCACGGGGAGGAAGACCTGCGTGTTTATTGCATGCTTTTAACCCTTAATTTCTGGAGATGCCGCGATGATATAGATCGAGAGACGTTTGTTACACTGTGTCTAACCCGCAAACGTAGCCATGTAAAGAAAATAATATAGGTATCATCATCATCATCATCGCCCTCAACGCTCCTCTCGGGAGCACAGGGCAGAAACCAGCCTCCTCCATTCAGAGCGTCTCTGTGCCAATTGCGTCACCTCTTCCCACGACATTCCTTGCGCTCTGATATCGTTGTCATAGGAACGGTGTATTGTGAAAGAGGGACGCCCGGGCCTACGGAACCCCTGCGGACGGAAGAACAGTGCTCTTTTTGGCCAACTATGGCATTCTCAAAACATGTCCCAGCCAGGACCATCGTCTCTCTTGTATTACGGAGATTACAGGTCTCTGCTGGGTGCGCCGGCGCACAGCATCATTTGTAACATGTTCATACCATCTGACATCCAAAATCCTTCTAAGACACTTGTTTTCAAAGCTTAATATCTTCCGCTCTTGAGCCTTGGTTAAGTGCCAAGACTCGCAGCCATATAGAAGGATTGGGATGATGCACGCATTGAACAAGCGACATTTTGTCCTGATGCTGAGTCCAAACGCCTTCCAAACTTTGTTCATGTTGTCAATATAGGTATACATAATAAATATATTACTTTTTTGTAATTTTACATACATTGTGTACGTATATATCCTTAATAACCATAGTACCCATACAATAGAGCAGTGTTCCGCAAAGCGTGTGCCGCGGCACACTGGTGTACCCTGGTCTGACCCTGGTCATAAGTAAGTGTGCCGCGGAAAAAAGTCAAGGTTTTGTGAAGATAATACACCTAAAAGTAGCTGCATATAAAAAATGAATATCCACTGCTTAATAAGCGTGCTGTTGCAATTCTATTACCATTCGCCAGAACCCACTTATGCGTTTTTTTTATGCAGCAATATAATATCATAGACTTGTGACAGAATCTCAAAATTCTGTTACGTAGCACAATTATTTTTGAAGATTTCAATTTTTATGAAGAAATTTCATGTCTTGGCAGCTCGGATGCCTATAGACTACAACCAGTGATGATTATAAACCTGGGAGTGGTCTCGTTTTAAAGCTGTTGAATAGCGCTTTAATCTGATGTGCCACAAAAAGTGTAATTTTAAAAAATTGACAAAAATAGTTTGTAAAATGTCTTATTTTTATTTATTCTTAATACATTTATCAAAATTTTATTATGGGCTCTCAATGGGATCAGGAGATACAGGGCTTCAGAAATGCATGCATCGTGATATTGCGTGTTTTGACACCTTTGGATGCCTATAGGCTGGCAACTAATGACGATATAAACCTGGGAGTGGTCTCATACTGCAATTTTTTTTTATGAAAATCTGGGGCATCAAATCTGAAAATCTCCCCAAAATTGTGTTAAATTGACACGGATTGGCCCTACTATTGAATCGAAAATAAGAACGCCCGAGGACGATAAATGAAGAGATGAGAGCAGCGTTATCAACGATTGGTCCAAATTTTAAAAGTCTGTATTCAGTTCAACAGGTTCACACTTCTCACTAAACATCTTTTCATATGAGGTATTTTGATTTTAGTAATAAAGATATAAGTATCAAATAAACGTTGTATTTTTCTTTATTTATTTATTTTATTCTTCTTGCACATCATCATTCATATAACAAATAAAATAAAGCAATATACACAGGAAAAAATGTGATGATGTGCAGTGGCGAGATTATCACTATATAGTGATTTCTTCCATCTAACCTATAAAATTGGTGTACCTATAAAATTTCTTGATTTGATAGGTGTACCTTGAACACAAAAAGTTTTCGAAACACTGCAGTAGAGAACGCATCTCAAAAGTGAGGATGGCCATTTGGATGGAAATTGTCGGGAAGGTATATCTAATACAATACACACATTCTTATGAAAAGCTACGGTGAATTTATTTTCGACCTCAACTGAAAAATATTCGTATACACGACAAGCCTTTCATTGAAAACTTTCAGAGGGGAAAAAAGTATTTTTCTGTAGGTAGGTATGTACTCCTTGTTCTCTTTCGTTTAGGCTTAATATTAGTCCTAGGAACGAAGGGACTTCAAGTAACTTTCATTGGTTGCTTAAAATTATAGCATATCCCACAAGGGGGTAGCCAGCGGACTAACTGCATGTAATAAACATGCAGATTGTCATCTACGTAGCAATAAAATAAATAAGACATTCAGGATGGGTGGCATGCGTCGTTGATGAATAAGTGATGTTTTACGAACACCTAAGTACCTATTACAGGACCCGAAATAAAATAATAATAATATCAAGACAATTTATAAGATGCGCCGTTTTGTGAAAAACCACCGCAAGGGCCCATTCAAGAATTGCAGAACAAAACCCTGCCTTGAACACCACCACACTCTCTAGAGTTCGCAAATCATAGGGAATTTTGTTCCACAGCAACGGACCATCCACACAGAAGGCAGAAGGTAGAAAAAAACTTTTTTGTTAATTTCGAGATGTCAACTTATTTTAAAATTTGTAAAATAAACCTACAAGGTATAAAAAAACAAAGACACATTATAAATTTCTTTCTTTGTGTCCGTGATACTGGGGACTCGAGGTAACACTGTGGTTTTATTAAAAAGTTAAATATTTATGTCGTTAACAAAGTTAACTAGAGGCATATACAGTAGTGGCCATAAGTATGGAAACGCTAAGTTAAGTTTTTAATGCACTTAATGGTTGAAATGTGTCACTAGCATTATTCTTTTTAAAATTCTATTATTTTTGGATGGATCATCGGTTTTTTACCTTTTAATGGTGGTTTTATTTCAACCACCAACATTAATGAGTTTTAATGGCCCACTATGAGATGCCCCTTAATGATTGAAAACAAAGATATACTAAATCGGTAATTCAAGGAAAAAATCGGTCATGCAGCCAATCAAATTTTGCATCCAGTTTTAAACTGACGTTGGTTGTAAGGCAATACATTGCTAATGCTTGAAGGTCATCGATGTTGGAACAATGAAATACCGAAAAAATGTACCGCGCTGCAAGTCTAGTATCTAGATTGAAAATCTCTTTTTTTTTTGTTTTGTTTTGTAAACATTGAAGTAATTATTTAAATATTTATTTATTTATTTGCTGTCCTCACAAAAAGAAAAAAAACATCTGAATTTGATCAACATCATACATTTTGTTAAGCGTTTCCATACTTATGGCCAATACTGTAGTACACGAGGAGTAGGTGCTATAGTCGAGTGATTTGCTTCGCTAAGCAGACCACGGAGGTCGTATTTTCAAAACGCCTACAACAAATTTCTCGCTCGTTAGAGAGTAGATGGTGCCTAGGTAAGGTACGACGTACTACGCAACGTCATGATTTAAAACATGGAAATATTATAATACATATAACTTTAAACCAGGGGTGGACTAACAGTCGAAAGACGTCTTTCTCGCGTTGTTTAAACTTCAATAGTTAGAAATGCTTGTTTCAAATCATCCAAAAAATAAGAAATTCAGGGTGGGTGGCAAACCTCTTCGCAGAATTTAAGATGTAAAATGTCTTTGTTTTTTTGAATACACCAATTCTTTGCCGGACGCTTCATATTATACCTATACCCAATATTTATTTATATTAATTAGTTATTGAAATATTTATTACTGCGCACATTGCTATAAATGGAGAGTGAGTATCAAGCAGGTAAGAGAAATCGTGTACTTGGGCAGCAGAATAAATCGGCATAGATCCTCCAAATGTAAAATCGTAAGCAGAATGAACTGAATGGCGAGAATTGCTTTTACCAAAAATATAAAATATTAGAATCCCCAAACATTGACTGAAACGTTAAGTAGGACCTGACTAAAGTCTTTATCTGGGGCATTCTGGTATATGGTAGCGAGACGTAGAGCATTGGCAAGAGTGAAAGCAGACGGTTGGCGGCCTCCGAGATGTGACGCGTACTGAAGTTCCATTGGTCAGAACATGTCGAAAATGAACAGGCGTTGATCAGGGTAGGCTAAAATAGTCAACTCCTTAAAACAAATCAGTCAACAAAGAGCAAACTGCATTGGCCACAACATCAGGCACCCAGGTCTGCTCATCACCATCGTGGAGGGCAAGAACGAAGGCAGAAATGGTAGAGGCCGACCAAGATACACGTATATGGATGAAGTGAAGAAGGACATGAACTGTGGCACATACGTAGAATTAAAGAGACTAGCTGAAAATAGAGAGTAATGGAGAAGATAATCCAAACTCGTTGCAGACCAATCCAATGGATATAATTATTGAGGGTGAGCCTATCCTTCGACACGTCACTGGAAGGTAATATTAATACATAGACATGTAGACAATATTATATCATGGTTATTTATATACAGTACGGAGTACATACAAATACATAGACAATAATAATAATAATATTATGAAAGTTTGAGAAGGAAATTATTTGTTCTTTTCTACTATCCTTCGGTGTTTTCTACTATACCTTCGGTGGATCCACAAAACCTCCTATGTGAATTTATCATAATTTTACAGGAGATAAATATTTTTTTGCTGGATGATATTATCTATGTGTCTGATTCGTTACGTGGACGGAGTCTCAGGTTTTTTAGGTATGATTCGAAAAATTCACAGAATATTTTTTGTATTGTACTTGTGATTTTACTTGTGATTCACGAACTATCTAAGAAAAAGCAGCACGTAAGAAATTAAATTTCTCTAAATAACTTTTTCCGTGGATATCTCAAGAGTATAGCTTATTTGCTTGGTAGATGCGGTTCGACGAGATGAATAATTTTGTACCAATATCTCATTTTTGAAAAAATTGACACATGGGAGGTTTCATGGATCCACCGACGAATTATGTATTAGGGATTAAACGGATAGTGATTTGGGCGGATACCAAATAATGGATATCATGCAAGTTTTTAAAGAAAAAAGCAAATGGTCAACTAACAATGAACTGACCCAAGTTGGCGACTAATACCGACTGACAAAAAATAAAGTGACGTTGTCTTCTCTAAGCCTTATATGACAGTTTCATGTGTTCATCATCATCAGTTGCTCTACAGCCCGTTATGAGCCATGGCCTCCTCCAACATTCGCCTCCATTTCCCCGTATTTTGGCATGTACTTATCCAATCCCTGACGCCAATTATGTCCACATCCCTCTGTACCCCATCCATTAAACGGAGTTTGGGTCTACTAACGCTACGTCTACCTTGTGGTCTTGTATGAAAGTTTTTCTTTGGCACTCTTTCCTCACTCATTCTCTACACGTGCCCAGCCCATCTCAATCTTCCAACTTTGATACATTTTATTATGTTCGGCTCATCATAAAAGTTGTAGACTTCTTCAAACTCCGTTGTCCCGCACAGGTCCGAATAGGAGGAACAGAAGGATCTGAGTAACTTGTGTTAAATTTACATAATATATAACCTCATACAATGGTCAATTGTAAAAACAAAAAACTCGCAAAAATGCGAGAACGACATAAACATACTAACTCGTTTGTACGATATAAGAGAGGAGATTCGAAATTCGAATAGTGACCGGATATCCGTTTCATCTCCCGCAGGTACCCATAACATCTAATACATTTTACTTGTAGATTTTCTATGGCATAGTAGATATATTATGTATCTATGGTGTAGGTACGTATGTAATGTGGTAGATATGTACATAGCGGTTGGTAGACGTCTGGATCCGGGATGACAGTTGTATTTTATGCGATTTAATAAAAGTTAGCAGAAGCAGTATCTTCCAATCTCCCGCGCCTCCTCATCCTGCCTCTCTCTCTCTCTCTACACGTCCCTTCTGACTCTCCTCCACCCACCACATATACAACATAGATACATATACATAATAATAATATTATCATATACTATGTATATTTCTATACATAATATAGCAACTAAAGAAAAGTCACTGAAAACTGCTGAAATGTAAAAATACTCAAACGTTTCGTGAATGATTGACAAATGAGTAAATATACTACTACTATACCATCACGGCATATCCCACAAGTGGGGTAGCCAGCAGATCAGCTGCACGTAAGAAACATGCAAACTGTCCTCTTCGTGCCAATATAAAATCAAGACATTCAGGATGGGTGGCAAGCCTCATCGCTGAATTTAAGATGTAAAATGTCTTATTTTTTCGAACACCTGCCTTTTACAGGACACTCGAAAACTTACGCAGAAGAGTGGGAGACCAATTCTTTACCGGGTGCTCGACGGGATAGAAAAATAACGTACTTTTACTACCAATAATTTTTTTTAATTATATCATTTTTTGCACATTTTTGTCATAGTTCATGTCATAGATTTAGATACATACCTATAAATAAAACATTAAATTTCAATGACTCAACTTCAAAGAGATAATTTCGTGATTTGAAGTGAGTTACATTGCTTACTTCAGTAAGATACTGAAAAATTAACAAAAAAAGTGGTCACAATATGTTGCGTAAACTTTACTAAACATAATTATTATGCTTCTTTATATTGGATAAACCGAGGCTGGACTGCTCCCGATACTTTGAAGGTAAAATGTCAAAGTCTTTGATAAAAAAAATTGAGGGCAACACTGCAATTATTTGTAATAAAGACCAGTTAGTTTCCAATTGTGAGTTGTCATCTACTGTAAAATGTATTATTACTTACTCTATGGAAAATGTATGGTTTGGTATCTAAACTGGCCAAATCCATTTATTTTACATAATATGTTAGTACAGCGCAAAAACTGATTAGATTTTGACTAGTTTCCATACAAAAATTGGAACAAAGTCAAATGACCATTATATCTATCAGGGAACAGAGCGTTTTAATAAATTGTCTAAAAAATTCAAAAGTATCAATGATCATACAATATTTAAAAATAAACTGCGTCCATTAAGAAAAAAAATTGGCTGTAAAAATTTGGTTTTTAAATAGAATTTATTATTTTTTTATGTGTATAATTAGAAATATGTGTATTCTATCCCATATACAAGTTAATAAATTCTTTAAATGGTATAGGAAATTATATAATTTTACATCTTAAATTCAGCGATGAGGTTTGCCACCCATCCTGAATGTCTTGATTTTATATTGGCACGGTGGGGACAGCTGTCATGTTTATTATATGTAGCAGGTCTGTTGGCTACCCCACTTGTGGGGTATGCCGTGATGGTATAGTAGTAACTAGTATTGTTGTTTATTAATTTTTTTTTTTTTTTAAATCTCTGTTATTCATCACACATATTTCGCACACAGGTTTTGACTATTTTGGAAAATGTAGTTTTATAGAACTCAACACCTAAGAATATTTTCCGCATACTTAGTTAAAAACAAAAACATTTTTGGATATGTCCACTTTTGATCCCAAACCGCTCAAAGGTAATAAGGCCAACGCTGGTAGAAGTTCTAAATTCAAAAAAATTAAAAGTCAATCTGGAATAATTTATTTATCTATGACCGAGAGATGAGATGAAAATGGCGCCAACAATTATTATTTGCCGACGTTTCCTTTGTAACGTGCGCTATCGCAGTTTTCCCACAAAATACGAGTACCTACTAGTGATGTAACGAATATTCGCATTCGCATTCGCGAATATTCGCATATTTTAAAGTATTCGCATTCGCAAAAAAATATGCGAATGTTTTGCGAATATTATTTTAGTAATAAAGTATCTGGTCTGTTCCGTGTTGGCCACATTTGTTGTATTGTTTCCTGTGTTCGTTTGCTTGATGATGTTATTATTATTAGGAGAAATATGCATTTGTGGAGATTTAATTTATATGTTTGTTTTAAGTATTACAACTGCTATGAGTATAGGGCCCTACAATAATTTTATATTCTATTTAAGGAATATTTATATCATACTACAAGGTGAACCACACTAAAGTATTCTCTCAGAATTTTCGGGGCTTGAAGACTAAGATCGAGGAGTTTAGAGCAAACTTATTTGCAAATAGTTATGATATAATTGTTCTGACGGAAGCTTGGCTAAATTGTGGCATATTTGACAGCGAACTTTTTCAAAACGAATATACAGTTTACTGCAAGGATAGGGATTTCATGTTGAGTGGTAAAAGGGATGGAGGTGGGGTCTTAATTGCTGTGGATCGGACACTAGGATATTCATCCACTCTTGTTTGGGATGATACTGGTGAAAGTTTTTTTTTACCAGTATTCGTTTTTCATCGGTAACGCATGAAAAAATGCTCACCGCTACTGGGTGTAGTATATGTATATACCGCCTTCCACATCCTTAGATACTTAAAACATCTTTTTTTTAAAGTATATCTGAACGTTTAATCAGCTATTACGGCAAAACGGATATTTGTCTTATTGGAGATTTCAATATCCCAACAATCCAATGGAAAAAAGACCCCGATGTTGATTCAATCTTTGTTCCGTATTCTTATTCGTGTCCTGTTGCGCAGTATTTGATAGAATCTATATCTTTTCTCAATATGTTTCAGTCTAACGGAGTTTATAACAGCAATCAAGTTATATTGGATTTAGTTCTTTCAACTATTCCGTGTTCTGTTACCAGATGTGACTCTCCACTGGTTGGTAAGGATTCACACTATCCTTCACTGTTGATAGATTATGAGTTTGAAATTGCTGAGAATTTGTCTCAAAATATGATCCAGAAATTAATATACTTTAAGTCAAACTTTTCGGAAATAAATTTTGAACTACAAAGTGTTGATTGGGTCAGTGTTTTGGGAAACGGACCGGTGAATAAGATGATTGAATCTTTTTATGGTTATGTTTTGCCAATAATTGAGAAGCATACACCTACATATGAAGAGGGTGTCACCTAATAATTTTCCCAAATGGTTCTCTAATAGAATTCTGTTATTGTTTAAGAGAAGTCTAAGGCTTGGCGTAAGTTGAAGATGAACCGTAATGATTCTGACTACAATTTATTTTTTCAACTAAGAGCTCAGTTGAAGTTGTCGCAGAATCACGATTATAGGTCTTTTATTAATAACACTGAGAAGTCACTTAAGGGCAATGTCAAGTCTTTCTTTTCATTCGTGAATTCCCTTAAAGAATCTAGAGGCTATCCAAGGGTAATGGGTGACGGGGACCAGACTTCGAGCGATCCAGAGGGGATTGCAAACTTGTTTTCGACGTTTTTTGGTTCTGTATTTTCACTGAATAATTTGCATGATTCTAATACTAAAGAATTGGAAAATATTTTAACTAACTCATGTTTATCCAAGGTTAATATCTTGAAATCTGATATTCATAAACGTTTATTAGGTATAGATGAGACAAAAGGAGTTGGCCCTGATGGTCTAGCACCAATATATTAAAGAGATGTGTAAGTCATTTAACCAAACCATTGTATCTGACATTTATTAGAACACCTTGCTGCAGGAGGCAATGTAGACTATGAGACATGGAAAACCCTAAATCGACTGAGATCTGGTGTAGGAAACTGCCGCGACAATAGAGAACGATTGGGCTTCCTACAGGACGAATCCGGAGCGTGTGACTGTGGTGCAGCACAGACTATGCCACACTTGTTGGAGTGTCCATTGTGCCCTGTCACTTGCACTATGGAGGATATTTTTGATCCATCTCCACCTGCTGCGCGTTTTGCGCAGTACTGGAAATCAGTTTGATGGGTTTTTTCTCTGGGTTTCGACACGATAAATAAATTAGGAGTTTACAAGAAGGATGCTTTCCATGCAAATGGAAGATGGCTAGTATTGGCAGCAAATCGGACGTTCGTAACTACAGACCAATTTTAATTCCATCACCTATTTCAAAAATATTTGAGGGTATGGTTCGTGAACAAATTACTTTTTTCCTGAAGCCGTATCTTCTTGTAGAGCAGCATGGATTCATGAGTGGAAGATCGACAGTAACAAATCTGTTTTTTTTCTCAGCTATGGACAATCGTATACAGTTGGATGCCATTTATATCGGCTTTCAAAAGGCATTTGATAAAGTAGAACATCGACTTTTTTCAACTAAGGTGGATTGACTCGTATATTTCTGATAGATTGATGACAGTTAAACTTAACGGTTACTCATCTGGCAGTGTCAATGTTACATCTGGTGTCACTCAGGGGTCTTCTTTGGGTCCTTTACTTTTCACGATATTCATAAACAACATAAAAAAGTGCTTTGACCACTCAGAGCTTCTATTATTTGCGGACGATTTAAAAATATACTGTCAAATTCAATTATTGTTTGACTATGAAATGCTTAACGAGGACTTGGAAAGACTACACGAGTACTGTAAAAGAAATAACTTGCACTTGAATCTGGAGAAGTGTAATCTGATCTCTTTTACCAAAAATAGAAACAAAATTCGATAAATTTACAATATCCATAATCATGATTTAAAAGAAGTAAACAAGATTAGAGATTTAGGTGTGGTGTTTGACTCCGAGCTTCACTTTGATGATCACGTGAACAAAATTATCGAAGAGAGCAATAAAATACTGGGATTTATTCTGAGATCTACAAAGTCATTTAGGTTATATGAATCGTATTTGTACTTGTACTTATCGTTGTTTCGCTCCAAGCTGGAGGACTGTTCCTCTGTATGGAATCCACATTTTAAAAAATATGTCGATCAAGTTGAGAGAACTCAGTCTAAATTCATTCGTTTGGTTAGGAAGAGATTGCATTATCCTGTATTTATTAAAGATTTGCCTAAATTGGAATTGTGAAGAGTTTTGCTGGATGCATGCAACCTGAGAAAAATATGCTTGTCCGAATACGATGTGCCTAATATTTTAGATAGGATTAACTTTAGAATGCTTCCTTTAACAAGATCTTGTTTTCCGTTCTACATTAAAAAAAAAAACAAAAACGATTGCAGACTCAAGAAACCCTGTTTATAGAATTTTAAAGTGCCAATTACGTCAGGTTTGTGAGAAAGGAGAGTTGAGGGTAGAATAAGATGAAATAAATATAAAAAAAATGTATATGTTTGATAAAATGTGAAGTGTTTGGGATAGTATTAATTTTTAGACTGTTTTTTAAATTTTTGATTTTTCTTTTTTAAGAGTTTTTTTTGTATTGTTATTGCATACATTAGTGAAGTGTGAATGTGTTTGTGCGAATGAATGTATTAGGTATGTGTGCGAAATTGGTTGAGCAGCGATTTGTAATAGGAATGGGTGATTGGATGTATTGTGAATTAATACCTATATCATGTGTAAGATTTTCTATAATTGTTTTGTGTGTTATTGCTGAAGTATGCACTGTTTCGATGTAAGACTATTGAAATGTTTTTGTCGCTTACATGTTTATATTTATATGTCTTTCATCTGTTGTGTACCATGTAAATGAAGAAACAAATCAGTAATTCGGTGAAAGTACCGGATACTTACCCGGTACATTGTGGAAAAAGGTACTGCAAGAAAATATTCTTTAAGAAAACCGAGGAGTTTTGGAATATTTCAAATTCCTATACCATTTTCAAGTCAATATTCGCATTCGCATTCGCATTCGCGAATGTCGGCATGAAATATTCGCATTCGCATTCGCATTCGCGAATATCCAAAATCAGACATTCGTTACATCACTAGTACCTACCTACGTAATAACACAACAACAATACAAAACAGAGAAAGATAGAAACATTCACTCTTTACTTATATGTACCTAGATAGGTAAATATACTATATATTTTCTAACCAACTTTCTCCACAGTCTAAATGTAAGTATTACAAAATTCCTCACAATTTTCTTATTCCTTACTTCTCTACCCGAAACAAATTTTAACTGTTTTATGTTACACTAGCTATAAATTCGGCCTTGCTGAGTAATAATAAAACAAATTGAAAAATGACATTGCGGATATAAGATGTCACCTTTTTTGAATTGACGAAAGATATTTAAAAAATACAACATTATTTATACGTTTGGAGAAAAATTCTGAAAAGTAACGTTAATTTTTCGAATGACATTTTAATAAGGATTACTGGTACTCTTTGGGTTTCTATTCCGGGTGCATTGGGGTATTAGGTTTGCCTGGACCTACGGCTGACTCAGGAGTAAACCAATAACGCCTGTAATAGGGCACATCTTGGTATTAAACTTTGTTTCTGTTGTATTCTTTGTATTTATATGTGTATGATGCGGCTGTTGGTGTTTGATTGTTTTCAATAAATAAATAAATAAAAAATAGGAGTTTTCATAGAAGACACTGGTTGTTCTTTTCTGAATTAGAACGGTATTTCAAAGGAATCACTAGTTTTGTTGTGGTTATTGTCCTGATTTAGTAACCGATTCTAAAGTATTAAAACCTTTAGGTATCAATTTTTAATAATATTGGTATTTACATAATATCATTACTATCTGTGTGGGAACTTATCTTGAGCGTGTATGACAAGACTAACAAAAAGTACTTAAAAGCAAAGCTAGACTTCAGATTGAACGAATTTTAATTATACATAATATTTAAAATTGGTAGAGATAGCAGAGATAACGTGTCTAATGGTATCGATAAATAAACCGATACATTAACGAGCGCACTGAAATATTTTTACAGAGATTAGGTAGTGGTTAGTAACTCGGTATTATTGTATTTTCATATCCCGCAGTACTCGTCGAATCGTAAATATCACACAAAAGTCGCGTCTCTCGTTTTCAAAATTGTTATTATTCTTGCATTTTTTTATTCCATCCGTTGTAGGAATAGTAGAATACATATCCCTCTCTCACTCATTCCCCTCTTCTGTCTCCGGTCTTCTTTCTGAAAACCGCACAGATGTTTCATGTTAACTTTTTAGTTTTTGAAATATTATTTATCCAATAAAATCTTATTATATTCAAGTCCTTTTGTGAATTTTAATAAAATTTAATACTGGCGCTGTTACATTTCGGTCCTTCGAGCCGGATCAAGGATCATTATTACTCTCAAATGTAGACCTGGTGTAATGAATTATACAAAGTTACGTCTGATCCTTGTGTGACTAAAATTTAATACATAATTTTGATCCTCCGAGTCGGATTATAGGGAATTATTTTAACAGAAGATTTTTAAGATAACGAATAAAAAAATGAAAAGATGTTCATGTCTTCATATTTACAGCCAATTCAGTAATTTATAATGTAATTAGAGAACTATTCTTTATATTAATAACCAGCAAGTAAAAAACGCGACTTTATTAAAAAAATATATTTAATTTCATTAGAATGCCGTGGAAATGAAAGTCTTTTCTGTTTTTAGGTATCCTGTACAAGGCATGTAAAGGTAAAGCATCGTACATAAGACATAATATCTTTAAATCAGCAGTATATAAATGAGGTATAATAGCAGCAATAAAATGACAATTTACATTTATAGTAATGCCACTCATTTTAATATAATCATTTTAAATGCTTATGGAGAGGACTACCTGTACATTCATAAAATGAAGTTAATGGTATAGATAGATAGAATTACATAGCAACTTCATAGAACGCAGAGTCGAAATGAAATAACTAGATAAGTATTAGATGACTTAGTAAAATGGCAAATATATTCATTCGTAGCTAATTTCATTATGGGTCAAACGTCAAATAAAGTGTCAGTTGGTTTAAGACTTTTGTAATAACAATATTTTCATTCTTTCTATTCTTATCTAGGCGTTTGGATGATATAATATTATGTGATGTGAAATTATTACGATAGAAAAATGTACATAGACGACTTCTACGGAGCAGTCGTAATAATAATAAAATACATCATGGGAGAATTCGTTTTGATGAGGAAGGATATTTTTTTCCAGCTTAGTAAACTGAATTTTTCGTTGTCGAGTTAGTTCCCTTCGACAATGTAATGAAAAATCTTGAATATTATTTTACTTATCCCACAAACCCACTCATACACACACACACAGTTTTTGAGCATCGGGGACACACACATTTTGGAGTATTTTTTTCGTTCTTTCTTTTTTCATCATTTTTTTTAATGATCCGTAGAAAACCCAAATACATTAACTGCATTATATATAATGAACGTTCGTATTATTTAACAGTTTTTTTAATGTCTTTATAAATATTGCTTAGAATATCTGTTGGTGCACCCTGCCATCTTATTGCCAACACTTATGTATGCAAGTGATACGTGGACATGGTTCAAGAAGAATGAAAGTGGCATAAACGCAGTAGAAATGAGATCGTTGAGCAGGATGTGTGGTAAAAGTCTAAGAGGTCGTGTGCGTAACAGTGATAACGAAAGGAATGTGGAATGAAAGTTTGTGTAATTACAAGGATGAATGTAAATAAGTTACGATGGTTTGGGCATGAGGAAAGAATGAATGAGGACAGAATGACCAAGAAGATATATTAGGCAGAGAGGAATGGTGCTCGAAGACGTGGACGTCCGAGGATCAAATGGTAAAATCATTTAAATCATATCCTACCGGACGTGTTGAGCACATTGAACAGGATGAGGAATTGTATGACAGTGACGGAAGCAAAAGATGTATGCAAGGATAGAAGGAAATGGCACTCGATCTTCGTGATGGTATGTATGTATGTATGTATGTATATCCGTGGAATCCCCGAAACAGAACAAGTCTGCCATTCTTTTTTGTTTTGCTGTAAAAGGTAAGAAGTGGTTAGTTACAAAACATAACATATATTATAGAAGACGTTTCTCATCCTCAATTCAACAGCGATTATGTATGCCACGCGTCCTGAATGGCACTGAAACTTCACTAATGGGAAAAGACTCACAGCTCAAGAAAATGAGATCATTTTATTTCGATCTTTCGGTTCTACTAAAAACTATTACAGCATAAGATATTGAAGTATGTATAGTAATTCATAGATTAAAAATACCAATCAATCTCTTGTGAATTTTCACGTAGAACCATAGTTTAAATAAGTAATTATTTCCCATCTAGTAAGTATGCTTGTTCTAGAAATAAGATAAATAAATAAATACCATCACAAAACAATGTACAGTAGTTGAATGCAGCTATAATAACATTCCATTGAGTAAGAGAAAAAAGTGCCATTCACATTGCCCGGACAGACGTTTGAAAAGACAAATTAACAAAGTTCATCCAAAGTGAACGGGTCTTGTTTACAAATATTCATCATATGCTTTCACTAAAAGACCATCTTCCAATCTCCAATCTTTATAATAGTCATTACCACCATTTCGTGATAGGCAGAAAGGCTCATATTCCTATCCGGTAAATTATTTAAAGCGGCATCTAGATTCAATCTTCTTGAAAGTTTTAGTGAGCCAGATATAAATGGGGCTTTAGTATAGTGAAGCGGAGTATAAAAATAGAAGAAAAATACACAAAAAATGCGGACTGCAGCATACAGTAAATAGTTCAGAGACGACCACAAGATTATCATTTATTTCATTCTATAAGAATTACTATGAAATGTCAGCTTCGATCTTTTCAAACAATGTGAATGCCTCTGAAGTAACAACAACGGTTTGCGGGGATAATTAAGTCATTTCGGACCTGCAGATGGGTTAATGAAGTAAAAAGCTTGAGAGATAATAATGTTGAAACATATTAAATACATAGTACGTACTCTAGTAGTGTGGTGCCCGCTACTTATTTTAATTATTTCGTAGTATGGCAACATTATATAAATACAGACTCCGTGCGACTGTAAGTACAAAAGTAAATTAAGGAGAACAGTGACTTGAAAATTTATTTGATATGGATATTCATCGATATTGTAAAGAGTTCTTGAGCTTTTTACCACAATGTTTTGTTTTACTATGACCTGTGATATTAGCATTTAACCAAGGCTCAAGAGCGGAATATACTAAGCTTTGAAAACAAGTGTCTTAGGATGGATGGATGTAAAATAGACATGGCAGTGAAAGCATAGGAAAAAAAGTGTGAACAGGCGTTTTCAACTTCAGTGAACAACTTCGATCCACAATGTTCGCACAAAAAATAATCACAGTTGTTGTAGGACATACAACTTACTATGAAACCAATCAAAGTCAAATTATATTCGCGAGGATTTCTTTCTACTTCATACCGTAAAAGTTCGTTCTTCGGTAAGTTTAACTATTTGTAGCATTTCACAATCGCTGCTCCTTGTGCATTTCAAAGTATACGTTATTTATATGGAAGAGTTTTTATTCTTATTATTAGTTAATCAGTCACTTGAAGAAAACATTGTTGTTGCATTTCATCACGCACTACTTTGCGAACGTACAACACGAAAGAAAGAAAGAGATAGAAGAAACTAATATGCAGTATGAATTGTATGTGTGGTAGGCATTTTGTAGAATCTGTGCGTTCACAAACGAGTAACGACATCAGTGTGACCAGATTTGGTAGTTTCCTACTTTTTTGGTAGTTTTTGAGGCATTGGCAAAAATGTTTAGTAGTTTTTTTTTCTTTGGTAGTTTTTTTAGTAGTTTTTGGTAGTTTTTGTATTCAGTCGGTAATTGGTAGATAAATTATCGGGTACTTGGGAAAATACCCGATACTTACTGATTCAAAAATAATTGTCGGTACAAGTAACGAGTACATTTTAGAAAAAGGTACTGCGTGAAAATATTGTTGAAGAAAACCGAGGAGTTTTTGAAATACTTCAAATTCCTATACCATTTTGAAAATTCGGCGACGAAATTCGTGAAAAGAAAAGTATCCGATATTGATCATCGTCGGTACAAATACCCGGTACATTTTAGAAAAAGGTACTGCTTGAAAATATTGTTGAAGAAAACCGAGGAGTTTTTGAAATACTTCAAATTCCTATACCATTTTGAAAATTCGGCGACGGGGGGGTAGAAATTTTCGTGAAAAGAAAAGTATCCGATATTGATCATCGTCGGTACAAATACCCAGTACATTTTAGAAAAAGGTACTGCAAGAAAAAATATTGTTTAAGAAAACCGAGGAGTTCTTGAAATACTTCAAATTCCTATACCATTTTAAGAATTTAGTAGTTTTTGACTTCGCCATTTAGTAGTTTTTGAAAATAAAATCTGTTCACACTGAACGACATGCTCATTTTACAAAACATAGTTAGGCAATTCACTGTGTCGGTGTTTAGGTAGTAGAATTCCATAGCGAAATAAATAAAACAAGTGTTTTATTCTACTATCGATTTATTCGACGAGAGAAACGTCTTTCGTCTTATTAGGACATTGTCATAATAAGACGAAAGACGTCTCTCTCGTCGAATAAATCAATAGTAGAATGAAACACTTGTTTAAGATATTTATTTCGCTATAGTTAGGCAAATTGTAATAGCTAGTCTGGTTTCTTATCGCCTGATAGCTTGGCAAATTATAATGTTAATTTCAACAACAAAATATCGTTTAGAACCATAAAAAATAATTTTAAAAATGCATAAACTATGACAAAATTTATTAACAAATACTGAGATACAGAAATAGTTTGCTGAGGCAACGCTTATGCAATTGCCTGAATACGTTATAGGCATTTTGTAAAATGACGTCGCCTTTTGTAAACGGACGGATTCTACAAAATGCCCACGATATAATATGTAATAGCAGCAACATAACTACATCTCATAAGGACACGCGGAGACATTTTGTTTATTAAGTTCTTCACGAAATGGATGACATAATCTCACTAACCGCATCATACATATAAGTATATTTTTTTTATTATTAATTTTATTATGTACATACTCCTTGTTAATGAGAAAGCTTTATTTCAGCTGCGGTTGGCGCCTGTATTTAATCGTACAAATTATGTGGGTGCATTAAAACCGCGTCAAAAAAGTGTGGGAATCGAGAAACAATAGTTAAATATCTGCGGTCGATATTCTGGTAGGAACTTCGTGGATTTTTATTAGCAAGTTCAGAAGGTTAAACCACGTTTTCGATTTAAGCATTCGAGACAAAGATACCTGCTTTCTGTAATGTGGTGTTTCTGCAAAGGCCGAACAATTTCGCTTGAATAAAAAACAAAATTCATAAGCATGAAACGTGGTCAGACAGTCCACCTAACATGATTCAATCTGTCAGGTGAATTTTGATTCCATGTAGTTTTAAAAATGGTAGACATTGAGATAGAGATCGCATAGTGTGTGTGATTGGCCGAAATTGTAGTACTTAAAGATATAAAGAACTTTTTAATCAAGAAAAAACGTTTTGTAAAACCAACACGAAAATAGATGTACGAGGACACAACACAAACCATCGAACAAACGAAAACAGTTTCGACCATAGATGATATACTTGCATCGCAAATCTACGCATGCGCGTGTAGAGAAACCAACATAGTTTGAGCAACAAAAGTTGAAAGGTGTTCAACTTGAGACGATATCATCTAGACTGTTTTTAATCGTTTCAAATTTATTGAAAATTTGTTCAGATGGTTCAAACGGCTGACGATATTTTGGGTTCCTGGCGATATTCGCCCCACGTGAACACCACATGGCATTAGATAATCTTATTGTTGGACAGAGTATAGAGGTACAGCAATTCAGATTCATTTTTATTATAATTTATCTATTTTATAACATCTACAACTCACCAATGAACCAAGTTATGCTGAAACTGGCTATGTGCGTAAGAAAGTAAAGAACAAAAACAAATAAAAAATAGTTTCTTTATCAAATCGCTTCATTCAATCCGTTGCGTTATCGCAAAAAGATAATGCGTTAACTAATGAAGTCAAAATTGTTACTAGAATTTTTGTAATCAATATCGACAATCGCAAATGTTGATAAAGAAATAATATTGTGTAATCTTGACGTATCTGTTGCTACCTTTCTCCGTTTAAAATGTGGATTAAAATTAATTTGGTAGATATCTACAAAAATAATAACACATGCACAAAAATGGCGGTGGATGGGTCACATACTCCAAACGTCAAAAAAATGACTTTAAGGGAAGAGCAAAAGATAATAATAATTGTAATTAACCGTCCCGGAAAAACCCATAAATTGATTACAAGATTGAAATGATTTTCGTCGGTAGCCTGGAAGTAGAGCCTCGGCCTCTCATGCACAAGAGATGTACGGCTCGATCTCAAGAGCCGGCAAACTCCCTTTCACGACACAAGTTTTAAGTCTACTGTGAAAGGAGTATAAGGTTGTATTTGGGTTTATAACAAAAACCCAGATAATTTACAAAAAAAAATTGTGTTATTTTCGTGTTTCCCTGTTTTTTATGTGATTTTTGATGCAGTTATTTTTTCTTGTATTACTTTGTCCATGGTGTATTGTCATTTGTTAAAGTGCTCATGTATAAATTATTAAATTGTTATTTTTCCCATATTTTGTTGACATCAGTGGGCGCATAGGTGTATATGCTGTATCGCCGGCTGATGTGATAAGATAAACTGTATTAAATAAATTAAATATTAAATTTAGTGTCAATGGTTTAGACATATTTGACTTGATCAAAGGATCTGGAAAGTCATAGGTACTGAGTACCTACTCCATAAACTTTTTCGCTCGTTTTCAGTCACTGATTTGTCTATGCAATCTGCCTAGCTTCGTTTGATAGATTGGTGTCTCACTCGATCACTTGGACTTCTTTTTTACTTAAGAGGCAATTTCATCTCAAAATCTTAAAATTCGAACATTTCCTAGAACGTTCGCTACTGCGACTACACTATCGGAAAACTTCAGAAAGCAAAAAACGATATAATGTTCGCGAATCGCTTCAGATCACAAATGTCATCGAGAGAAAGAGAGATAAGAAAAAAGTTTTGTGTTTTATTATTGGTAGGAATTATTTGATTGGAAAACTTGACAAAACTTTATTAACCCAATACAAATATTAATATGGTGAGTCAAAATATATAAAAAAATCACAAAATGACATTAAAAATAAAATACGCAAAAATATACGTCAATTCCTTCAATAATGTTTATTTGTTTGTCGTTCATTGAGTTCGTTCATGGATAGCAAAATTGTAAGTATTTTCTTTATTAACATTGAAGGAGACCCACCGAACACCCGGAGGCTCAGAAGTCTGGGTACTTTAATTTATCCGATTATATTTTTTTTTTTATTTTTTTATTTTTTTATTTTATTAATACAAACAAACAGCTTTTACATTTTATATAGTACAACTTAAATATTACATTTTTCACAAGCCAGTGAAGTTTGTTAAATTATTTTATTTAACACTTTATTCCAAATTAAAAAAAAAAAATTCTAAATTTCCAAATTTCTACCCTAACAAATTTGTCCACACAAGAGGTACCATGGTGGGCAGCCTGAAGGAATGGCCGGCCAAAACCACCACACGTGAGGAATCTTTTGACTAAACTCCTTCTTTAGTAACAGAGATATTAGCGATAAGTACTGTGAAGAAATCAGGGATTTATACATTAATGTCATCTTTCGCAAAATATCAAAGTTTTTTTTGCAAGCTTCAAATTTTTCAATTGGTGGGTGTAATTTTATGCCAAGTGTTGCCATCTATAAATGATTTCGTCTTTTTTCAGGAAAATTTGCATTTGGCATAGGTATGCAAATCTGCGTTTATTTCTTGAATTGGAAGTTGGATTTAAAACTAGTAATAAATGTATGGAAAAAATTTAGTCTTTGAATGATGTGAGATGACAAAACAGAAAAAACACATAGTAATAGAAAATAGTAATAATAAAAGTTTTCATTTAATCTATGGTAAGGAGCAGTGGCGTGTTTTCGATACAAGCAAAAAAGCATCGAGTGTCTGTCTACATGGTGTGCTTTCTATAAATGCAAAATACTATTGCATGTACGACTGTGAAAGTTTTGGGATTATTTTGATTTATAGTGAGTAAAATGACGTTTCGAAATTCTACTCTCCTATCACAAAATTTCATACGAGGTATCAATAACAAACATCAATTCCGTGGTGCCTCTATACCCAACCAAAGCTCAGAAGCAGAAGATACTAAAATAAGCGCCTTAAGAGGATCCTGGATGTCAAGTGGTATGACCATGTCCAAATTGATATTGTACGCCAACGTAGTCAGCAAAGATCTGTAGTCTCTGTAAAAACAGGATAGACGATGGTCATGTTTTGAGAATGTCCAATGATAATTGTCCAAGAAAAGCATTGTTCTTTCGTCCAAAAGGTTTCAGATGGCCTGGACGTCCCTCTTTCACAAAACACCGTTTCGGGAATGTTTAACGAGGCGGTGACTCAATTGACGCTCGTCTCAATAGTAACACCAAACAATAATAATATAATTATTAAATTATTGATTTTATAACAACTAGGTTTTTTAATTTGGCATTCTAGGTTCGTCTATGTCCTTTAATCCGAAAATCCGAAATATTTATACATTATACATAAAAATTCAAAAATCTATTATAATAAATACTTGTAATATTTTTAGAAAGCATAAAGGAACATCATAGAGCGTTCAGGGGGCTTTCTGCACTTTCAGAAATGGCAGACCATTGTTTTCAGAATGACCATTCTTTTAATGTTGAAAATGTAATGGTCTTACATTCTGAGGGTAAGGGACGTAAACTGAACGTTCTGGAATCATTGGAGATTAATAAATGTCTATCTAATAAAGTGGACATTATTAATGTCCAAACTCCTTTGACTTCGCCATTGCTTTGTTCAAAAACACCCCCACCTAACATCCCTTAATATCCTATGTATATATAGACGTTGTTTTCTCTTGTAAATTTAGTTTATACTCCGCCCTGATGATGCCAATATATTGGTGAAAGCGCTAGGCGTAATTGTAGTATACTTTGGTATACATTAATGTGAAACATAAAACAGTGTTTTTTTATATTATTTTTAGAAAGCTTTTGAACACAGATATTTCAGGCACAATGATTGTATTTTGAACCCGCGTTTTGAGCCTAATCCTTTGATATCCTGTATATCTGGATAGGTGAATTTTTCCCGGCATTAGAATGCTATGTTTTTGTGTGATCATGACTGATCATATGGAGACTTATTTGGTTGTATAATGCTAAGTGTGTTAAAAAATTTAGCTGCAACTATGCCACTGGTAGATAAGTTGATATTATGTATGTATGTAGGTATATAAGTCTTTCGTGTCTATTTGTTTGTATATATTATGATATGATCCTTCAACAGCCATAGATGTAATGACACTTGTGGAAGAAATCAAATAAAATTTTATGGCCATTCAAATAATAATTGTCTAAATTCTCGCTATATTTTTCCATTTTCAGGAAATCCCTTGTATAACTTACATCACTGGTTAGGTATTCAACAAACTACAACTTTTTACATACATACATACTACAATAATAAAATTATTTTATTGTAATCGTATTTTTCGCGCTCTCTATTCTATTTCTCTCTCTCTTTTCATTCTTCCTCCCTCTCTCAGAGTATATCTTTAACTCGACTTTTTTTTATCAAAATAGCTGATTACGATCGTACGAATATTATTATTATTATTGAGAAGCGCGATATCTTCCAACTAACCCATAAGAATGACTTGTATGTTTGTTATGTCCAGTTAGTCCACTACTACCCACCGATGGGAGATATTGCGATGGTAAGAACGTTGAATGAACTTAATGCAAGTCAAGCGACCTAATTTGTATTAACTACTTGCGTTTCTTTTATTTCATATTCGCGATAATTATAATTAAAATGTCATTTAGGTAGGTACGACATGACTTACACTAATGACAACTTCCACGAAATAATTATTAAAATCATTAACCCTATCAGTACCAAATTGATCTGGAGAGTCCTGGAATTTTTATTCATACAATGAATACGTGTATATTTTTATTCAATTAAATATTAAGTAAAATTAAAACCAATTGTGTTTTCTTCCATATATGTTTTTTTTTATTTACTTATATCTTAACGTTTTTAAAAGAAGCTCGTGTGTTTGGACAACGATATCGGTAGTTTTATATTTACAACCGACAAACTTCAATATTTCACAACTATATTAAACGAAAATGAAAAAAAAAACAGGTACGGGAATCTCAGTGATAGGTACATACATATCAGCCCTTACATCTATGTTCTATTGCAATTTTCATCAATTTAAAGTGATCCATCTAATATTGATAAGAATGATAAACATACCTACCTAGCCATAAATAAATAAATAATAAATTTTAAGTGTTATATAGTATCACTCAGGGTCACTCTAACTGCCCCTTGAATTTTGGTGTAATATAGTTGCCCTGGTCATAGACATAAGTAGCCCTGGTATAAAGTTTCTTGGATCTTAAAGACAATATTATCAAATTTAAGGGCTATCTCAGGATTGTTTTGTACTATTTTGAAACTGTAAAAGGCGAAAGCTGTTTATTGCTTAAATAAATAAGGCTCTCCTAAATGCACATGTTTTTTTCTGCCATATGTTTTTTATACATGGAAGAAAACACAATTGATTTTAGATTTACTTTATATTTGATTATGTAATGACCAGAAACTTGTTTGACAATGACTTTATAAGTCAAAACCAGGGCCCCTAGTCAAAACACATTTAAGCGTTACGTTTTCGTTCAAACAAGACGAGGTTGCGAGAACGCATCAATTTTCGTAGCTAAAATACACAAGTAGCTACGAAAATTGACGCGTTCTCGTAACGTCGTCAACGTTTGAACGAAAACGGAACGAAAACGTAACGCTAAAATGTTTTTTTTGACTAGGCCTACAGGTCACTATATAATCAATTATAAAGTAAAACTAAAATCAATTGTGTTTTCTTCCATATATTAGCACGGAGTTTTACAAAATAAACGACAACTTGTTTTTTTATTAAATTATTTAAAAAACATATAGTAGAAAAATGAACTGCAATAACCAAGTGGGAGAGCTGATCTAAACAGCGCGGGACAGAGAATCATCATCCAGAGTGATCGCGAGTGATTTTTGAGAAGGGGAACCTGATACGGCACTGATAAAAGAAGAAGAAAAAATCATTTGATTCTTAGTTTCACTCAGTTTTTACTGGGTTCAAATTTATTTGATAAAATTCTGTGTAAGCACATGAGGGGGGTCCTATTTTTTTTTTACGGGAAAATACTTTAAATAAATATACTAGCTAATCAATAAATAACTAAGTATAATGTAATATAAAATGTGTTGTTGTTTAGTCACACAATCTATCATTATCAATATATAATTTATCTTTATAGATTAAAAGATTTTCTGCTCAGTGATTAAGATAGATGATAATGTACAAAAATAATATAATTTATACATTGATAGCTACCTAATTATCTACATTACAATATAATACAGTAAAAAAAATGTATCAACACTATTCGAACGCATTCTATTTTCAAATTTACAAAAAGAACACTTGTTAAAAATCAGCGAACAACGAACAAACTAGATTGGCCACAACGTCAGAGGCCTGAGTCAACAACACACTTTCGTCTCACGTTCCCGCTCCGTTAGCGTTCGGGTGCAGACGATGTTGCAAGCAAGTGTCAATTTCGTTGCTAAGATACACAATAGTTAAGAAAATTAACACTTTGGCGCACCATCGTCTGCACCCGAACGCTAGCGGAGCGGGAACGTGACGCGATAGTGTGTTGTTGACTTAGGCCTCAGGCCTGCTAACCACCATCGCGGAGGGCATGATCGAAGGCAGAATTAATGGTAGAGGCCGGCCAAGAGACACTTATATGGACCAACTGAAGAAGGACATGAACTGTGGCACATACGTAGAATTAAAGAGACTAGCAGAAAGTAGGGTGGAATGACGAAGAAAATACAAACTCGTTGCAGACCAATCAAATGGAATATTATTTATTTATTTATTTATTTATTCTTTACTGTACATTGATAACAAGCAAATTTACACAAAAATACATTTCAAACAAAGACAATCATACAATCAATATACAGAGGGCGAGTTTATCGCAGAGGCGCGATTTCTTCCAACTAACCCAATTTCATAAAACCTTCACATAAAGAAAATTTTTTAAAGAAAGGAAAGAGGAGGTAAAAAAGGAGAAGAATATGTAGGAAAAGGGACTAGGATACAGAAGCCATATTTTGTGCGATAAAATGGTCCTTGACCGCCCGCTTGAAAGCTTGAAGAGTGGGGAGCAACCTTATCCTGGAAGGCAAACTATTCCAACAGCGAGCACCATGAACAGAAAAAGAGTTTGTAAAAAAGTTTGAGCTATGAGCTGGTATCGCCAGAAGACGCTCGCTATTGGATCGTAAGGGCAAGCCATGGCTCGAAAGATACTCAAACATTTCCTTAAGATAGTATGGTGAAGACGTAGAGTATAAACAATTATAAACCAGTGATAAGACATGGAGATCTCGTCTTTGGCGCACGGTAAGCCATTTCAGTTTATTCCTAAATCTTGTTATGCGGTCAGATCTTTTCAGATCAAAGATGAAACGAATGCCAGTATTTTGTAACCTTTCCAGTTTAGTGAGTAATTCCAAGTTACAACCAACGTAGGCACAATCGGCATAATCAAGGATTGGAAGTAGAAGAGACTGGACCAAAAGAGTTTTAATTTTCATGGGCAAGAACCTTTGCAATCTCCTCAGATTATGCATGCTGCAAAAGAATCTCCTCCTAACATTATTAACGTGTTGACGCCAAGAAAGCTCTCTATCCAGTAAGAGACCAAGATTCTTTGCAGTTTTGGAATAAGGGATTACAGTGGAGTCAATGTATGTATTAGGAATCGTTAGATTATTCAGTTTTGAGATAGAATAGGGGCTTCCTATAAACATCGTTTGTGTTTTAGTAGGATTAAGAATCAAGCCATTTTTAGTGGCCCAGTCAGAAACTTGTTGCAAACAATTTGACTTTTCATCAACAGCCCTTGACAGATCCTCTAACTTGAAGTGAGTATAGATCTGTAGGTCATCGGCATATAGATGGTAGTTACAGGGAATATGTCGCACGATGGGGCTGATGAAAATCGAGAACAGTAGAGGAGAAAGCACTCCGCCCTGTGGCACACCCGCCTTCAAATCCAACCAGCCAGACTCAACACCACTTCGCAACCGCACACACTGAGTTCTACCTTTTAAGTACGACTCGAACCAGGAAATACAGGATTGAGATGCATTGAGTCGCCTGAGAGAAGCAAGGAGTAGATCAAAATCCACAGTGTTAAAAGCACTGCTGAAATCTAATAGTGTCAAATGGGTTAGTTGTTTTTTATCCATAGCTCCTCTTATGTCATCAGTGATTTTTACTAACGCAGTTGTCGTACTATGCCCTTCTCTGAATCCTGACTGAAAATTATTGTGGTAGTCATTTTCCACAAGAAACTTATTGAAATGCCAGTATGCAAGTTTTTCCAGCACTTTTGAGAAAAATGGAAGTATTGATATTGGGCGGAAATCCTGTGGAGCTGTGGAATCATTTTTTTTTGGTAATGGAATGACATAAGCCTGTTTCCATTTGCGGGGAACTATACAGTGTTTGAAAGAAAAATTAATAATATGAGTCAGGTGTGGTATTATAATGTGGAGAAAGCGCGAGATAAAAGATATGCTTATTTCATCACAACCTGCAGCTTTGGACTTAATGGAGGCAATGCAACGCTCAACCTCAGCTTCCGATATGGCTGGAAAATCAAAATGTGGACCTGTTAGCCCTACGTGTGTACTTAAATCTCTCAGAGCAGCCGCTTTAGCAGTATCATCCAACGTAGTAGGAGGAGAGGCAAAGTGTGCATTCAGACAGTTGGGTTCCAAGGATGGCTCACCATGCGCCAATCTCCCATCGAGAGAAACCAAAGAGTCAAGACGCTTCCACGCCTGAGCCTGAGAACAACCACTAAAGAGATCATGAGTATGAGCAACTTTGGCGTTTCTACATTTTTTGGAACAAATGTTTCGAAGACTTCTAAATCTCTGCCAGTTCTCAACCGTTGGACAATGATTGTGTTTGATACGAGCCCTGTTCCTGCGCTTCATCAACATACGGATTTCGTCTGTCATCCACCGCACACCAGGATTTTTCACTTTAATTTTACGAAGTGGAGCATGTTTATCCAACAATTTCAGAATATTTTCATTGAGAATGTCAACCTTCTCGTCAATGGTATTGAGGCGTGTAATATCATCCCAATCCATAGCCTCGGCATCGGAAACTAGGGTTTCAGTATCAATTCGACGAATGTTGCGAGCCACCATCAATTTAGGTTTCGGTTTGGGGACTCTGATAGAATATTCCAGATAGAGCAGATCGTGATACGAAAAACCAGGTGCAGACAACTGTCCATGACTTCTCACCATATTCTTTTGTGAAACAATGATATGATCTATGAGTGATTGAGAATTTTGAAGTACATGAGTAGGTTGTAAAGGAAGAATATTAAGATTAGTGGAGGAAATCATTTGCATAAGTCTAGCTGAACGTGCATTATGTAACAGAAGACAAGTATTAAAATCACCCATAATTACAACATTATTATAATCAGAAGACAGATTCTCCAGCACGACCTCCAAATCATTAAAGTAGTTGGATGTGGGAGGACAGTAAACAACCCCAAGAAGAACAGAGGAGTGCAAAAAATTCACCCTCAGAAAAAGATACTCAGCATCGCCAATGCAGCGAGATGAAGACTGCAGGACGATCTCATAAGGTAGATCACTGCGAAGATAAACGCAGACACCACCACCTCGCCGCTCAAGCCGATCATTCCTGATTAATTTAAAACCAGATATTTGAAACAACGAAGATGGTAGTGTAGGCTTCAGCCATGATTCGGAGACCATGAGGGCATGGATGTCTAGGTTCTGAAATGTATCCACCATCTCGTCGTGGTGAGATGGAAGACTCTGGGCGTTGATGTGGCATACCCTCAATAATCGCCTTGGACCACCAGAAAAGGTTTTAATAAGACACGATCGCAAACAGACTGCATCATCACCACCAGCGGTGGAAGACCCGGACAAACTAACAGCATCTGTGGGAGAAGGGGGGGACAGGAGGAAAGGAAAAGTAGAAGGTGATATCACAGGAGATATCATCTCACCGCAAAGCATAGCCATAGGATGTGCGTTGCGCGCCAGTTTACAATGACACAAACAGGTATACCAGCACATCAGGCATACACATTACAAAGCACTCATGCTGAAACATCATCATCCATTTCAACCTGTTACAATTACACATTAAATACTCTTCAGTATACAAGAGGCCCATGAAGCGAGATTAGCAGAATAAAAACAATAATAAGAACAATATAAAAACTAAAGACATACATAACTCTATAACGCAAACAATGCGAGACATAGTGGAAAAAAAAGAAACATAACAACAGAAGGCATATTTACACAACCATACAACCGCCATCATTAGTAAAAATATAATATTATGATTATATCAAGATCAATTATACAAATATACAAGATATTAATAATAATTATAAGGCAAAGAACAAATAAGAAGTTTTATCTGTATTTGTAAATCGTAAAATCACGTAGTAAATTTACTAATCACCCTTTTTTGAAATTTGCATGATGGAATAAATATTTTTTACAGTTTACATACATTTGGACAATTCACACAAATCGAGCTAGTCCCACATTAATATAGTTATGAATCTTGTATTATGGGTACTAACGCGAAGATACACGTATACAATGCATCAAATACATATAAATGTAACACCCAGATCCAGGATAATTTGAAAAAGGTATTTAACTTTTAATTTTGCCCTGGTCGGGAATCGAACCCGAGACCACATGACAAGAGCGTGCGACCTCTACGCCACACCGGTCGAATATAATTGCGTACAATATAGATAGATAAATAAATGGGTTAGTTGGAAGATATTGCGCTTCAGCAATAAACTCGCCCATTGCACAAAATTATTAATTCTATTGTTGTGATACCATGTTTTTTGTTCTTCTTTACATATTGATTTTGTGCAATAAAGTTTATTATTATTATTATTATAGATAGGTACATTTGTTCAACGTTTTCCCAGAA
The DNA here is from genome assembly GCA_947579605.1 of Athripsodes cinereus. NCBI lineage: Eukaryota > Metazoa > Arthropoda > Insecta > Trichoptera > Leptoceridae > Athripsodes > Athripsodes cinereus. The sequence goes on from OX388307.1 coordinate 1,959,165, forward strand.
TGTTTAAATTGTTCAGTTGACCAGCCAGTAGACAGTTCGTAAGCATTAGGACACCTTCTTACTATTCCGATGATTTTTTTGTTGCTGAACTGTTTACACTGAAATTTGTTTGCACATTTTGATTTTCATTGCATTTTCTCCTTTTCGGGGTATCCAGCGAAAACACTGCATGAGCAACTAATTATTATTATTTACTCTATGACATTGTAGATTATCTAATTTTTAAAGAACGCAAACTCTGGAGTATAAAAAGAAAAAAATCAGGACGAGAGATATCTCTCATCGCTGAATATAAAGTACATTATTAATTATATATGTAAATCGATATATAACACATACTCAGAATATTAAAAAAAAATGTTTGTTTGACAAACGCGCAGATGACAAAACCACACAGACACCTCGATTGGAGAACCATGTTTACACAATGTAACATTGTGCAAATGATTAAAATAAAGATGAAACGCCAATATACTCCAATATAATATATTATTCTTATGCAGATACGGCAAATCTATAAGTACACAATATGCAAATTTTCTCTGCAAAACTAATACGTGACTACATAGAAATTATTTGTTACAAAAAACACAAGGCGTACTCCACTGAATATTGAACAGTTCGTTGAGAATTAAAAGAAAAATCTCTATGTAGTGGAATCTAGTAATGTATTGTGTTGTATATTTACCTACTGTATTATTACTGAACCACAAGGAGCATTCACCTAATTTACATTTTACTGCAAAAAGGTTAAATAAATAAAATCTACACTGAGCAATACCTATATATTATTGCAATGCAGCAAAATGTAAATAAGTATAACGACAATATAATATTATAAAATCTTTAGTAGCAGAGTAGAACAAATAATAATAAAATACATAAGTACATTATGACTGTGTACGGCCGCTACCTGCATGGCCATACATTGCTATGTTTACAAATTGTCATGTTAGCGTGATAAATTGCCCAACTTAAATGTAACTAACATACGCTCATTTGTCCAACCATTATGCTCCTTACGCTTCATTTACAGTAAGTCTATATTACCACAGCACGTTACAGACTTCTAGCGAGTAATGTCTCTCCCGGCGTATAAGGGAATGTGACAGTTAGTAAACAAACATTATTTTTGCTTATTTCAACGTGATCAACATAAAATATAAATACAAAGTCTTATATGTCGCATTTTAAATGAAACAGTCATGCAAATTTTGACCTTTTAAAATCCCCTAAGGATCAGTATCTAATTACGTAAAATTATTTATAAAATGCTTTTTAAATTTGCACTTACCTCGCAAAGGAAGACAATTTGAATCATTTCAACATCTCGGAACAGTTCCTGAAAGATATTCGTATATTTATTCGATGCACAACGTCCGGAAGTCACAGCTCGCAAAAGACAAAACAAGGTTATAAAATGGATAAAAAAAGATATCACACAAAACAACAAAGTCCTTCGTATACACTTCCCAGTCTATATTAGGCACATGAATTATTTTCTAAATAACCTCGAATAAATATAATTTATATTAATGTATAAGACGACCCCCTAGCCCTATCTCTAATGCACCAGATAACAAATAACAAATGATTTTTCACCCCGCGTTGTCTAGACCGAGTACTTTTCGACGTCTGTCAATATTCGTCAAACGGAGAAATGGCGACTCCCAGAATATAATAGTCGCACTACACCAAGACGTACGTCTTCAGCGAAAAACATATATTACAAAGGTCGTTAAATAAATCTCGCGCAACGCGCCTGTCGGAGATATATCCTTACGACTATTATTTAGTCACGCCCTTCGGCGTAAATGTTTTCAGCAAAATGATGGCTATTTTGCACATCTCTTGGGAATTATATTTTCAGACAGTTTTCATCCACTCCTTCAAACATATGAAATATCATTTATGAAACTATTTTCTCTGTCAATTAGCAATAAATATTGCAAATAATAAATTATCCTGAAATTTGAGGCTTCTGCGCAGGCCAATAAGTCCAGCCCAGCACTCAATAACTGTCGCATTTTTTGAATGTTTTGCTCATTTTGTGCATTGTCTCGCAGGAAAGGGAAAATGCTGACGGTGCGATATATTATTATTTTGCCTGACGGGCGTGTAAAATTATTGCGATAAATGCATTACTCATTTAACACAACTAAACTTATATAGCATTTTCCTTCTACTATACCCTCAAAAATTTCATGTTTCTTTTTTCTCATTTTCTTTTAACACTTTATGAGTAAATTTAATATTATAAAATGGATATCATAAAGATAGCCGAGGATGGAGGGGCACCACTGGTTATCTGAAAACGTGCATATTATCGCCATCTGTTGAACATTTCATAACATAATTTCTTGTTCTAATAACACAAATATTGCGCAAACGCGGTTCTCCACAAAATTGACTTTCAGGAAAAAGTGTTGCTAACAAAAATATTTATTTTTCAAAAATAAAATTAAATTACAATGAGATTTTGAGAAAAAATCACGATTAAAATTTATGTGGGTTACTATCCATAGGATTGGCTTGCATTGAGTTTAGATTTTCTTTTAAAATTTTCCCTGTTTTCTGCTAGTCTCTTGTTAATACTACGTCACAGTTCATGTCCTTCCTCACTTGATCCATGTATGAATAGGTATACCAAAATGCTCCAGACAAAGGTTTTATCAGGTTCTTCCTAACGTTTATGTCAATGTTTGTCTTAAAATAAATAAAAATAGTAATTTAGAACCCTGAAAAGTATGTTTATACAGTTTTAAAGAATTATTATTTTTATTGTGGTGTATTGTCACAATGTCTTTTAAGAGAGTGGCAACATTACAATAACCGTTGAATTTTTCTTAAATTTCAAATACTTGCCGTCGTTTGCGCAGCGTTGAAATTTAAAATCGAATTTCGATATACATTTTACTTTGTTCTACATTTATTACGGTTTGATTATTTGTGTATTGTGATCTTTATCTAATTATATATTTGTACCATGTCTGATGCACACAAATCTCGTTTAGGAACCTTCAAGGCTAACGCAAAGGGAGCTCAGGTATACCCATTATATTTCTCTTTTAGATTTTTAAAAAATCTTACAAAATAAGATATAGTCAATCGAAAATATTTAAAAACAATTATTGAAATGAATGTGGTGTTTTGTCAGAAAGTCCAATTGTATGTTACAGAGAAATTGACAATCTGCAATGTAAAAGGATATTTTGTAATCAGCTGTCTAGTGACCTTTGTGCAAATTATAAATTTGTTCCATTTCTGGATGTTTTACGATATACGTAAATATGTTTTTTCAGTAAAATTTGAAATAAGCTGGACGTATCAAAATACAATTTATAAACTTTGTACTTATATTCATTTAATTTTATAGTGCCTTCACTTGAGAAATGATAATGCCTATAAATTTGATTGATTTCATGAGCACAAAATTAAATTTAAACATTGTGAAACATTTTAAATAATTAAAATGTAAAATTAACACCCTTTTTGTTTCACACACGTGTATAAAACATAAACCACAAAGAACAGTGTTGATTCTATGGTTTGCATTGAATGTTTCTCGATTGGTGGACTTAACATAGTGAAAGTGAGAATGGCGGAATTGGTGAATGTTGTCCGTGGACTCCAAAATTGATCACTTAAGGCAGCCTAGAGTCAATTCGCAAGTGTTGGGACGCCTTCCTCACTTCTTTCGATTAGATTTTGCACAATGTTACATTGTGTAAACACGATTCTCTAATCGAGATGTCTAAATGGTTTTGTCATCTGCATGCTGTACCCAAATTCAATTTAACAATAAAAAAATTGAAAATACTCTAAACCAGTGGTTCTCAAAGTTGACTGGACTTCGACCCATCTAAGAAAAATCTTGGGACCCACATTTTAGCTTTTTCTTTATCCAAACATTGCTCTAACAGCATTTTTTTATTCGAGTTTTATACACTAGCGACTCGTCCCTTAGAGCCCACTCAATATTCACTCACGACCCATAGTTTGGAAAATACTGCTCTAAACTACTGTTTTAATTATTGTGTATGGACTCGAATACTCAAAAGTGGTATGCAAAAGTTGCTATTTCTGCTGTTACATTATTTGCCTACCCCACAAGGAACGGGGTGTGATGGGTTGGTTTGTTTTAAAAAGTTGTAAAAAATTGCTCCTCCCTTTGCATATTGATTGTATTTGATGTAGTCATGTATTTATGTGTAAAATTGCTTGTAATCAATGTATAGTAAAGAATAAATAAATAAATAATATGAATTTAACCCAAAAGGTCAATATTTTGCTTCACGTTGATAATAGGATCATTAATCTTATGTATAAATATATTTAATTGTATAAATTTATATGTGAAAAAATATCTCTGTAAGTGGGCTCAGATTGGCCCAATGAATATTCTGTCTATCTATCTGTACACTGATGCCATATCCCAAGATAGGGCGGGCATAGAGAACAGAATACCATAATGATCTATTCTTACATACTTCTTTCCCTTTGTCGTAACATCTTTCTCTGTAATGCTCTTGCCGAAATAAATAAAACAAATGTTTTATTCTACTATTTTAGTAGAATAAAACCTTTGTTTTATTTATTTTGATATGGAATTCTACTACCTAAACACCGACACAGTGAATAACGCTTTTGCCTTTGAGGTCCCGGATTCGATTCCCAGCGAGGGCAGATTGAGGAATGACCTTTTTCAAATTGTCCTGGTTCTGGGTGTTACATGTATATGTGTTAAGTGCATTGTATATGTTATGTGTTTCGTCACGTTCGTACCAATAATACAAGATTCAAATCTGAGTTTGGGACTAGCTCGATCTGTGTGAATTGTCTATACATGTTATGTTACATTCATGCACAATAATTTTTTTACTCGGGAACTTCATGGATGATTTAATAACAATGCAACAAAATGTGATTGTGCAAAAAGGAAAGGCAAAAAATGGAAATATGTCTTTATCTTAAAAATATGTATTTATCGTGAGTTTGTCTATGATGTTTTACAGGATCTCCGCAGAAAGCGTGCTGAGCAGAGTGTAGCTCTCCGTCGTGCAGCCAGAGATGAACAACTGCAGAAGAGGAGGGCTGTGGATCATGGAGACGACTGTCCTCTGTCCCCGGAGGCAACTGATCCCCAGTCTCCTCAGACTCCACAGAGCCCAGACAAGTTGCTTCCACTACCAGATATCATTGCTGGTAAGATGACATTTCCATCTATCAGAGATGTAAATAAATTATGCACTCAAAGTAGTTGGCAGTTAAACATTTTATATTATTACATTTTTCAATTATTTAAATTCATTTAGAAAATGTATTTATGTATGTAATTCGGCGCCGTTTATTGAAGTATCCATCTCAAGAGCCCGAGAAAATATGTTTGATGAATGATGTCTTCAATTTACTTTTGGACGTCGTTATTTATTGGTTTTTACGAAGATCCTCGGGGAATCGACCACTAAAAGTCCTGTCATAGAACCATCAGGGCTACTCTTGACAAATCTAAACACAATCTTAATCTAGTCTTGATCTTGATTATACGACGCACGAAGGGACTGATTAAAAATACCGCGCTACCGCGCCATCGGTGTGCGCGTATTTTTGGCCAATAGTCACTTCGTGCGTCGTATGATCAAGATCAAGATTAGATTAAGATCGTGTTTAGATTTGTCAAGAGTAACCCTACTGGACTTGTTTGCTCTATTTATCTCGTCCAGCATATTGGTGGTTGTCTTTTCTGAGCGAAGGGGTCTTGAGAACACAGAGTTCATAAAAAATTGACGAAAAAGCACAATTTTTGTTTCGTCACTCAAGATAATTATTTACGTTTTGATCGTAGATAAATTAATGTGAAGTGATCCAAAATAGCTCTGAATGGAAGAGGCTTATCTCCACCCCATATTCTTGAGAGGGTTCTATGATGCATGAATCAAACTTAAGCCTTTAACGCTGCTAAGGCAGTTCATTGGTATTAGCTTAATTGTTACCAGTTTCCATTTTATAATGGAATTTAAATGTTATTTTTTTTATTCAGCTCTGAACAGCGATGTGAGAGCCAGTCAGTTGATGGGTGCCAATGCAGCTCGTAAGATTCTCTCCCGAGAGCAGAACCCTCCCATAGGCAAGCTGATAAATGCAGGCTGTGTGCCTAGACTCATAGAACTTCTGCAGTTTGATGATTGGTAAAACATAGCTTTTTTGCTTATTATGGCATTTTTGTATCGGTTTCTAATAACATTTAACATTCTAATAACTGAAGTGTGATTTTTAGCTCCCTCCCATTCAAGCACTTTGTTCATTGTTGTTGAATGTTCAAAACGAGTCATCTAAGACTCAAAATTTTTTGACATTCATGGAAAGTAGCTTAAATAATGTGTTTGATATCATAAATCAAAATTCAAGCATGTCAAAATTTTGCAAAGTCTTCATGATCTGTTGTGCTAGATTCTGTGTTTTAGCTTCAGTTTTAAGTTTTCTTTTAATGTGTAAACTTTTTATTTATTATTTATGCATTGTTTTAACTTCTTTTTAAGTGTAAAGAATTTCTACGTAATGTATGTTTATGTTTGAATGTGTCGATTTTCAGCACCGACCTGCAGTTTGAGGCATCGTGGGCCCTGACTAATATAGCATCAGGAACATCAGAACAAACCAGCGTGGTTGTGGAGGTAATAAACAATTCTATTATCGATTTGGATTTTTACTTTGCAATTATAACGATCAATGAGTAAAACAGAGTTTTATAAATATAATTACAGAAAAAATTAATATCCATATATTAAAAATACAAAATTTCAATAAAATGTGACTATATCTGTCATATTTGAACCAATACAAAAAGGACAGTTTTATAAGTAAAAGTTATTCTTATATAATTTATTCCACAACAGTATTTCAAATAAAGTTGTATGATAATGAACATTTTTACAATATTTCAGGCTGGTGCCATTCCTCCTTTAGTCCGTCTCATGAGTTCTCCACACCTCTCTGTATCGGAGCAGTGCTTGTGGGCCTTGGGTAATATAGCCGGAGAGGGAGCGTGGGCTAGAGATTTTGTGCACGAGGCAGGCATCCTACAACCCCTGCTGCAAGGTCTGAGAAAATGCACTCCGGGCAGCTCCTGGCAACGCACAGCTGTGTGGGCACTCTCTAATCTGTGCCGTAACAAGAATCCACAAGTAGACTTTGCCAAAGTCACTCCGGCTCTTCCAGTATTGTCCGAGCTACTTCTGTCACAGGATAAAGATGTTCTAGGTAATTTTTTTTTATGTTTCTTTATCACGGAGCTTTTAACAAAAAATGTCTTCCAATAAAATGTTACTGTTCAAAAAATTTCAAATTTGCATAAAAGTTAATCACAGCTTTGATGCAACACATTAATCCATTAATTATTGATGTTAAGTTTTGAAAACAACCATAAGCTTATGAAGTACAGTACCGTGTCATCCCTACAAGTCGAAAAGCCACGCTTGACCTAAGGTTTCCAGGGTAAAAATTATTTAATTGCGTGCAGCTAACAATCCGATCATTTTAAATATTGTACTCAGTTGTCCACTATGTATGAGAGTGAATTCTATTGGTCACCTTGATGCGACTCCTTGGAAACCTTCAGAAAACACTTGTTGTATGCAAAGGAACCATGCTGGATTATTTTTCACACACATGTCTCTTATTCATAGCATTCGACCAATACTCCCAAACATGTACCACAAGTAAGTTTTAAAATGGTGATTATTCACCTTGATCATTTATCGCATGAATAATTTTATTAAAATATCTCTTTTCAGCGGATACATGCTGGGCATTGTCATATTTGACGGACGGCCCCAATGACAGAATTGAGGCTGTCCAACATGCAGGCGTCTTGACTGGTCTGGTGCCTCTGTTGGCTCATCCTACACCCTCTGTACAGACTCCGGCACTCAGAGCCCTTGGGAACATGGTTACTGGAACAGATGAACAGGTGCTTACTTATTTTTTTATAATAATCTTAAGTCAAAATGGGTCGGATGAGTTTGGATAAACTTAACACACTTACTATTAAGTCTTAGTGTCAATCTTAGACCATCAAAAGTGTTCTATTTTCTTTAATCCTTAACTGTGCACTGAAGATAGTAGGGAGCAAATCAGCATATTCTATTCCAAGTGATTTTGTATCCATTTAGCAACATTTTAACTTTATCTAACTTTTAACCAAATTAGGCCTGCCACAGGCTCTAGCAGTGAAAGCAATGTGAACTGGAGAACTATGATCAGTCATGTAGCGGAGGCTTAAAGGTTGATGGGGAATGACCCTCAGGAGTGAGGAAAGCGACACAGAAGAAGAAAAAATAACAAAATGGATGATGGTGCAGTTTTACAATATCAATTATGTCATGGGTGCTTGTGGAAAGAGCAGCTTTCATTTTGTTTATGATGATCAGTAGACAACTTATTGCATGTCACCAGACCTGCAACATTGAAAGCTTTGTCATGGAAGTATGTAGTATTATATTTGTTAGACTCTTAGTTTGTCGATGGAATATGCGGGTCAATAGATCAGCATCTGGGACATGAAGATTTTGTAAATGTACAATGTTGGCATTTCGTTAATGCCTGTGTACTGGCAGTTTGAGAAAGCTGGTAACCTAATGATAAAGAGTCTTGAACTTACAAATGAATGTCTGTAACTTAATAGTTAAGTTGTTTTCTGTAAGTGATGCTATATTTAGATCAAATGTGATGATTTTTATTTCAGACGGATCGTGTTATTGAGGCTGGTGCCTTGCCGATGCTTCGCCGCCTGCTGCACTCTAATCGCAGTGCCCTGGTGAAGGAGGCCTCCTGGGCTGTGTGCAACATTGTCGCAGGGTCCACGACACAGATACAGGCTCTCGTAGACGCCGATATACTGCCTTCCCTAGTCAAAGTGCTATCACATTCCGAACCTAGGTAAGTCACAATTCTTTGGCTTGTGTTGGGGTTTCTTCAAATTGTATAATGATGAAAATTACAAAAAATATATTGACTGTCTAGTTCCATAGGCTGAGTAGTACTAGTAAAGTAAGACTTTTTCAGTTCATTGGGAATACCATTAGCCAAGATAGTCATTGAATCACCAGATTTATAACCACTACTTTTTCTCGAGAGTCTTCTGTACTGATGATATTTTTTCATATTTTGTTTTGTATTTAGGTGTCAACGTGAAGCCGCCTGGTCCATCACCAATATGACCCTCGAGGCCACCACACAACAGCTGGGAGCTCTGCTCCAAGCTGGAGCCCTGCGTCCATATCTCAGTCTGCTATCGGGACCTGATCCCAAGACGACTCTTGTGGTGCTGGATGGATTAGCAAATCTGCTGAAGAGGGCGGAGGCACTGGGGGAGTTGGAGAACTTGTGCATGTCAATTGAAGAGGACGGATTTTTGGATAAGTTGGAGACACTACAGCACCATCAGAATGAAGAGGTACTAAGATTTTTGTACATTATTCACATGTATTTATCACAGGTGGCTCAATTAGTTAAAACACGCTCTGAATAGAAGAGGTTGGTTTCTGCTTGAGTGCCTAGATATAGTGCTGAGGGGTGATTTAGTGGAGTTAATCACAGGTGAGATAACCTGTGGACTACATATAGATTGTCATCTTTGTGTCCTAAAAAATAAGCCATCAGGCCGGGTGGCATACCTCATCGCTGCTACATTAAAGAAATTGAATGTCTGATTCATGATGTTGTACAAATATTTGCATTTAGTTTGTTTGTTTGTTAATTTTATTAACGTAAAGAGTTAAATATTGAAGTTTACTGTGTGATAATTGTTTGATGACATGTAAATAACCGGGTAAGTTGAAAGACATTGCATTTTAGAGATAAACTCGCCCTCTGCACATTGAATTGGATAACTGATATTTTTATGATACTTTGTTTTGATTTGTATTATTGTAACCAATGTACAGTGAAGAATAAAATAAATTCACTGTGTCGGTGTTTAGGTAGTAGAATTCCATATCGAAATAATAAAACAAGCGTTTTATTCTACTATTGATTTATTCGATGAGAGAGGTTGACAATGTCCTTATATGACGAAAGACGTCTCTCTCATCGAATAAATCAATAGTAGAATAAAACGCTCGTTTTATTATTTCAATAAAATAAATAAATCATCGTGAAACTATTTTGTACATGAACATTGAGTAATGTAAAGGTCGTATGTCACTCATTGTTAATTTTACGTTATAATAAACAAATTTTACAGATTGCTCAGAAACGTACAGATATTGTGATTTTAAATTTATTAATTGGGAGACATATTGCACATTCTAAAATAAAGTTTTTATTTTCAGATTTACAGCAAAACGCTCAAAATTCTGGACACATTCTTCTCCGATGAAGAAAACAAAGACAGCAACATAGCTCCGCAGGAGACTAATAATGAATTCCAATTTGGAGCCAATTCCGGACATATTGGAGGCTTTTAATTGAAAGGAAATGTTTAATCATAAGTTTATCTTTTAATGTCCCATGTATTGTTATGCCCTTTTTTATTTATAGGTACCGATAAAATGCTATAATTTGTCATGTTATGTAATCGAATTGCAAACCACAATTTGAGTGGCAAGTGTCTCAACTGTTACAAATTGGATTTTGGCCGCTTAAGTTCTTTTGGCTTCCTGAGAAAATGCTAACATTCCCATTGTAAACATGAGGAAGATTCTTGCCTCTTCTGTTGCGAAATTGGGCTGATTTTTTCAAAAGTAATTCTCAACGATGATATTTTACAATTACGAACGTTGTGGATGAATCAGTTGACCAGTTTCATTAGTCAACAACTCAAAATTCTAATATACCAAGATACAGCTTCGTCAAAATATTAAGGTAAATATTTGAGTTGTTATTCTATAGAACTGAACGTTAAAAAATTGCTTCATAGCATTTTATCTGTAATAGGTATACCATTTTCTCTTCTATTCTTTTTTTGAATTTGAAACATTGCGGGACAATGTGGTGACAAGTGCCTTTTTTTCATCCTATCAGAGACCATTTTACATAATTATGTCTTAACATTTTTGTAAAATGGTCTATTCCTAATGATATAGAATGTATTGATTGTTGATTTGATACCATAACACCTTTTTATAAAAATGCACACCTGCCATTTGGAGTAAGTTATTGAAAAAAAAATATGCTGTATGGCTGCTGAATTCTTTTTCATGTTTTAAAATGGTTTTGTTTGCATCGTTAAAAACTAAATAACCTCAAATATTGTAATTCAACTAAATATTTGAGATATTCACAAGCATATCCTCAATAGATTTTGCACAGATATTTGACTGTGGATACGGAAGAGTTTCTATTTTAGCTGGCTACAATCTAGTTTAATCGATACAAAATAAAATCCATCTCTATCCTTGGGAAAATCAGTTTTAAAATTTTTCAATCATTTCACCTGTGTTAGTTTCAAAAGGCTAAGTTTTGCTGTCAACTTTCTAATCGTAGACATCGTGTACAATTTTGTTTTATAAAATTGAACGAGTAAATAAAAAATTGCACTTTCCCTTTGTTAAAAATATTTGAATCTGTTCATAACCAAAAATATGATTATTTAAGACTCTTTTATAAATATTGTGATATTCAGTTTCATTATCTTCGTGTTTCCTTAAATAGGATACTGAAAATGTAAAAATTAATGAAGACATGTACTCTTAAGTGAGAAATAAACTATGGGCCCTGGTATTTAATGTTGAACAGGTGCACTGTAGAAAAAATGTTTTTTGACTATGATTTTTCATTTAGTCTGGCTTACCTTTAGACATGTTTAGTTAACCCAGTATAAATGGGCACTTTATTTACGAGTACGGTTGTAAGTGTCTTTATTTATACTGAATTTGTTTATTCTCCTTGTACTACTTATTTCATGTAAATATTTTTTGCTACTTTATGCGACGATAGCTTTTTTATATAATAAATAGAATTATTTTTTTATTCAGATGTTTTATTTATTTTTATTCTTTTGTGTACATTGTTAATAACATCCATCATTACGAAATTATTCGCTAGATTGTAATATCTTCCAACTAACCCTTTTTAGATGCTTAATATATTTTTTAATTAATGAAAATTCCTTCAACTAGAATTTGACAAAAAAAAGTGTTTTATGTATATTGCCATTTCACATTCAAAATGGGTCATGCGAGTTTGGATAAATGTCACACGCTCATTCTCGGACTGTTTAACAGTGTGTCAATCTTCTTTAATCCTTAACTGTCTGCTTGAAAAAATAGGGACGAAATTAGCATCTTCTATTCTGAATGATTTTGTATCCATTTAGTAACTTTTCTATATAATCTAACTTTTAACTAAATATGACCTGCTACAAGCTCAATAGCAGTGGAAGTGATGAGGACTGGAGCACTATTATCAGTCAATAGTGCAGGTAAAAATGTTAACAGGCTTTGACCCTCAGAAGGGAGGGATTCCATGCAGAAGTGATATTTTACAATTTTATCTCTAGTTTCATTATCATTAAAAAAAGTAAAAAGGATTGATCTTCCAAATTATCAGAAATATTATATAGGATATAATCGATGGTTAAAAGCACAGAAGACACAATATGTCCACATTTGACAGTTTCAAGAAAACAGTTTTCAAAGTTTGAGATTCTCAATTAATTTGAAATTAATTCAGAAGATGTCTGATGGACATGCCCATTTACAGAATCAAGAAAATCGATGTAAATGTATTCTCAAATATTGTATGTGACATGTTACATCTGTGTACAAAAATAATTTTCACTTTTTTTTTTTTTTTTTTTTTTTTTAATAATAAATTTCTTTATTCAATCAATATCATACAAACGTTGAAACAATATATCACCAATTATCTTCAATTAAGTTGCAGCAGCCTCACTAGGTTGCCCTGTATCGAGGCGTGCTGCGTAAAAAATATATAAAAAATGGATAAGTGACATTTGGTTCTTATTAAATATTTCGATAATGATAATTATATAAGTTTAATTGGTAATTATGTAATCAGGACAAATGGCGTTGCAACTGAACTTGTACATATATTAAATCATTTTCCCTAAATAGTGGACATGTGTCTTTTATGCTTTAAACCATCTATATAAAGTGTTATAATTAAATAAAAAACATATAATTATAATATTTTTTTTATAAAACTATATAAAACATATTTGATAACATTGATTCATATAATTATATTTACACTACCTTGTTTGTTCAAGTTTTAAAACCCCCCAAAATTGTTTTAAATTATATCATTGCAAAAAACTTTTAATCACATAATATTTACAATGTTTTTATTTTACTGTGTTTTTGCACAACATGCAGCTGTCAAAATCAGATAATCTTAGTTGGAGAAATGTGCAAAATACAATTGACAGTAGTAAGAAAGATCTGGTGGATGAAAATTGACTCTAGGCTGGCTCAAGTGATCCTAGATTGCCAATTTGTAAGCGCTGGAACGTCTTTCTCACTTCTGCTTTTTGTTGTTATCTAGATCAGCACCTGATGGTGCAAACTCGAGTCTGCGAAACTAGTCTTGCACTCTAGTAACACAAAACAATAGTAATAAATATTATTCTTTTTCTATATAATTTAAAATGAAGCGTTACAAAGTTAATGCTGATACAATCAATAAATTATAAAATTAAAAAATTGTGCGTAATCAAATCATTCACACATGAAAAAAAAATGAAAAAATTTGCACTAAAATTTACTGTACAATATTAAATTAAATTAAAATTAATATCAATACTACTAAAATTACGCTAAATTATACAACTTAAACTTAAAACAAAATATAGTTACTAATTGCAAATAGATGACTTTGAATGCAAAGGTTCTGTAAAAATAACTGTTTTATTTTGTTGCTAGTCGAGAAAAAATTTGTTAAATAAGACATTTTTGTGCAATATTTTTTCACGGCTTGGTTTTTGAAAGCTTCTGCTCTCATCGTACCAGGGTAAAGTTCGATAAAAGTAAAAGAATCACGTGGAAGAACTGAAAAAAAGGTTTTATTTTTTTTTTAAAAAGATATATCTGGGTTTTTTGTTATAAACCCAAATACAACCTTATACACCTTTCAAAGAAAGCTACTAAAAGCTTGTGTCGTGAAAGGGGAGTTTGCCGGCACCTGGTATCGAACCACGGACCCCTTGTTCACGAGGCCGAGACTCTACCTCCAGGCTACCGACGAACTCAAAAACTCAAAAACTTGAAACAACGAACCGTTTTATTCAACATGTACTTCCACCATAGGCTAGTCGATCGATAATAATTATTGTTTATAAAAGATTAGAAGGAATTCAGAAAGTGTGTAATTTTTACAATTCCTCAAACAGAGAGAGAAGATTCACATATCAAGCCATCCTTGCTTTTATACATCACTGTAAAACATTATTACAAATATCATTTTAACACCCCGCACATTATAATATTCAGCAAGGCCATTGAAACATTATATTGTTCCATTCCACTAACAATATAATTGAGTTTTGCATTATAATAATATTTTTATCATATTTATATAATTAATAATAGTGATCAATAAATAAAATAATCTATTCACGAAGACGGCTTGAAGAAAAGCCTGAAGAGAAGCGTCCAAAGACCGTAGGAGATGGAGGAGATGCCGATTGCTCTCAGGATGAAGTGGTAGATGTACAACCTGAAAAAAATAATTCATAATCAATTTTGAGGAGGAAGTAATTCATATTCAGTCGGTCGGTGTGGCGCGGAGGTATTGCTCTTGCCTTTGAGTCTCGAGGTCCCGGGTTTGATTCCCGGCCAGGGCAAAGTGAAGAATGATCTTTTTCAAATTGTCCTGGGTCTGGGTGTTACATGTATATGTGTGTAGTGCATTGTATATGTGTATATCGTCGTGTTAGTACCCATAATACAAGATTCATCTTAGTTTGGGACTAGCTCGATCTGTGTGAATTGGCCATGATGTTATGTTATGTTATATTTTATAGGTTAATTACGAATATTTATGACGTGCAGTTGCTCCACAAGCTACCCTACTTGTGGAAAATGTTGAGATAATATAGATAGATTTTGATGTACAATCCATTTTGAAAAATATGGGGTAAATTGATATTTAGGTAGGTACTTAGTAGAAGTAGAGTAATTCGATCACACTCTTGATTTTCTCAAAATCCCAAAGTTTATAATTCTCTCCACCCACCTTCTCCATTTGTTGACAGCCTCTTCTTGGGTGGTCTTCTCCTTGAACAGGTAGGTCCTCATCCCTCTGATGTAGAAGGAAAAGTAATGGGCCCAGTTGACAATCTTTATATTGAAGGGGAAAAGCTGAAATATATCAGATTAATGTAGAACTAACACATGTCGCAGTAATTGAATTGTGTTGAAACTCCAAACACACATCACATTTCCAATTATGACATTGATAAGAATTGACACCAAGTCAATTAATAACATTTTTGAAATTATAAGCAAAGAACGTCTCACAGTTTAGGATGTGACTTATGGTAGTTTTTTAGTACACTTGGCGTAAATTGTTTCAGGGCACTAAAGTGACAGGTGATTCTTTGTTCTTGCAATAGAATTGTTTGACGCAATGTTGCATTGCTCTTCATTCCAGATATTGGTTTGTATCAAAGGAATGAACTGTAAACAGACTATTGTATTTTTCAATTAAGGCAGTGATCACTTACGACTTTGTCTTTCTGGTCCAACTTGGCCCACAGCGTCCGCACATTGTCGTTGGAGAACTCCCATTCGTTGGTGCAGAAGTACGATATCACATCTGAGAATTTGTGTATCTTGCTATACATTTTCAACATTCTACAATGAAAAAAATAACCTTCCCATTAGTGTACCAGTGACATTTATAGTATAGAAAGATAGTACTAATTTTCACGGAAAGCATGCCTGAAAATTAACAAGACAAAAAATGTTTGCTGTTTTACTTCATAAATTTAAAATCACATTGGTCTTTCTCGCTCTAATACAAATGTATTATAGGTACATACCATACAAAACCATAAAGGACCCTTACAATAAAATATTGTAGTCAAAAGTTGCACATCTAATATATGAACCATCAATTTATTTAGCAATATACTTTTTCAAACACATCTCCAGCAAGGTACATATATTATGAATATACAAGTCCAGAAGTTGATCTATGACATGAAATTACATATTTTGGCCACACAATTTGATTAACCGCATTACCAATTTTTCTTTTGTGTTTCTAATCCTTGAATCTATAAAAGTCATTGGAGAACAATGTTTAGCATTATAAAGAAATTTGCTAAACTACTGCTCCTGATGATATTCAAAATTAAGATCACTAGAGGAAAATTTTCGCTCCTGAAATTATGCAAAAGAAACATCACACTTTACCTCGGTTTTTGTCCAATGCATAAACAGGCTCCATCAATCAAAGTGGCCGGAATGTAATGGAATAAAAAGGCGTAGATCTTATCCCAGACAAAGGATTTGTTAAGCGTGAGCCCGTAATACCTGAAAAAATTTAAAAATATTAATTAAATTTCATTCTGTTTACTCACAAAACTATATAGATTAGTCAATGTTTCGAGATTGATTTGTCAGTTGAAGATTGCATTTTTCTTTTGTGCAATGTAGACGTACACATACTTAATGTAAGTATGAAAGTTTCGACTCACCAGAAGGCTGAACCCAGTGGGTATCTGAAGCCATAGGTACGATTCAGGAAACAGAACTCCTTCCATGTGATAGGGTTGTCTACTGTGGATACATAGTTGTAAACTGGCATGTCTTGTTTCCTGGAAAATCAAAACGAAATGTGGATTTCAATTTCCTATATAAAGTATAATTTTACATTTTTTGGTAATCCAATTTTAACATTTTAAAGAAACATATATTTATACTTTAGTTTGGAGTAGTTGGCAACATCCCACGCGGATACAATCAGAGCATTGACGCAAAGATCCACAGGCACGATATTGGCGTTGAGATTCTCGTCACAGTGCAGTGTCCTCAAGACACCAGAGGCTGAAATGGAACCAGAATAATAATTCGAATCCTAGAAATTATTATTCAACAGTGTTATCATTATTATTATTTGATTCAAAACCCAAAAACGCAGTGGCGTAGCTAGGGTCATCCGCGCCCGGGGACATGGCACAAAGTCGGCGCCCCTTCTCGGAGCCCTCAAGAAAATTTTGAAATTTCACGGTTTATATGGTTCATTTTCGAAGTATCAATCTGGTATTTTAATGAAATAGACCCCTTACCCTCTAGATTGTGCTTGTCATGATGCGTTAACTTAGGTTTTACATTTATGCTAAAATATTTTATATCAGTATCATACTAAGTGGGGTCATTAAAAGTAAACTAAAAGAAGAAATATATCATGTAGTAGTGATGTGAGAGGAGAAAATTCTTTAAAGAAATTTCCCGAGAACGAGAAATTACTCCGAGAATTTTTCCTCTGATAGAAGAGAAATTTCTCACCATAATTTTCACAAAAATATTATACCCTTTCGCCCAATACCTTTTTTTTTTAGTGGAGGGGAAATCCATCATGGACACCCGGCCTTTCAGACCGGGTAGTGCCGGACTTCTACCGGCTAAAACCCTTCCTCTTCCTTTGCAGCTTGGTACCTACCTTTCGGTCTACCCAAACTGCAAACTTTGACATGTTATCCCTCCATTTGCAGTCGCCTTTCATCCCTTTCTTTCTGGGCTATTATTTCTTCCATGAAACTGCCCACCCTACTCCATACATATGGGGATTGCAGCATTGACTCTATCATGGAATCGGCATCGAAACGGCCTATCTGGGTTATCAAGGCCTCCCGTTGTTCTTGCCATCTCGTACACGCAAACAAGGTATGTTCAATACCTGACAACCTGATCGGTCTAAAACTTCATGGGGCTGCTTTGGGCCCAAATCAGAGGTTTTTAATACTTTTTCTATGAAGGTACCTACCATTTTTTTAAATGGGCATGTGGGGTGTCAAACTTCAAGTATTTTCATTGAGAAGAGGTTTTAACTACTTTTACTTACGTAAATATTTACTGTATTTTTTTCAATGACTCATATATTTGTCGGTTATCTGTTTATTTCAACCCGAGCGATGCAAAAATCTATATCACACTGAATACAAAAATAAATTAACAAATGATTTTAAAGATAGATAAAATAAAATATTTAAATGCGGTTTATCAGTAAAAAAAATAGTAAAAGCAATAAACGAGTAGGCTATTTCTTTATTTACATACTCATTTGGCATTATAAAATAGTCAAAAACCGATTTCAATAAATTAGAAAAATTAATAAGAATAAACAAAAAATATATCACCGTCTAAATTCCGCGATTGTTAACATTTCCTCTTTACATAATGATCAAATTGGAATATCTTAAAACATTTTTCCAAAATAAACAAAATAATTCTATATTACATAAAATTATAATACAGGCCGACAAAAATCATACATCATCAAATTTAAATGTCGAAACAGTAGGTACGCGAATAAACTATTTAAATATTTTGTTTGAATCTTAAAGTAGGAAACAACTTCATGCCAGACACCTCAATGATCTCAACCAATCTCATGTTGACAAATATGCGTCAAACAGATGGTTGACCTGTGGGGAATTGTATGGGAAAACCGAGGGTTTTAAACTGGCTGTTCAAGATCAATCAACAACAAAAAAAATACTATACCATACCCTCACGCCGTGTCCCAGGTGGGGTAGGCAGAGAGAACGGAAGGCCATGTCGCTCTATCCTTACATACTTCTTTCGCTTCCTCTACATTCATCCAGTTTCTCATACATGCACGCCGATTCCTCTTACTTAACACGCGACCGTCCTTGAGAATTTGATCCACGTGGTTAAGCCACGTAGTTCTTGGACGTCCCCGCTTTCTCACACCCTCTCTATCAGATAAATACACCCTCTTCGTCAATCTTACACCATCCATTCGCTCCACATGACCAAACCATCTCAATTTATTTACACGCATTCTATCAACAACACTCCTCTCTTGCATCCACTCATTCTTCTAATATCCTCGTTTCTTACACTATCACGCAATGTTTTACCTACCATTCTTCTCAGTGATCGCATCTCCACTGCATTTATTCCACTCTCGTCCTTCTTCAGCCATGTCCAAGTTTCGCTTGCATACATCAGTGTCGGTACGAGGATGACGTTGTGCACCAGCATTTTAGCCATGTTCGAGACATTGCTATTGCTAACAATATATCGAAGTGCACCGTTCACTCTCGCACCAGTCACTTCTCTTTTTTCAATGTCCCTTTCGTACCTACCATCCCTCACAAACATACCTACTGCCTGGAATCCAAAAATACATGATAAAAAATCAAAATACAACTAACGATTCATATTATAGGAAATGTCTTGCCAAACCGGAAACGATACAACATATAGTTTCGAGTTGTTCTACTCTCGCTCAAACTGAATATGACATAATCATGTCGTAAAAATTATACATCCAAATTTAGCAATTAAACGTAATTTAATAAACTCGCGAAATATAATACCATACTCCAAATATAACCCGGAACCGGTTATAGAAAATCAAAATTATAGGATCTAACATTATGATAGGTATAACAAAAAAATTATGATAAAACAAAAATAAAAGATAGACAAATACATCATAATAGACCCGATTTAGAATTACATGATGAACAAAATAAAATTACGTATCTAACAGACATCGCTGTCCCAAATAAGCATAATATACAAACAACTGTCGCAGAAAAAATACATAAATATACAGAACTAGCAGGAGAAAAAAAATTGGCATTCTAGGTCCGTTTACATAATACCATTAGTTATGTCAGCTATAGGGGTAGCTCCGATATCTTTGATAAATAATGAAAAAAATAGATTCACCGGTAAATTTATATGTTAAAATTCAAAAATCTATTTAAATAAATACTTATAATATTGTAAGAAAATTTTTGAACACAGATATTTCAGGCACAATGCTGGTATTTTGAGCCTAATCCTTTGATATCCTGTTTATCTGGATAAGTGAATTTTTCCCGGCATTAGACTGTTAAGTTTTTGTATAATCATGACTGATCATATGGAGACTTATCTGGTTGTATAATGCTGAGAAGTGTGGATGGCATTTCTGCCGCCACGTAAAGTTAATATTTTATAAAAAATTAAAATATACTCATTATACATGACTGAAATGGACATAGTCTTTTTAGGGGGTTAAATGAAATGTTAAAATTTTTTAGTAAAAACTTTTTCAGAAATGTATGCGAAAGTTGTTTAAACTAATAATACGAGTATTAACAATTTTACATGATAATCCAAAAACAGTGATGATTGTGATGAGTAATGAAAAATTTTCCAATGTTGTTTTTTCTTGCAAGTGAAATAAAATATAATAACCGAAAAATTTACTAGATTTCAAATATTATTGAAAACAACAACTTACTTGCTATATTTCTATCTAATGACAAATTTGTCTCTTTTCAACCAATGTGAAGTATTATACTATTTTCTTTGCACTCACGTAAAATCCTATATTCGACTCGAAATTATCCAACCTGTATAATTGTTAAAACCAGATGCCACTTTCAGTTATGAAGAATAATATTAGAACCCAAACTGATCTATGTTAAAAAAAAACGCCATCAGCAATCCTGTATTTTGGATGTGTCATTTTGTTTATGAGTAGAATGGCGCCCCTTAATGCTCAATGGAGGCGCTAAAATCGAGTTTGCCAACTGGTTTGTAATGAAGATATTTGTGGACTTCCGAAATTCAATCTTGCAAACGTATTTGGGATGCATTTGTTGACATTAAAATAAAATTAAAAAAATAGTTTTAATACTCATTTTGGCGCCCCCTAATGCGGCGCCCGGGGACATATGTCCCCCCCTGCCCCCCCCTAGCTACGCCACTGCAAAAACGAAAAAGGAGTGAAATCGTTTTGAAAAGTTTTGTTTCTCCCAATTCAATTTCATCTGGAATCGGTCATCAAAAGTTGTAAAGATTCTATTGTACATCTTTATAATGTCAATGTCAGCTACATCGTTTTTTTTAACTACTTATGTATGATATTATTTTTTGCTAAATTTGATAGATAGGTACAGATTTATATAAATGAATGTAATTTTTTCTACTCACCAGCACCCGCTATGACTCCAGTAGGTCCATACACATTGTCAATCCACCCCTCAATCGGCTCTTTGTATGTGGAAGTCACTGAATGAATATGAAAATAAATATATTAGTACAGTATATAGTAAATAAACGTACTCATTACACATTTATTTATTTATTTTATTCTTCTTGCACATTATAATTGAATATAATAATATGATTATATATATTATATGATTATATTCAATTCCGTCGAAATCCAAATATGTATATTATTAAGGAATAATATACACTTTACATGCGTGATCTTACAAAGCAATAAAAAACCATTACAACAATAGGTAATGATAAAATATGCATAGTAAAGTAATACAAATCTGAAACAGAATCTAACAAGAACTATTATTTAACAGAATGAAGTGGAATAGAGTAGAACAAAAAGAAAGGGAACTTATTATTTGTTCGGCTCTCGGCTCTTCGGCTCGGCTTATTATTTGTTCGGATCCATTCGTTCGGCAAGAAAAAATCAGCATTTAAGTCATTTGCACAGCAAACAATGTTTTCATCGGCAATAAATAAAAAATAAGCGCAACACTTGTTTTACAAACAAACTTGGTTATATCGGCAAATTAACAAATTTTAACAGCTTAATAAATACTCGCACAACAAAATAATTAATTGACTAGCAGAATTGTTATTTGAGCAGCAGAATTATTATTTGACCGGCAGAAAATATTAGATAAACAATATTTTTCACACACCGATTTACCTTCGGATCCACATGAAGTTTTTGTGATTTCTTACCAAATTAATGATGACTACGAAAATAATGCCAGTTTCCGCTTTGCTATATTAACGAAATATCTAACTGAAATGTCGAAATTTTAAGGTGAAGTAAAATTATCAAATGTTCCATATATGGAGTATATTGTTGTGCAGGAAATCTTATTCTGTAATTTGGCCCGGCTGCTGAAAAGGTTGGCCACCCATGATCTAACGTATCAAAAATAAAGAAAAATGTACAAATTCAATAAACAATAAGATAATCCGTATTTATTATACAATCACTTCAGACTGTGGACTCTCTCTTAAAAACAGAATATCTCTCCATTGTTTTGGATAACAAATTTATGTGTTTAAACAAACTGTGGACCGAAAAACAAGAAATCAGTTTTTAATAATATTATAAAGAAAATAAACAGAAAAGTTTATACATATTATGTCCGTAGAAATTTACTGCGTTATTATTAAATACATAATTACACAAAAAGATGAAAATATAAGATAATCAATAATATAATTTGAATTTATCTTAAGGGTCGTTTACATTTGTTCACTTTCAGTGATCACTCCGGATGATCCTCCAAGATGAACAGGTGTGAACGGGCGTTTCATCAATAGTGATCACTAGCGATGACGGATGAAAGCGATTGCTACCCGACATAATTTCGATGAAAGGACTTTTCACTGAAACGACCATAAACAAGTTTTATCTATGAATTTGTATTGAAAGTCAGAATCATGTACAAAATTATCATGCTGTCGAGAATTATATTAACTTGTTTTAATTTTTGATGAATGATATTTTCAATTTTTTTATTTATTTAATTATTTTTTTACGTAAATACGTCAAACTACATACAACATGACCGTGAGTGTTGACACGGCAGTGAAAGCATAGGATGAACAAATGTGAACAGACGTGTTCACTTTCGATGAACAGGTTTGACCCTGACACTCTGGATGACCATCCAAAGTGAAGCAATGTGAATGCTACTTTAGATATAATATGTTCCAAGGGGTGAGTTATTGCCACTCAAAGAAGAAGAATAGGTATGTTTAATGAACAAAATTATTAAGATTAACTCACAGCTCATACACTAACACTTGTATGGGTTGTGAGTTAACTATAACTTTGGGTTAGTTGCGGAAGAGATCGCGCCTTTGCGATAAACTCGCCTTCTGTATATTGATTGTATTTAATTTGAATGTATACCTTTTATGTAATTGTTTGTAATCAATGTACAGTAAAGAATGAATAAATAAATAACCATCTTGGCAACTTCCAAAAATAATAAGTATAGCCGGTAGACTAACTGGATGTATGAAAAATTAAAACATTCAATTTACGTAGCGTACCTCAACGCTGAATTGAAGATGTTAAATATCTTTCATGCGATATTTAACGAATTTTACAGGACACTGGAAAAATTACAGAAAGGAGTGTGAAATCTATTCTATTAGTTAGGTAATAATCCCAGGTTATTTTCATAAAAAGAGTACAATGCAATGTTAGTTTAAGAATCTTTCGAACCACACCATCCTCAAAGTAAATTCACAAATGGTATGAAGTAAACACTTAACTTTTTTATAAATACACACTATTTTATAAATGAGTAGACAATTGTTTCGTCTTTTACCAAGACATTATCAATACTATAGTATTGATAATGTATTGATAATCAATACTATAGTATTGATAATGTCTTGGTAAAAGACGAAACAATCGTCTACTCATTTATAAAATATAGTGTGTATTTATAAAAAAGTTAAGTGTTTACTTCATACCATAATGGAAAATACGCAAAAAGTTACGGATTATATTAAAAATAAATTCACAAATATAGAAAGCTGATAAACTTTCGCTGTTCAATAATTATAGTCCTAGACTACACTATACCATTGGATGGCCTTGAGAAAAATAGAATAGAATAGAATAGAATACACTATACCATTACGGCATTATACCACAAATGAGATAACCAGTTTATTAAGTAAGGCAAAATATCGTTTTTATTGAGAGAGATGTCTCTCAAGGACACTTTCAATCTCTGATTATGATGGACTGACTATGTCCTGGAAAGACGACATTTCTAAAGTTTCGACACGGCTGTAATATCAACAGCAGGGTTACTCTTGACCAAACTAAACACGATCTTAATCTAGTCTTGATCTTGATCATACGACGCACGAAGGGACTATGGTCAAAAACAGCGCGCTACCGCTAACGCGCGATCGCTTTGCGTGTATTTTTGGCCAATAGTCACTTCGTGCGTCGTATTATCAAGATCAAGACTAGATTAAGATCGTGTTTAGTTTTGTCAAGAGTAGCCCTGCAGAACCGATGAGGTGTGACAATGTTGGAACAAGCTGCCTCTGAGTCTGCAAGAGGCGAATGGAGAGGGAATCAGAAGGAAGCTGAAAACACATTTTTTTGCAGGGAGCTTTGGACGATAGACACATAACACGGCGCCCTTGAGGTCAAATTATGAGTAAATAAAGCTTTGCATTTTTTTATTTTTAAAAGATACCTACATCTGGATTTTTGTTATAAACCCAAATACAACCTTATACACCTTTCACAGTATGTAATCTAAAAACTTGTGTCGTGAAAGGGGAGTTTTCCGGCACCTGGGTTCGATCCACGGACCTCCTGTTCAAGAGGCCGAGACTCTACCAAGCTACCGACAAACTCTTGTCCATATATATATTATTTATGTAAATGATGTTCATAAAATACTGCCCATTAACCATTAATCATTTTCCATACACGATAATAGATCATGAAGGTAAAGAAAATAGGTAATAAATACGCAAAATCATCTTCGAAATAATATATATGACCACGACCTACACAGTGGACACAATGTTTTAGCGAAATTATTATCAACAATGATGAATGGTGTCGACCATGCAAAAATATAACTATCACACTGACATTGTCATTCAATGATATTATTGCGTAGTATCTATGTGTATTTCTAATCATTCTCATTGTTTAATGTTGCAATTAGTTAAAAAAATGGAAAGAAAATAAACTACTTCCACGTATAGTGAACTACGACCTCCTTTCGTGTCGTCTGTAATTATTTATTTGACATTGCTAACGTTGTATTATCTATTGATAGTTGAACAGAGATAATATATAATTCATAATGACTTATATGGATCTAGGATGGATCTAACTAGAACTATATGGATCGAGTGAAGAAGGACATGTAGTACGTAGAACTAAAGAGACTAGCTGAAAATAGGGAGGAATGGAGAAGAAAATCCAAACTCATTGCAGACCAATCCAATAGATTTTGCATTAATACTGTACACTTCCATGAAAAACCGTGTCACGTGAGATGATAATTGTAAGAGAGTTGTCCCTTTCTAATACATGGCATTACTAAATCTAACTATTATAGTTATAATTATATACCTATGTAGTACAACCATGTGTTAGAAAGGTACACTACTCCAAGAGTTACTATCTCACGAAGTACTCTTCATTTTATCATAAGAATCATAGAAATCTCATCGCCATGGTGGAAAGCATATTTTTGCTTGTATTTCGGTCAAAAGCGCAGGGACTTCCGGACAAAAATAGTAAGTATAGGTATGCCGCCCTTTACAATGTTATGTCACGATCGTAGTCCGATAAATTTTTCAAGTTGGGACTTTTCTTTAAATCTCAGATTTCGAAATCTGTCGATTTCTCCGACATTGAATATTTCGAATCATTAGATTACAATTTAGACGTGGCGTAATATATTATAATCCCGTGTAGCACCCGGTAAAGAATTGGTCTCCAACTCTTCTCCGTAAGTTTTCGAGTGTCCTGTAAAAAGCAGGTGTTGGAAAAAATTAAGATATTTTACATCTTAAATTCAGCCATGAGGTTTGCCACCCATCCTGAATGACTTGATTTCATTCTGGCACAGAGAGGGCAGCTTGCATTTTTATTATATGCAGTTGGCCTGCTGACTACCCCACTTGTGGGATATGCCGTGATGGTATAGTAGTAGTAATATAATTATGATGCGATCCACGTGTTGGGAGTCACTGTGATCCTCATAATATCATACGGCGAACCTTGTTTCCTTGACGCGGACTTGTCATTTTTGACAAACAAACAAAATCAACATACATACACCTACTACAATAACAATAATAATTAAATAGTAGATAGAGGCAACTCAACAAATAATGTTCGACCTTTCGGTAAAATACCGCCAAATAAAACAATATTATTTCAGTACAGGTAAATATACCTAAAACTCATACCTACAGGTTCCTAAATGCTTTTAATAACAGATTTGTATTTGTCATAGTTTTTACGCGGCGGCAGAATTGCCATCCACACTTCTCAGCATTATACAACCAGATAAGTCTCCATATGATCAGTCATGATCACACAAAAACTTAACAGTCTAATGCCGGGAAAAATTCACCTATCCAGATATACAGGATATCAAAGGATTAGGCTCAAAACGCGGGATCAAAATACCAGCATTGTGCCTGAAATATCTGTGTTCAGAAACCTTTTTACAATATTACAAGTGTTTATTATAATAGATTTTTGAATTTTAATGTACAAATTAACTGGTAAATCTAATTTTTGTAAATTATTTATTAAAGATTTCGGAGTTACCCCTGTAGCTGACATGACTAAAGGTATTATATAAACGGACCTAGAATGCCAAATATTTTTTATTTCTCCTGCTAGTTCTGTATATTTACGTATTTTTTCTGCGACGGTTGTTTGTATATTATGTGTATTTTTGTCATAAAATATAACAATAATATTATTTATTTATTTTTTTATTTTAGATGAATACACAGCATGAGCCTATTACAAGCAGTATGATAAACAACTAGCACAAACAGACGCAATAGTCAAAAATACATTTTTGTATAAATAGACTAATTAGTTAATAAGTAACAGTCAAAAAAATTCAATAAATAGTGCAAAAAAAAAAGAAGTCAATGGGAAACAACAGGTCTACGATAAATAAATTACATTAAATTATTATAAATTATTATGTCAGTCCAAATAAGCCTGTGCATGAGTAAGAAATAAAACAACAATTTTGAACAAATAAAAACAAAGATAATATGCTATTAGGATAATTTCAATGTCAACAGTGAGAATAAATGTAGTACGAAACAAATATGATAAAATTAAATTAAATTATAATAAAATAAAATGGAGTAAAACATTATTTATATAAAAAAAACAAAGAAGAAAGAAATGACAAAAGTTAATAAAAATCAAGTAAGATCAAATTTTCAATGGTCATATAATTATAATACATACATAGATGAATAAATGATGTCATGTGTGGTAAAAACACAATTTAAATTCAAATATTGCATGTAAAATAAAACAAAAACAGAGATGAAACGTCTACCAATATAATGATAATGAGGTTTGCATCATTCTATCCAATGATCCATAGTGCCTAATGTCAGTTTACAATTGAGAAAAATAATAATTGATTACATATGTATCAATGCCTTCCCTGGAAAAATAGTTTTTTCCTTGCCATTCATTGTGTCTGTGTTTAGGTAGTAGAATTCCATAACGAATCAAATAAAACAAATGTTTTATTCTATTATGCGATTTATTAACGAGTAACGAGAGATACGTTGTTCGTCTTGTTGGGACATTGTCAATCTGATTTTTAAAATACAAATCAGATTAATAATGATATAAAATCAGATTGACAATGTCCCAACAAGACGAAAGACGTATCTCTAGTTAATAAATCAAATAGTGGAATAAAACATTTGTTTTATTTAATTCTCTTTTTTCTTGTTAGTTTAAAGTGTGACATCGAAGGACTGTAATCAAAAGATTCCACACATGGAGGTTATGGTGGTTTGGTGGTTTTTGGCCGGCCAGCCCCTCAGGCTGCCCACTATGGCGCCTCCGGTGTGGACAAAATTTGTGTAGTGCAGAATTCGGATAAATGGAAGTCCCCAGACTTCTGCACTATCTGGGTGGTCGGTGGGTCTCCTTCAATGTTAGTTTAAAGTGTCCTTTAAAGATAGGTAATGTTGGTATTCGTTAAAATCGCTATCTATGTAGGTATATAGATTTACTAATGGAATCACTAACTTTCGAAATATACATCTTACAGAGTTTTCCATCGTATTCTTTTGCTCCTATGTAATTCAACTTTTTTTCATCATTGATCCGCCCTAAATGTCTAATATAATTATAATACATTTGGGTTAGTTGGAAGAGATCGCGCCTTTGCGATAAAGTCACCCTCTGTATATTGATTGTATGTATTTAATATGAATGAATATGTATATTATCTTCTATGAAATTGTTTGTAATCAATATAGAGTGAAGTATGAATGAATACATAGTAAAAATGTTTTTTGATGTCAGCATATATTAATTTTGTAAGCACGTAACGAAGATTAGATTTGTATGTCGACAATTTTCGCAAGCAAAGCAGAGTGCAAATACGCTAGTAAAAAAACAAACAATAATTACACAGACTTAGGTACGAACAAGAAACGTGTTTCAATTTACAAACGTGACAAAATAAATAAATTGAGAAAAATAAAACAAATAAAATAAACAACAGACTCAACAAGAATTTACCTGGCAGGTATAATATATGTACATGAAATTGTACCATAGTTCAATGTCAAATTTACTGCAAAAGTGACAAAAAATAATATAGATGAACAAATAAAATAATGTTTAATTTTTATGAATTTTTACGTACTTCTAATTTACTAAATGATTTTATGTATCATCAGTGGCGGACCCAACAACCATTTGGCCCCCGTTACTTTGTGCTGGGACACTCTTGAATTATATAAAAAAATATTCCTTTAGCTAAAAGTAGGTAGTGGTCCCAGCAGAGATCTATAATCTCCGTGATACAGAAGAGACGATATGGTCCTGGATGGGTCATGTTTCGAGAGTGGACAACGATAGTTGGCCAAAAAGAGCACTGTTCTTCCTTCCGCAAGGGTTCCGGGCGTCCCTCTTTCACAATACACCGTTCCTATGACAACGACATCAGCTTCCGAGGGGAGCGTTGAGGGTGATGATGATTATGATGTTGTTGATGTGTAGTGTTTACTCATTATGATTATTCTATATGTATTTACTTTTATTTCAACATTTTTTTTTTTGACATTTTACAGTAATATTTATTTTTAGTTAAAATCGGTACATAATAACTAAAAAAAAACACCATATAAACATTTTGCAGGTAAGTTCGTCGTAACTTCACGAAAATTTTAGTATTTTTATTTTTATCGAAGTAGGTTCCTATTATTGTGTACAAACTGTTTTTATAATAATCATCTTTTATTGTAGGTATGATAACATATTACGGTTATTAAAAAAGTTATCAATTGTCACACAAATATTTTTTAAGTCCCAAAAGGACTCGATTTATTTGCTCATCCCGGAGCCTTATCATAAATCGATACACTAGTGATAAATGAATAATTTGAATCTGGTTACGAAAATGTAGATAATAAAATAATGCAGATTTAAAGGTTGTAGAGTTGTGAGCTAAAGTCGCCATAATTGTGGAATATTCATCCAAAAGGAGTTGATAAAAAAGTATGTTGGGGTGCCGAACATAGGTAGAATATAATCTCAATCTTACAGTAATTGTGTTTTTCTCGATAAACCATCAAAATCGAACGACCTCGTTGATCGGCCGACGTCAGTTGACGTAATATTTACTCCAAAGTGTCAAAACACACATCCTGCGAAGTTATGTCTTAAAATTCATACAATTTGCTCACAAAATCATAGCTATGACAATAATATTATAGTCTTGAATAAATACGCAGAACACATAAATAACACCGTGGATACAATTCGATGGCTTGGACAACAACCGAGGGTCAGAAGACAATATTATTTATTTATTTATTTTTATTTATTTATTACATAAACGGCTAGCGCCTTTTTCATCAAATCATACATTACACAATAATAAAATCACCAATTTCTAATCCAAAGCATTAACAATTATTATGTGTCTATACCAGAATGATAAAGTAAGTAGATATGTAGAATAAATAAACACAAAATAATAGATATTCACTTAAGTAGCATTAAGATTGTTTCACTTTGGATGATCGTTCAGAGTGTCGCAGGGTCAAAGCTGTTCATCAAAAGTGAACAAGTCTATTCACACTAATTATTAATCAATCAAATGTTTTTGTGTTAACACTTTGGAAATTCATTATAATTAAAATGAATTTAAAAACACTGTATAATTTCCAAATTAAATTTATTCACCTCAAACGTTTTCGCCAAGGCTTCTACTTGGCATCATGTCCTCCTGATGATGCCAAGTAGCAGCCTTGGCGAAAACGTTTGAGGTGAATAAATTTAATTTGGAAATTATACAGTGTTTTTAAATTCATTTTAATAATTATTAATCTTATGTTTCACTGCCATGGCAATAGTCACGGTCATAATGTGTGCAGTTTGACGTTTGGCCGTAAAAAATATGAAAATTTTCAGTTATTAGAAATCAAAACAAATTAATAAAATTCTCGCAAGCACACAACAGCATGTTGCCTCATTGTACGCCTCAGTTGTATGCCTCAGTTGGTGCATAGAGTGTACTTCTTTTTTGTTTGTGTTATATTTTTTTTAATTTGGAATAAAGTGTTAAATAAAATAATTTAACAAACTTCACTGGCTTGTGAAAAATGTACCTAATATTTAAGTTGTACTATAAAAAATGTAAAAGCTGTTTGTTTGTATTAATAAAAATAAAATAAAAATAAAATAAAAAATAAAATGTTCATTTTGTTTATGATTCTGACATTCAATACTAATTCATAGAGAATAAGACAAATAATAGAAAAAAAAGTTTTTATATAGTCGTTTCAGTAAAAGGGCCTTTAAACAAAACTATGTCGGGGGGTAATCGCTTTCATCCGTCATCGCTAGTGATCATATTATGGATGAGACATCTTTTCACATACATTTCCAATTTGAAGGAACATTTAGAGTGAACAAGTCTAAATACTTTTTGAATAATATTAATATAATTATGCCATCGTATGTTTCTTCTAGTATATTATGGAAGAATTCACGGTCATGTTTCAAATAGGTGTAATAACATGTATTAACATAACTAATAAGTAATACAATCAATGTTAGAAGAATAATAATAAAATAAAATATAATGCATTCAACACAATATAATACTTTACACAAAAGTAGGTACTTTATTAGTTGTTAAGAGTACAATATCTCTTAACATCATAGAAATAATACATACTTTGAAAGCGATGCCAAAGGTTATGTTAAATAATAATTATATTAAACCTTTTTGTTCATGCTATTGTTTAGCAGGTATTGTAAAAATATTGTTATTATCCATAACAGGAAGAGTTATTGAATACTGCAAAGACTGCAAATTAATTAATGTATTTACAATATTTAGAAAAATATATTAATCAGAACAAAATCTAAAGAAATTTTTTAATAATAAACACTCAGTTTTATGATAAGAAAGATCGAGTAAGTGTATTCTGCAAGGTATACTCGAGGGCAGAATACCGTTGTTAGGCAGACCAAGACCAAAGATGCAGAGGAGCTAAAATAATGCTAAAGACAACTAGCAATCCATTCCTCAAGATATAAAGCCTTGGAGATCTATTGTTTTGGAGGCCAAGGCTCTGTTCGGCCATCAGAAGTAAGTAAGTTTATTTGATGTGAAAATTGGAAATAGGTTTCGCGCTTACCCATTTACCGATAAGTACACAGCTTTCTCTATACTTCTATAAGAAAATGATACGAATAATAATTGAATGATTGAATTTCAGTTTTATTCCACACATCAGGTTCCTAAATATAATATATCAAAGCGATAGAAATGTCGTGGGAAGGGATATAATATCTATGTACCTCCCTAACTCAGATAGCGCAGAGTCGCTCCGAATGGATGAGATTCGTTTCCATCCTGTGTTCTCGACAGGACAATCAAACAATAAATTAATGAATACAGCAGATACAATACAAAAATACTAAAAGTTGAATGATAGAATGTCCCTGGAAGTCCAGAGAAATCTTTATTATACTGGCATCGTTTATATCGTCCCTCTCCTGACTATCTGACATTTTTGTCGAAATCGAGTTATTATCACCAATGTGTACTTATATGTGCCCTGCATGTTCTCACTGAAGATCACACTTGTAACTGTTACCATTATCCTGGAATAGTTTTCTGATTTGTCGTATTAACGAATTATTCTAAATAAAATGTGTTGTATCTACTAATTCCTCAAAACTTCATCACAAAAATGATTCTGGGATATACAAGAATAGGTACAAATAAAATAATGTAATATTATTTACACTGTAATAACTAGGAGAGACGAAAATATGCACGGCAAAACACAAAAAACGCTCTCCTGAACAATTTACATTTAGGCAGATACGACTGTTAGTCAGAAGAGGGACGATATAACATAGATATAATACTTATTAATGTTTTAAGGTCATTAATTTTTTTTAAAAAATAAAGAAAATTAGTTGTCAATTATTACATTATTACATGAGAGACTGCGGAGCTTCCCCGGAGGACGCACAGAATAGAGCCGAGTGGCGGCGAAAGACAAAAATGGCAGACCCCACCATCATGTGGGATTAATAATTGCCCAGGGAGAGAGAGAGAGAGAGTTGTCAATTATTACACGTGCATCTTAATCATTGACCGCTAAAGTTTAACCGAAATGATAATGTGATAAATACAAACTTTATATTAATGAAAATTTTATATTTATGAACTAGATCTCTTTGGAAAAGTTACCTATATATTGCGCGGTGTGTCTTTTGTGTTACGTCAGCGGGCATAGTTCATGGGTATTGTGAAATTTCTATGACAAATAATACCTACAGTATTATAAATTAGTCCTCGCATCCAACGCGCAATGTCAATAATAATATGCGCAAATACAACGTGCGCAGAACTAACGATCTATAATGCGTTGCAATGTCATCGGCTGCTTGTTTATTTAACGACAATATTTTATTGTTCTTGTGATCTGTGCCATTGTGCAAAACAAACATGAGTATAAAATACTTAATAAAATGACGTTAGTGAAATACGAATGTTTGAAGTAATCTATGACTTTAATGTAGGAGGATACGGAAGCTTAAAGCTCTGAAAATGCACATTTCTCACTTTGATCCTTAAAATTCCTAAATTTTGTTAGATATTTGAAGCAAGTGAAATGCTGTTGATCAACACCTACTCAAAAGCAGTCATAAAGCAAAATCCTAACTATTAGGTGTCTTGAAAAGTTAGATTGGGGATCTTGTCTTAAAAATAAACTGTCATTTGAATGATTGAATACATATTTGAGTGATTTTTAAAACCTTCAGTCATATAGTCATAAAATTTGTGAGGGTTCCAGTATATTTTGAAGAATATCAGTTTGATATGACCTACCATGGCCTATGTGGAAAACCCTCAACAGGATCAGAACAGTAGTGGGACGCACTAGGAAGAATCTTTAGAGATAGGGTTTGGCTGAGAGTACGGTGTGTGACTGTGGAGAGGAACAAAACAATAGGCACCTCCTAACATGTCCAATGGCTCCCAGATAGTATCACTGGGAGGAATTATTCGTGGAGCGAACTCACCAGGGGGGGGCTGCAAGAGAGGTCGTGGCTTTCTGGGAGGGAATGGGAATATAGACCGTCGTTTGCTGACCGACGGTTCTTACTTACGGTTCTACTTCGAGATTTTACTGTGAAAGGAAGTAGTAGCCTGTCTGATCTACTGATGCCAGGATACACTGGAAAACTCATAACTTACTGAATGGTTTTCATTACAACACAAAGCTTCCTCTGGCAAGGTTATCGGAATCAATTGGAAAAACATTGGAACGGATATAAAAGTCATCCATATCAAATCAATATCTATTAAGTGATTATTTATCACTGTACATTGGAATATTTCATCAAAGAAGGTTTACGATAATCGCTAAATGATATAAACAACACAACGATGTGATGAAAATGTAGGCAATAAAGGAAACTTCCCAAGAAATTTAATAATTTAATGAGATAATAAATAAATGAATTACGTAATATATTTCTTGCAACGAAACGTGTTTCTACGTATAATACCTACTGAAATTATTGAAAAATAAAATATTAAAATATTAATTGTATTTTTTACACGTTTTTCAGGATGAATAACGTGTCAAGAATCGTAGGAAAAATATTAATTATGCAGTTTTAACGTTTTTATGCTAATAATAATACAAAAACAAAAGAATAGACGAGTACTAATCTTACGTAGTAAGAATGACTAAATTGATAATATTATACAGTTAATAATAATTAGTTTGAATCATACAAAGTCTTTTTAATTAGGTATTAAGATGATTATGAAATAATATAATTATATAATGAAATGCATC
Source organism: Athripsodes cinereus (assembly GCA_947579605.1). Lineage (NCBI taxonomy): Eukaryota > Metazoa > Arthropoda > Insecta > Trichoptera > Leptoceridae > Athripsodes > Athripsodes cinereus. The sequence goes on from OX388307.1 coordinate 1,993,496, forward strand.
AGCGTCATCGAATAAACTATTTAAATGAGAACAAAAAAAAACACTGATGTCTGTCACCTTTGGAACTACTAGGAGATGACGATATTAACAAGGTATATCCTATTAATCAGGAACAATAGCGATATTCATCTCAATTTATTGCAAACCAAACAAAAAATGCACACATCAATAGCAAAACGAATGGCACGTACCTACATGTCATCGAATAAACTATTAATTAAATGAGAACAAAAAAAAACATTGATGTGTGTCACCTTTGGAACTAACTAGGAGATGACGATATTAACAAGGTATATCCTATTGATCCGGAACAATAGCGATATTCATCTCAATTTATTGCAAACCAAACAAAAAATGCACACATCAATAGCAAAACGAATGACACGTAGATACATAACATTGTATGTTTAATATTATGAGCAATTTATATTTTACAATGGCAGTTTTACACTAAAGAATATAATAATATATCATATTATTATTATTGTATCAATAGACATATGAGACGATTCTTCTTTGTCGTGTACTGATATTTGAGTTGAAAATAAAAATACAAAAAGCAAAAATAAGTGTCGGGAAAAAATGAAGAATCAGAAGAGTTACAAATGTTAAATGTCGAATTAGTATTATTAAAAATAAACTGCGATCTTCACATGGGTTTTTTAACACTTATAATTCTTGAAGCGATAGCCTTTTATCAAAAGCACTAACTTGACATTTTCAAAGATACTACAGTATAATGTAGGTTTGATTCTGCTTATACCAAAACTACTAAATTATGACTATATTTAATGTTTTATATTGATCGTCACTCACCTATAGCCGGTCTGAACATTCCAATTGGCAGTCCTTTGCTCTTCTTTCGGAGACAGTCTTCGGCCAGGGCTTTTGTGAAGGTGTAAGTGTTTGGCCAAGGACCAACAATACTACGGAGAAAATTTTCAGTGAAAATTAGAAAAGAAAAATAAATCTAACACATAAATCTATTGGAGAGAGCTGAAAATCAGTTCTACTCACCTCGGTGTAACCTTTTCAATAGTAGCTTGATCCATTTTGCTGATCTTGTTCCTCACATCTTCATACGTCAGATTGTAGTCGTAGAAGCACTCCTTGACTGGACCTTCACGGAAGCAGTTTGTGTAGGCGGTGGAGACGTGGACTATGGACTGGAAAAAACAAACAGAATCATCAAATAACTTCACGCGATGAAATTTTTGAATGTCTTAATATAAAGGGTGGAAGGCGAAATGAGTTAGCTGAGGAGCTGAAGACAGAAATAAATACTTTAAATTTGGATGACGACGCTCACCTTGAGGTTCCTCATACTCCGACACAGATCCAACATTGAATGAACTCCTTCAACGTTAATTGACAGTGCCAGATCTAGGCGCTCGTCAAATCTAACTGTGGCCGCCGCATGGAATACTATGTTTACCTGGAATTTGTTCACAAATCACAAATTATGATTCATTTTCCAAAATAAGAATCACTAAATGGTGAAAACACTCTGGTAAGGTAATACTTTGTGTTTTAGAGAATCACACTTAAGGTCTCGAGCATGGATTGCATAGAAAAAATGGAGCAATGCTTGCATAAATAGAGCGAAAGATAATTTTCCTTGGACTTGTATCAAGTCTGATGGCATTTCCATTTCATTTTCCAAGTTACATAAGACTGAATTTACTTTCATTTAAGGTTTCAGGATTCCAGTAATTGCGGTTATGTTGAAAATGTAGAAATTGATTCCTTAGACAAAATTGACAATATTAAAACTTACCTTTTCAATGAGCGTCTGTCTGTCTGTGACACTGAGCCCAAAACCAGCTAGGGAAGCGTCTCCTTGCATGACTTCAATTTTGTGACGAAATTTAGGAACTTTCTGTTTCATGTGATCAAAAATCTACAACAATTAAGATAACATAAAGACTTAGTAATTGTAATGTTTTGATGTTTACACTGTGAAAATTCATTATTGATTTTTAAATTAATTAATTACAAAAATACTGTTAAATTTTCACTTTAATTTTTGGTTGCCACGAACGTTTTTGTCTACACTAAAACAAAATATAGTGAAAATGAAACTGTGTTTTTGTAATTAACTAATTTAAAAATAAACAAAGACTTAGTTTAACCCTTCAAGGTCTAAGGGAAATCACTTCCCGAAGATATAAATCCTATGTTTTAAGGATTTATTTTATATAATTGTTAAAGGAATATGTTTTAAGATATAAGTAATATTTAGCTAGTAAATTTTGTATTAGTAAGTTTTTTGTCATTGTTATATTTCTGAAAATAAATAAAAATAAAATAAGTAAATAAATTTATTCCCTCAAATTTATAGATATAAACACTATAACACAGTTCATATATTTAAATGGCAATACAATTAATTTTATTTTTCCGCCTCACTATTGGCTTTTGGAGCATGTGTCGAGGCGGAAAGTACATTCAGTACTAATATGTAGTACAAAAAAATGTCAATTAAGTAGATAAGATACGATACACCAATAAATAGACATAGAGATCAGAATCAGAAAATCAGAGATCAGAAAATATTTATGTAGGTATAGATCAGTCGAAATAAATATATTTTACATAATAACTTTTTTTTTATCATAACATGAAAATTAATTATAATTATTAAAGTTCAATTCTTTTACTGTCTCGAAGTATTTGAATATTCGTTTGAAAAAGTACTATGACGAAATCGTAATACTTTGTGACTTCAGTTTTTTAGTTTAACTTTTTTGTGATTTCTCATAAAAAAAAAACAAAAAAAAGTTGTCTAGCTTATTAACATTGAAATAAATTGAAGGTCTCACTAAACTCATTGGTGTTCACTGTGTAACGACTCTTTTAATGAAGCAAAGAAAATATTTTAATTATTAAATTTAACTATTAAAATGTTTTCTTTAGATTTAAATTTTATACATTTATATTTTTAATTTACGAAAATTATAATAGTTCATGTTACTTTGTCACATTTTTATTTATTTATTAATTCTTTATGTACACCATCATTATATAACAGTGTTAACAAAACAATACAAAATTTAAAATGCCAAATAAAACAATACAAAATTTAAAATTAAAAATACTAGAATGATATCGTCGTTGCATATTCAAAAAGGGAAATGTGAATTCATTAATGTTTTGACATTTCCAGAATAAACTGCTCAAAATGACATCATAACCATTTTATAAAGTGATTCTTTGTATCAAATATTAAAATTCAATACTTAAAGAATAATATCACATGCCAATAAAAAGTGCAAACTAAAATTTTAATACCTTAATGAACAGTTTTAAAAGAGTATGCCCAAATAAAAATGTGCCCACATGTCTCTTTTTGAACATGCAACGACGATATGCAGTGGCGAGATTATCACTATCGAGTGATTTCTTCCATTTAACCACTTATGACTCCTTCATTTTAGTAAGAAAAAAGAGATTGATATTAAAGATCAATCGTGAAAACTAAGTAATTTTGTTAAATATAAGAGACTAATGTTTTATTTTCTCTGTAGAAAGATAGAAAAAATGTCTTACGAAATCGTCAAATATTTCATCCAGCCTGGTGTGGATGTCCTTCCCCTTTTTGCTCCGCACCAGCAGATAGATGGTTTCTATGTCTGGACAGCTCCATAGCAGTTTATTTATGAGGATTTTACCAAGGAAACCTGCCAACAAAAGATGAGACAATATTTAAATTTGGATCTAGACATTAGAATGACTGTTGGTGCGATTTTGAGTCAATACTCTATTGATGAGCCACAAAAATATTACTGGCAGCCCTACTTGTTAGGGATTATGGTATAGATAGAAATGTAATATAGAATTATCAGTTGGTTACCTCAGAAATGAGACATGGTTCACTCGAAAATCTCAAACAACGCAATATCTGATTTTTTATCCTGCTAGATATCTGGTTTGTAATCCTGCAATACCTTCTTCTTCGCTAATTATTCTCATTGAATTATGCGAAGACTTTATGCGATCGGCGACATTTCTAAATCATAATACTATTATAATTACTTTCTTATCAACACGGGCTTCTCCCAACTTTCTTTTGTTCAAATCCTATAAATACTGTTTGTCTCTGTATCTTATTTCACTTTTTTACTAATCGCCTGATGATGGAGACGAGTCTCCGAATACTAGTACGCGAAGTTAATAAAGTCATTTGGAAGTTAACTACATATTGTGTTTTTTTCAATTATCATAATACTATTGTTTAATTTTTCAATCTTAATGACATGAAAGCCAACAAACTACATCTGAAAAGTCAAAGATAGGGGGCTATCTAAATGGGTATTCAAACTTATTCACTTTCATTATCCCTCTGAATGTTCCTCCAAATTCAAAATATCTAAATAGACGTTTCATTCTTAGTGACGACGAGCGAAGACTGATGAAAATGGTTACCAACCGAGATAATTTCACTGAAACGACCATAAACAAGTTTTCTCCTATTATTTGTCCTATTCTCTATGAATTAGTATTGAATGTCAGAATCATTGACAAAATAAACGCGATGTTCTATCATTGTGAGAATTTTATTAATTCATTTTAATTTTAAATAACCGTTTTTCTTCATTATTTTTTTTAATTACTTTTTTACGAAAATACGTCAAACGACAGACAACACGAACGTGAGTATTGACATGCCAGTGAAAGTAGGTATATTACAAATAAGACGTGTGTATAGACATGTTTACTTTCGATGAACAGCTTTGACCATGACACTCTGGATGATCGTCCAAAGTGAAACAATCTGAATAATACTTTAATTTTCTGTGACGATAAGACCATTTGTCTTTCTTGGTATGTCATGGTGTCACGGTGTCATGGGATAACAATAAAATTATTAGCTGTTAGTTATACACTTATAGCTTGCTAATGTTACTTTGCGGTTTTGTCGGTCATATTAAACTATTACAGGCTATTGTTATCTTATTTATTTATTTATTTACAGCATCGTAAAGGTAACTCTACTAATTAATCGCTTAATTATTATTATACACAGAGAACTAAAATATACAGGGAGTTTTGCAGAAATCTTCTCCGTAAGTTTTCGAGTGTCCTGTAGTGGACACGCAAAATTAAGACATTTTACATCTTAAATTCGACTATATTATTTATGAAATGAAATATTTGTAGTATCATCTACTGCTACAACTACACCATCACGGCATACCCCACAAGTGGGATGGCCAGCAGACCAGCTGCATGCAATAAACATGCAGGCCGTCTTCTCTGTGCCAATAATTAATTAAGACATTCAGGATAGGTGGCGGCAGACCCAATCGCAGAAATTGAGATGTAAAATCTCATTATTTTTTCAAACACCTGCCTTTTACAGGGCACTCAAAAACTCACGGAAAAGAGTGGGAGACAAATTCTTTACCGGTACTACTTCTATAATGATTAATTTATCGTATTTAATAATTGTTAAAAAGTTAAAACGAGTTTTGTCACTACTTTGACACCATAACGGTGTTTTCCATGTAAAAATGATAACATTCTATCTATGGTGCAGATGAAATAATGGTAGGTAGTATATATTATCTAGAAACACGGTTTTCAATGCACTTTTGTAATAGACGTACCCAGCGGTAGGCTAACTGAGATAGATGCCCCCCCCCAGGACCTCAAAAATAGTAGAATAAAATTGCAAGAGGTAGTTATGGAAAATAGGCATCTAAAACACAACAAAAAGTGAAATAGGTACTTACACAAAAATTATAATAATCGTACTGTTAAAGACATACGTTTTCTTTGTTGCGTTCAATAGTTATTCAATTCAAAATATTTATTTGTGGAATTAAAATTAGATGCATTTTTTCCATAACTAAATATTTGATATATAAAGGGCACCGTCTACTATTTCTTTGTAGAATTGGAAGAATGGTGTTGATTGTGTGTGTGTTACTAATTAAATTAAAAAAAAAAATGAAAATTTCTGAACTGGGAAGGAACTGCAGGGCTACTCTTGAAAAAACTAAACACGATCTTAATCTAGTCTTGATCTTGATCATACGACGCACGAAGTGACTATTGGCCAAAAATACACGAAAACCGATCGCGCGTTAGTGGTAGCGCGGTGTGTTTGACCATAGTCCCTTCGTGCGTCGTATGATCAAGATCAAGACTAGATTAAGATCGTGTTTAGTTTTGTCAAGAGTAACCCTGCAGGACCGTTGAGGTTGTAAAGGTAGAATTTTGGAATCTCGATATTTTTCTAAGTTTCAATAAATGACAAGATGCGAAACATATAAATTTGAAAAGTGATAATAGTTGTAAAGTCAAAATTATTCAGTTGCAGATATCCCCCCCCTCGTAGAGGACTTCCTGGGTACGCCTTGCTCGTATCATCTACACAATCTAGGTCGATCTTTGCATAAAATATGACATTAGCATTATTTAATATTTATATGTACCGGATTTAGAAACAATTTTTTGCATTAATTTATTATTATTTTTATTTATTAGAGAGTGGCGATTGGTTAAAAATAAACTTCAGAAATAATAAATAAAATTATAAGTACCTAAAATGTAGTAGGGGAGACCGGGTATGGTTGTCTCACGGGTAGGTTGTCACAGCGGCCATTGTAGAAAAACGAACAAACAAATGCGTTCATTGATTGGCGTAGAAAGATCGCATGATCAATATCTCTCTCCCCACTTCACTTCAGTCCGCTCTGGAGTGCCACACCGGACGTACGTGCGTTTGTTTTCTTTGTACATTAAAAGTAATTTTTTGAAGGTCTATTTCGACTCTCGTAAGTATACTTGAATTTTGTATAGTAATATATTTTTTCACATATTTAGAATGCTAAATTTGTATTTTATGACAATGTTTCATCACTTTTTTAAATAAATATTAATTTTAGTTTATTTTGGAAAGTTATTTTCTAAAACGTGTTATGGGGCAGGTTGTCTCAGTTTTTTTGGGGCTGGTTGTCACATGTGACAACCAGCCCCATGGATGTGTGTTGTCTTTTTTTATTGGCTTTTCAGGGTTTTGCTACAAAAACGTCCATTTGTTTCAGAACCAGTCATAAAAATGCCACGAAATTACAAAAGGAAGTCTGCTCGAGGACTTGTTTCACCAGCATTGATGCTGCGTGCTGCAAGAGAAGTGAAAAATCATGGCAAATCAATAAGATCTGTCGCGAAGGATTTTGAAATTAATTATCGCACTTTAACAAGGTATTGCAAAAAATTTACGTCAGAAGAGATAAAAAATATGGCGGTATTGACACCATTCACAAAAATAGGATACATAAAAAACAGACAAATTTTTACTGACGAACAGGAAGAAGAATTGGAAAAATATATAGTTCAAGCCTCAAACATTTATTTCGGATTGTCTCCCAAGGATATTCGGAAAATAGCATTTGAGTTAGCCATATCCAATGAGTTGAAAGTTCCAAAAACTTGGAAATCGAATAAGCTGGCTGGCTCAGATTGGTTTACATCATTTTTAAAGAGACACTCTTCTCTTTCCATTAGAATACCTGAAGCCACCAGCTTGGCTCGAGCCACCAGTTTTAACCAACACAATGTCAGAAATTTTTTTGAAAATCTTGAATCTGTAATCAAACGACATAATTTTCAACCACATGACATGTGGAATATGGACGAAACTGCAGTGACTACGGTGCAGAAACCGAACAAAATTGTTGCCAAAAAAGGATTAAAACAAGTTGGTGCTATTACTTCAGCCGAGAGAGGCACATTAGTCACCCTAGCTGCTGCTGTTTCGGGAGGTGGCAATTCAGTTCCACCCTTCTTCGTTTTTCCGCGAGTGCATTTTAAAGACCATTTCATCAGAGATGGGCCAATTGGCTGCAAAGGAGGAAGTAATCCTTCAGGTTGGATGACAGAAGAACTATTTGTTGTTTTCCTGAAACATTTTCACACCCACGTGAAATCAGCCAAGGAAAAACCATGTCTTTTGCTGTTAGACAATCACAGCTCTCATCTATCCATTGAAGGACTAAACTTTGCGAAAGAAAATGGCATTATAATGCTATCTTTTCCACCCCATTGCACTCACCGCCTGCAGCCATTAGACAGATCGGTTTATGGACCTTTAAAAAAGTACATCAATAGCGCTATGGATCAATGGATGATAAATCACCCAGGACAACATATGACGATTTATGAAATACCAGGGATAGTCGCGCAAGCTTTTCCATTGGCAGCAACTCCATCAAATATTCTCGCAGGGTTTAAAAGCTGTGGAATTTGTCCATTTAATCGGGACATATTTCAAGATCATGATTTCATGCCGTCGTCTGTCACAGATAGACAATTGAATACGGTTGTTGACGACGTAATTGTATACAATGCTGGAGAGAATCAAGGCGATAACTCTTATCTTAATCGTTGTATAATACCTAAAGACCATTATTCTGATCCTAATGAACTTGCAATGACTCCATGTGATATTTCAAGTCTTGATGATCCTGCACCGACTCAAAATGGTAACTCTAGTCCTAATCTTTGTGTAATGACACCACAAATTTTGACTGCCTGCCCAATGCCAGAGCTATTGCTGCAATGTCGAACTACAAAAGAACCTTTGGCAATCACTAATCCTAATCCAAGTGATTCTTTGATTGTATCTCCGCAAGTTTTGAAACCTCTACCAAAAGCTCCTCCGCGCAAGTCGCAGCAAGCTGATAAAAGGAAATGTAAATCAGCAATCTTAACAGATACACCGGAGAAGACCTATTTAGAAGAGAAAAAAAAGGGACAAGAAGCGAAAAAAAAGATTATATCAAAACGTATATTCAATAAAAATAAGGAAAACAAAAAGGTTTCTAAAGGAAAGAAAATTAAAAGAAAAGCAGTTGATGACGACGAAAACGAGAAAGACGATGAAGAGTTTTGCCTGGTCTGCTTGTCTCCATACTCTGCTAGCAAGTCTAGGGAAGTCTGGATTCAGTGCCAAGATTGTAAGTTTTGGGCTCATGAAGCTTGCACACCTGGACTACCGAATTACCTTTGTCAAAATTGTGTTTCTGATTATTCAGACTGATTTTTTAGACCTTATATAATTCTGTTAGTTTTATTTAAAAATATCGCATCTTAAGAGCTTTACGATGCACCTTTTTTTTCGTTACCAGAATTATATGTTCATTTGCTTTCAAGCTAATATTATGTTGTTTTATTTATGATTAAGATGTTTTTGTTATTGCTTAATGTTTTTTTATTATGAATAAAAAAAATGTTGTTGTGGAATGTTTGTTATTATGAATAAGATTATTTTTTATTATAAATAAGATTTTATTATTATTGGTCAATGTTTTATTATGACTAAGATTATTTGTTATTGCTTGATGTTTTTTTTTAATATGTTTAAAAAAAATGTTATTGTTTAATGTTTTTTTAGCTGAACAAGATTATTTTGTTATTGTTTAATGTTTTTTTATGAATAAAATAATTTTATTACCGTTGATGTTTCTTATTATGTAAAAGATTTTTTTATTATTGCTGTTGAATGTTCTTTTTTACTGTGAATAATTTTTTGTTATTTTTGTTGGTACAATTAGATACGTCCAATATTTTATCATTAATAAAAGTACACATTTGATTAAAATTAGGATTTCTTTTTATATCTCCTCTTTAACTTACTTCGTGACAACCTACCCCATACACTGTGACAACCATCCCGGACACGGGGTCAAAAGTCACACTTCTCATTTTCCACGAAAATTGTGATATTTTCTCAATTGGTGAAGTTGAAAGAAAACTATTTATTTAATTTGAAACTAGAATAAATACACTATCCATTGGTATTTAAATGTCATTGGTAAACTAAGTAAATATGCATCAAAAATGCAAATGAAAAAAAATGTGACTTCCAACCCCGGTCTCCCCTACATATTATGCGTTTCTAATAATACCTAATCCAAATAATCATAAATATTAAGAAAACGAAAAATTGGTTCTAGTGTTAAAAAGAACCTTACTAAAGCTTTTGTGTGGAGCATTCTGTGATATATAGATTGTGGTTGCGAGACATGAACCATCAGCAAGAGTGAAGGCGAACGCTTGGTGGCCTTTGAGACGTGGAGCTACAGACGCGCATGCTGTAAATCCATTGGTCGGGACATACAGTCTTATTAATAAACGTAGATTAAATTTCTAGAAGGAGATGAACCACCGATCAGACAAAAAACGTATTGATAAACGTTGATCAGCTTGAACCTAGTTTAAAAGTGGTTGATCCGCCTCTCGAGGTGGTTTAAGTAAGGTGATTTAAGTAAGGTGGTTCAAATCGGCGTCATCTGCCCGCCATGTTGGATTTTACGTCAGATGTTTGCTATGCGGGTTTACATCAATGGTTTACATGTACGTTTTGCAGTTATTTTACAATTTATCGGAGTTGGTTTGGGTTAAAAATACGCTTAAGTAGTATCTAATGTGAATTTAATTCAATCAGTTGTTTTTCTTGTGATAATAGACACTTTTTTCGTGTGACAGAACACCAGTTTCTTAATTTGTTTTTTGATAGACGCATTTAATTGTTTCGTGACAGAGATACTTTTTTCCATGTTGTATGAAAGTTATATTGATTGATTCTGATGAGAATTATTCCTGTACATCATTTGAATGATAAATAAATAAAATGTCATTCCATTATTACATTTGCTTTTCAATTATACAAACCTTCCTCATCATATTTTATATTTCTGTGTATTTGGGTACAAAATGTCAGATGAAAAAACCAATACAGTGGAACCTCTCATAACGAGTATTCGCATAACGAGCAAAAGAAAAAGTGAAAAAGTTGCTCCCATAAAAATGAATAATTATTTGTCATAAATTCATATTTTTATTTAGGTACGTTTTTTTTCCTAATCTAAATTGTATTTTAAGTTGTAACACTCTTTTATAAGTAATTTTATTTGAATAAACTTTAATAAAAAAGTTCTCCAAGAATACTTATTCTTTCGGCATGGAACGCATTATTGTATTTTACATTGATTTCTATAGAAAAAAAATGTTTCGCATAACGAGTAAGAGTCTGGAACGAATTAAACTCGTTATGAGAGGTTCCACTGTAAGATAATTTTGACAGCCGCTTGTTTGTTTTGAATTTGTCTGTTTACCACATGGATGTATATAGGTAGGGGATGGAACGTTTATAGTAATTTGTATGAATGACAGCGAAGCCAAAAAGTGAGGAAGGGAAATCGACGGTGGCCATTTTGTATGAAACACTTTATTTAACATTTGTATGGGCAATGTATGGAGATTATTCACACAGTATCAGAAAACATTATATTTACTTCTTAAAATAATTACAATGCCACATAACTTAATGTTTTCATATATTTGATGAAATAGGGAATAGGATGAGTTAATAAAATTGAGTAATTCATTTCAAAATCATTCAGTATTTATTTTTAAACATTGTTTTCATATACACACAATATGGAGAGAATGAATGACAATTGAAGGAAAATATAAAAAAAAATGTACAGAAATTATAGCTAGAAATAAAAACAAATTTTGATAGTTTTATTGAATATATAAAAATAAACAGGAGAAACTGAGTGATTTATAATAATAACAAAATGCATTGTAATTAACATACAACAAACTCAAAGCCCTCTGAAGAGCACTAACTTGTTGAGTGACTGGATGTATGCTATGGTAGGTTGAAGACATGTTGCACAGGTGGATTGATGTACGAACTCACATCTATCCTGTCAACTGTTGGTATTATATTGTCAACTGGAGGTATTGAATATTCAGCTACTGGCACCGAACTCTCAATTGCTGATGTTGTACTCTCAATTGCAGACAATATTCTGCGATCTTTCTCTGAAACATAAAAAAATACCATATAAGTACTTGTATACGCTGATCCACAATAGAAATCCACAATGAGCGACATAAATCAACCAACATTTTAAATTAATTCTACACAATTTTATAATAATGTACATAATATTATTTAGAATAGCTTCACAAAACTCTTGAAAATATTTTGCTATGCAGGTTGTATTGTGAGTGTGGCAAGAGTTATTATTTTACACATGTATTATGTAATTAGAGATAAATAACTCCAAGATGACACGGTCCAGGTTTGCAAGGACAGGTGCATGTTATTTCACAGCGTATCTATGATGATCAATATGTGGCTTTATGTCATCTCTACACACATTCTCTATCTCTAAGCACAAGAGAAGCTGTGTTACGGAGTAAAGATTAGATATATCTAAATGAATAATATAAAACATACTAACTTGCAACTGAGTGGGAAACCCAGGATATTTTGTAAGAATGACGTTTTTCTCCAACCTCGCAGAAAAACGAGATGTTTTTGAACACAAAACACTATGTTTACTTGGTGTCAAATATTGGATAATGTCCAGTTTCTCCTTTCTGGATCCTTTGGAAAACTACAAAAAATGATTTTGTTTATAAACATGCTATAATATCATTAACCTGATCAGATTTGTATGCATGAAACATTTCATTCTAACGGGTAAAAAAACCAAACATCAGATTGTAGGTTCTTTGTATTGTCAGATGACAGAATGGAAAACAAGTTACATGTGTACATATAGGAGAATAAGGACAGATAATTACATAGAACGTTTATAACATTATTATGATCATTTATAAGTATACGAATTATAATATAAACGACTTTAAAATCGCAATATATATTAAGATAAAAACTACAATACAAAACAACTTACCGAAAATATGACAATCCTGTTTCCTGCGAAAGTTGGATTGGATTTATAACCACAAGTACCACAACCATTTATAGCGCACATCACCATGTTAATCATAAGTCCTATTCTTCTAGATATAAAAACAAAAACCGATATGAAAAATTCAACTGATGTGCAAAAACTTGATACATTTTTAAAACAACTAAACATAAACATACAAGGGTTGGTTCACGGGAACATAAATGTCACTCGATGTCGAGCTACCTGAACGACCATGAAGTTGCAGTGAGTGGTGAATATAACCCTGGATAATCGTGAATAACTTAGAGCGTTTTTATGACCCAAATGTCATCGTAATGGCGCCATTATTTGTTACGTCTTGTTTTTATTATTATTTTATATTGCCTTTATGACTTTTAAAATTATTTTTGTTATTTTGGATTTACTTGTTGTTATAATTTCTTAAATTTGTCAACGTGTAAAAGACGTAAACTATACTACTACTACTACTATACCATCACGGCATATCCCACAAGTGGGGTAACCAGCAGACCAGCTGCATGTAAGAAACATTCAAGCTGTCCTCTTCGTGCGAATATAAAATCAAGATATTCAGGATGGGTGGCAAACCTCATCGCTGAATTTAAGATGTATCTACAATGTCTTAATTTTTTCGAATACCTGCCTTTTACAGGACACTCGAAAACTTAAGGAGAAGAGTGGGAGACCAATTCTTTACCGGGTGCTCCACATATTGTGTGCTATCTTCAATTTATTTTCTACCAATAAGGAAATTGATTGAAAGTTTAAATATTCTTGCCATATTTATTGAATGTAATAAATATGAAATGAAGTAAAAAATATTCAACAATTATTGTATCAATTGTATCAATTATTTACCCATATAAAAAACTGAAATTCATGCCAATATTGTCGATGAAATAACTAAAATATCGTCTTTAAATTCAAACCATTATAGATAAATTATTCACATTTCAATTCCAAAAAGTAAACAGAAACATTATGTATAAAACCCACAAACTCTCACTTCAAAGCGGAGTGTGTTGTGATTAACATATGTAACACTTCTGAGCAAGAGATGAAAACCAATTTCTGGCACCCTATTGTATAGAAAAATCAATGTATGCTGGAATTCTTTTTTGTTAGTTTTTAAATCATTCTCATACTTACTCATTGGATGTTCAAGTTTGTGTATTAAACGCTGAATTGCATAGAGACAATTCAATTCTAATTCAGGATTGTGTTTGTCTCCGATGAATGTGACTAAAAGTGGGTTGTATGTGTTTAATCGCTGTTTGGCTTGAACATCGTCAAATCTCGGTTTTGCATTTTCTGTTGGAACTAGTACATATTTATACACAGCCTCAGTCAGAGCTCTGATGAACCAGATTTCCTCTGGATTCTCAATAACATTCTTGATCCATTCTTCAATTTGACGTAAACTATAAATATATTTAAATAAATATATTTATAGTTTAATATATTTAAATATATTTAAATAAATATATTTATAGTTTAATATATTTAAATATATTTAAATAAATATATTTATAGTTTAATATATTTAAATATATTTAAATTTAAAATGAGTTCGTCGGTAGCCTGGAGGTAGAGTCTCGGCCTCCAGAACAAGGGGTCCGAGGTTCGATCCCAGGTGCTGGCAAACTCCCCTTTCACGGCACAAGCTTTTAGCTTAGTGTGAAAGGTGTATAAGGTTGTATTTGGGTTTATTACAAAACCCAGATATATCCTTTTTAAAAAAAAAAAAAAATATTTTTATTATTATTTGACTGGCGCCTTTTTATAGTAGCATTCAAGTTCTTTTGTGTTTCTTTTAAATGATAAAAATATTTTTGTCTCTAACGAAGGAATAAATTATTTTAATAGGTATCTTTAAATTAACAGTTAAAGTAATAACTACTTGATTAGTTTATAACTAATTGCTTTATACTTTTTTTTAAATTATGCCATTATCTAACTTTCTGAGCTTGTATACTTCACAAATACTTGTTACAAGTTTATATCCTAAATCTATTCAAAACAAATTCACTGAATCAGCGTCAGAAAGTATACATGACAATTACGCAGAAATCGAGTATATATTCTGAGACTATATTTTGTTACACATTTTGAAAACATACAGTGCAAGAACACTATGAATGCGTACTGGCATTGTATAGGTACTTTCAAAATATGCGTCGTCACTCGGTGACTGTCTGAACGCAGCCCAAATGCGATGTACCGAACAAAATTTGTTTCATACAAAATGCCCGCCGTTCCCCTCCCCGCGCAGCTACAAAATATTTACCAAAGTGTCTGTCCATTACTCTATTTAGGTCCATGGTTTACCAGCGTCGTGTAACATGGCAACCAACATAATAGAGCGAATTTTCGAGTTGCCATATGAAATCTTTTATATAAAGTACAGATGTCTATGGTACGGATTAAATATTTTTATTAATAAAGAAAATTTGATCGGTGGTTCAAACGCTAATAGGCGGATCACGAAATCAGTGGTTCAACCATGGTTTGGCGGATTTTTATTAATAAGACTGGTAGAGAACGGAGGAGTGTTAATCGAGGTAGGCGAAAGAAGGCAGCTCTTTAAAAAGATCAGCTATCAGCGGGCTAATTGGATTGGCCACAACATCAGGCACCCAGATCGCGGAGTGCAAGACCGAAGGTAGACACCAACCAAGGGACACCTATATGGACCAACTGAAGAAGGACATGAACTGTGGCACAAACGTAGATTTAAAGAGACTAACTGAAAATGGGGAGGAATGGGGAAGAAAATCAAGACTCGATGCAGTCCAATCCAATGGATATAACGAAAAATTATTTTTATCTTTACTCACCAGTTCCTCCTGTGATGAAAATGTTAGCGCCTTTATAAAATTCCTGTATCGTCGTAGCTGTCGTATTGTAATCCTCATTGTCCCCGAAGTAATTCACATCTTGATGATTGATGACCGAGTTATTGTTGTTGTTATTATCATCATCATCATTCTCTTCATCGTCCACAACCATCACCTTCTGCAATTTGTCTTTGATGATGGAGAGGTTGTCTTTTGGTGATGTGCCGTTAAAGAATGAACCGTTCTGTTTGTTTGCAGTTGGATTAACCGCAGGCATCACTTTCATGTGTGTCATGTCTTCGGAGAGAACACCAGCCATGCCGTTTCTGGAATAAAAAAGAAAAGCAAAATTTAATACCAAATTTAATAAATTTCATTACAATGTCAATATGGTACGCAAGTTACATTATATTTATGTTGAATATCTTATTCTTGATAATTCACAAACATTTACTATTTACAGGACACTCGAAAAGTTGCGGAAGAGAGTGGGAGCCAGGGACTTCACGGTACAATTAAAAAAACTATAACTGAGCGGAAATTTCAGGATAAATTCTCTAACAAAATCAAAGATATTTTGTACGCAAAAAAACTAATAATAATATTTAAAAAAAAAGCATGATATTTTGTACTTACAAATACGAAAACTGCGAGAAAATTTCTCCCTTTTCCGTTTTTTTTTTAATTATTTTAATTGTAAAACATATTCACAAATTAAATTAAAACAACTAAACAACTCACTTACCAGACAGGATAATACAAAACAAATGAAATATCCTTTATGAAAAAAATATTTTGAAATCGTTCGAAATTTGCATATTAAATATCTGAAATACTTGATTATCTTAGGTACTTATATACCAAAAATGTACTACTTATATTATACTTGTTTGTGAAAATCGTAGGGCACCTGAAAATGATTGGTATCCAACTCTTTCTCTGTAAGTTTTCGAGTGTCCTGTTAAAGGTAGGTGTTCGAAAAAATAAAAACATTTAAGATCTTAGATTCAGCGGTGAGGTTTGCTTCCCACCCTGAATGCCTTAATTTTTTGTTTGGGAGGATAGATTTTATGTTAACGAAATGAAAAAAAGAGAGCTGAGCCCAATAGAGCCGGTAAGTCTAACTTCTATGAGAGAGCTTTTGGTGTTGTTGGACCGGTCATGTGGAATCGCCTACCGGTGCTACTGAGAGAAAGTCAGACAGTCACTAGCTTCAGAAGCAAATTAAAAACTGGCTCCCTTGAAACGGTCTAGGGACTGTTAAACGGCGTCAAAAATAAAATAAAATCATCCAAAATCATCATCATCATAGAGGTTAGAGATTAAGATGTACATTATTTTAGAGGCTAAAGAGTTGATTGACCATGCAAAAAGATTAAAATTGTCATAAAATTTAATAACAAATTTACTTATCATAATCACAGCATTCGAATAAATTCTTTTTTCTTATTTTAATAACTGCTCGTCTCAAAATTTAATGAAATGTTTTGCAATAGAAATCTGGGACAGAATTAATGAATTGATATCATAAGAATTTCAGATATTATTAACTTGAAATCCGGTTTTCTGCAGGAAATAACAATAAATTGACACTTCAAAACATTGAAATAAAAATGCAATATGCAATATTTTGGCAAAACATGAATGATAAGATGTTGTATTTTTTACACTCAATACAAATTCGAAGACTTTGTGTCACAAAAACTACATTATCAATATGAATATTGATACAAGCTTTTAGAATGTGGTTTGAAGGCTTTCATGGCGATCTTCACTATCTGGTTGTTGATTTTCGGGTTTGCCATGCCTTGATTTGTTTAATCGACGTTTCATGAATTCATTCATATCCTGAAGATGGGGCCAGCAAATGCACCGAAACGTCGATTAAACAAATCAAGACATGGCAAACCCGAAAATCAACAACCAGAAAGCTTTTAGGTTGTTCCGTACCTACTCTTCACGCTTTCAAACGAGCGGTCAGGGTGGTCCCTGACGTGGTCGTCATAATCACTCAAAATATGACGTCTGTTTCCTAGTCCCTTTTCCTACCTATTCTTCTCCCTCGTATCTCTTCTCTTCCTTGCTTCAAGGTTTTTTGTGCAAGCTTTATTGGACGACACAAGCTTTTAGCTTACTGTGAAAGGTGTATAAGGTTGTATTTGGGTTTATAACAAAACCCAGATATATCTTTTTTAAAAAAAAAAAAATTGGGTTAATTGGAAAAAGGGCACCTTCGCGATAAACTCGCCCTCTTGTTGTATGATTGTACTTAATATTATATGTAATTAAAAAAAAAACAAATGTTTTCTTCTACTAACTATGTAATTTATTCTCGAGAAAGACGTCTTTCGACTTGTTAGGACATTGTCAAGACGAAAGACGTCTCTCTCAAGAATAAATCGCATAGTTAGTAGAAGATTTATTCTCGAGAGAGAGACGTCTTTCGACTTGTTAGGACATTATCAAGACGAAAGACGTCTCTTTCTCGAGAATGAATTACGTAGTAGAAGAAAAAAATGTTTTATTTTTAATTTTGTTACGGAATTCTATTACCTACCTAAACACCGACACAGTAAATAATTTAACTATTTGTATTTTTATGTAAAATTGTTGTAATCAATAACGTACCTACACCAAATTGAAATTAAAATTTAACGCAAACTTTTATATCCGGCATTCAGAATGGATGACACTCCTTATAAATGAATGAAAGATATTGATGATGATGCAAAACAAGTTTCGTTTGTTTTTTGTCTTGTATGAAAGTGTCTGCACTTGAGTTGAAATCTGGGTCGGACGGTCGGGCCATGGTTTGTTTACATTGTCTTTGTGATAGTATTGAGTCAATGTTTTTTGAAACAATATTTATCTTAATATGAGTTTAATTCAGCTTTTTTTGTCTTACATTTCAAACACAAATATTTTTTAATATTGAAATAATACACATAAGTAAAACATACATACATACACGCAGTGAAATGGAGTAAAACCTTCACTTCATACTATCTCCTGCGTAAAATCAAATGATCTTTCATTCATGTGGTGCATGTTGTACATGCATTTCGGATGAAAATTAGATCATATAGTCTTTCATACATACATATATACCATCACGCCGCTTCCCTCGCGGGGTAGGCAGAAAGGATCGAACGCCACTTCCTACTATCATTGCATACTTGTTTCGCATCCGTCACTGTCATTCAATTCCTCATGCATGCTCTCCTGTTCAATGGGCTCAACACGTGACCGTCCTGTAGGATTTGATTTAAATGATCTTGCCATTTGATCCTCGGACGTCCACGTCTCTGAGCACCATTTTCTCTCAGCCAAATATATACTTTCTCTCAGCCAAAAATATTTTCTTGGTCATTCTGTCCTCATTCATTCTTTCCACGTGCCCAAACCATCTTAACTTATTTACATTCATCCTTGTAATTACACATAAATATATACATGTTTTAAACACAATTAATTATTCAATCTATCATCATTATCTAGTTTGCCCCCAAAACTGATCAAAACTCGTACGTTGAGGGATTATAGAGCTAATTTTTGAGATTTAATAAATTTGCTTAATCGTTGCATCAATAAATTTTATATACATATATTCAATAATTTCGGACGCCCAAAAACTTGTAGAAAATAGTGGGAAACCTATTCTTTACGGGCAATTCCATGGAGCAAGAGACAAAGTAGGTACTTAGCAATGTTAATTAATTTTATTAAGTATTGCACATAAAAATAAAAGAGCGAGATATGGAAATAAAATTTTATTTATATTATATTTTAATCATGCACATTGAGCGAATTTATCGCATAAAAGTGATATCTTCAAACTGACCCAAGGTATATAGTAGGCATATAATTAAATTAAAAAACTAAACTGTTATCAAAATCGTGGTACGGGCTTCAAACTTGACTCAAGGTAAAAAATTAAATTGGTGATGTGTTTATTTAACTATGATAATATTAACAATTATGATTGTTAAAATATTGCAAATCATAATGGTATTATTTATTTATCCTTGATTTTTATTTATTTTATGTTGCATCATTTCAACAAGTCTTATTATTTCACATTAAAAATATGCGTTATAATTTATTTATTTAAACTTGAAGACGATAATAATAATAATAATAAATGTGCCAGTTTTTCAAGGGTCGCGAGAAATAGGTACGTCAAGGATGAATATCGCTTGTTTTGCAATCGTATAACAAGTCATCTTTTTATGGAATATATTAATTGTTCTCGCTTGTATCATGCGATGTGTCTGATGACCTCAAACCCCTTTATAAATCTTTCTATAATTTCTAGAGACACTCACAGAAAACTGAAAATACTATACTTACATAAATTATCATTAACACATTATAAGATCTGTAAAGTTACTCATGACAAAAATCGTTATCAGTGGGCCTAGTCAAAACACATTTTAGTGTTATGTTTTCGTTCGAATATAGACGACGTTGCGAGAAAGTGTCAATTCTCGTAGCTAATTGAGTATTTTAGTAACGTAACGCTAAAATGTGTTTTGACTAGGCTTACTGTTCCATAACTCTAGTTGAGTTATGGAACGTTTCAAAAGTTTCTAAAATTTTGATTAATTTGGTAATACATAATATATAATCAACATCATTCTTACAATTCCACAAACAAATAATTATAAAAAATACACGGTTCCCTTTATATATAAAATATTTAGTTATAGAAGAAAAATAATGCACCTTTTTTCAATTCCACAAATAAATATTATTTCGAATTATATAATATATGGAACAAAGACAACGTATGTCTTTAACAGTGAGATTATTATATTATGGTATATTTCACTTTCTGTTGTATTTTCAAAGCATAATATAAATAAACTAACTGACCCGGCAAACGTTGTTTAGCCATTTACATTATTTCTACCTGACCAAAGATAATTGATTAGTAAGTTAGCGACCGGACTTGAAAATGATTGAATTACTAATATCGCTTTTAAAAAATAGGGGTTGATGTTAGAAGGGTGAAAATTTAGGGCTGTATCTATTTTTTAATGCCTCACCATAAAATAAATAAAAAAAATTGTTCAAAAAATAAAATAAAATAATTCGGGGTGGACCAGCCATAACTTTTAGGGGTATGAAAAATATATGTTGGACAATTCTCAGACCTACCTGATAAGCTCACAAAATTTCATCAAAATCGGTCCAGCCGTTTCGGAGGAGTATATGATAACAAACACCGTGACACGAGAATTTTATATATTAGAGATAATACCTTTATCAAAATTACAAAAATGGTAATTTCTCGAATATAAGATAATTATTTTTGTTGAGTGTTGTGTACGCACTGTCTGGACGGTCGATATCATTAATAATTATGTAGTTTTATTTCGTGTTTTATCGCTTTAGTACCGTTGTTGCATATGTATATTGCGCAACACCAAAGCACTATAATGCTTTTTGGTACTCACACAAATATTAATATAACGTTTTTTTGTTATTAAAATATAGCCATAAGGTTAGTACTTAACGTACCTATTCATAACAACCTATGCCAAGTTCAAGATAACCTATAAAATACTTGTATAATGTTGCATAGAGACTATCAATTCGATCGGTCATATCGATTGTATAATTTATTTGTTTATGTTATGCAGTTGTTATTACTACACAACTCTATACTATTACGGCATTTGCCGCATGTGGAGTAGCCAGCACACCTGCTGCATTCAATGAACATGCAAGCTGTTTTCTCCGTACCATAAAAAAATAGACGTACGGAATATGTGGCAAATATCATCGCTGTTCCGTAGAGCGCCCGGCAAAGTATTGTGGACCCAAGATTCGTTTGGATTCAATGCAGTTTTTTTTGTTTGAATTTCTAGTCTATGATATAATATTACTACTACTACTTCACAATTATGACATATGCCACAAATGGAGTACCTACGCAGCAGACCAGCTGCATGATATAATACGTCTATTTTCTTTATTATTATTTTTTTTTTATATATGCATCTATTAAAATTAAGGACGTCACGAACACATGTGTATTAAAGCTGAGCAAATATTTTTTAACGTTAAGTCTACCGAGGCAGTGAATTCTTTTTCTTTTAATTGTTTTTAGAATACCTGTTATTAGATTTAAAAATATTTTTAATTATATTGATTTTTGTAGTACCTAGTTGGAGATTGTTGCAAAGACAAATAAATTTAAAAATACCTACTATAATTTCCATATTTGGAATAGTTTTTAAATTCATAATATTTTCGGTACACTATATAACAATATTTCACAGAAATTACAAAGAAATAAACATAAAAAAATCATCAAAAGCTACAAGTCTCTTATTATTATATATTTTTTAAACAATAAACGGTTGTTGCCTTTTAAATTACAACATAGTATACTTTATTCAATAAAATTTACATTATATATTTTTTTTCATAAATATTACAACAACAAAAAACATCTTAGTACAACAAAATTTTTACTACTAACTACTAAACATTATATTTTAAAGCACATATTCTTTTGACAATTATAGATAATGGAATTAATATGTATCCTTTTTCTACACTCCGTACAATGTAACACATATACAACATAATAAGTATAGTACCTATTGATGTTGATTGTCGATTGCATTGATAGTCTCCGTACAGTGATAATACAACCTAATGTACCGTAACAATACAAGTTTATCAGATTTAGTTGATACTTTCTTAATCTGTACCACAAACCTAAGATTAAGGGCTATAAAACACATACTTAATATACCTACTATATGTATATTTCAAGTGCAGTTATCTGAATAATCGTCTTAGGCAGGTACATGTAAATAACATTGCGCAAACAATGCGCTCTTCGTAGTATCGCGCGGAAATACTATTTACTCTATTTTTTCCATCCACAAGATTTTCGAATGCTTGGAAGACTCTCTTTTACAACACCACCAGTGGAATTACAGAATAAAAATACTGTTAATTTTCACGAAAAATTAAATATATAATCAATAAACAATGATAAAGTTCAATTTATCTCCCGACGGTTCTTGGTGGAAGTTCATATTAATAATTTGTAAAATGAAACACAATATATAGTTATTCCACTATTGACTTTATTTATTTTTGCGAGCCGGCTTTCAAGAGCTTCCGCTCTCATCGTCAGGCAAAAGTAAAGGTGTTATAAAAGAGAATCTTATCTAAATTCAATAGTGGAATAACTATATATGTTTGGGTTAGTTGGAAGATATCGCGTCCCTGCGATAAACTCGCCCATTGTGCAAAATGTTTGTATATACCATGTTGTACCTAATCTCATTCTTTTTGTTTAAATATTTTGTACAATAAAGTTTATTATTATTATTATTATTATATATTGTGTTTCATTTTAAAAATTATTAATTAACAATGATTAAACACAAATCTTAATAGCCAAGTACTTTCACCTTGCGGCATCTTCAGGGCAAGAGTTACTTAAAACTGTTATATGTTAATCAATTTATTATAAGTTATTTACATGAACTTCCACCAGGTAACGTCGGTCGATAAATGAAATTTTATAATTCATGACATTTTATAGTAGGTATCTAATTAACATTACGATCACGCACTGTTGCTGGATATAATAATTTCAATCGAATACCTTAATAGGATCTCCGGTGTTGCATCATAATACATAATATTATGTATATGTAAATCAATCTACATAAAGTGTTTAAGAGGTATTGATATTGTTGACCGACGTTACTTAGTGGAAGTAGAGAAATATTAAAATTGAACTATGGGCCACTTGCAGTCGTGGGGGATTTTAATAAAAATGATCGAAATAAGTAAATTTGAGGTCGGAAAACACAAATGTGTTAGTTAAAAATATTTAAATATCTAAATCATGGAGAATTTCCAAAAATAAAATCCAAACTTTTTGACGTTTGGCAAAACACGTAAAATGGATTTTGACAGTTGATGACGTCACGGAGTCCCATGTGTGTATGAGATTATAATCTGTGGTGCGAAAGTTATTATGGTTCACCGGACTCCGTGACGTCATAGTGCCGCCATATTGTTTTTGATCATTCCGAGAAAATTCAATTTTTAAAAGCTAATATCTATGAAAATAGGGCAATAAAAATTAAAATAAATAGTGTTTGTGTTTCTTTCATACTAATTAACAATTTTATGTAATAAAAAAAAATCTGCAAGTGGCCCATTCGTAAAATATCACGTTTTTAGACATTCAACATCTTCAGGATCTTGAAGAATTTTTATTTATTAATTTATTCTTTATTGTTCATTGATTACTAGCAATTTAATATAAAAAAAAAACTATTTTAAATATAATCAACATACAGATGGTTGAGTCTATCGCAGAGGTGCGATTTCTTCCAACTAACCCAAGGATCGAATAGCATAGATATTATATTACAACGGATCTGTACTTCCGTAAATAATTATATTTCATACGTAAATTAAAGTGTCAATAAAATTCAAATGGGTAACATTTTTTCTTCGCTTTCACACAATAAAATTATGCAAATATTTTGATAACCAATTTGCCCATGTACGTGTACTATCGACGAGTCAAATGAATGACCATCAAAGTTGAATAAATTTTATTTTCCAGATTACCATTGCAGATACCAGAAAACACTAAGAGAATTTATCGACATTTCAGATTTATTCTGTTTATGTAGATACTCAAGACAGGCCAATATTATGGTATATCGATATTATTTTTACTATTAACAATAATAATTGTATTAGGTTATATGAGTGGCTCAGAGCCAATAGTGCCTATCCAACAGTCGCAAAAATTTGTAGTTGGGCATATATTTCTTGATTTATCACTGTTATTTACTTATTTCAGAGATGCGTATTGCCATTAATGCTTACAATATAATATTATTAAATCACTGCTGACATAAGGCATCTTTGAAATAAGTAAATAATACAGATTACCTACACAAGAAATATATGCCCAAATACAAATTTTATGTAATTTAGCACTCAAAACCACTACATATGCAAATGAGACGTGGACATGGTTAAAGAAAGATGAATGTGGCATAAATGCAGCAGAAATGAGATCGTGGAGAAGGATGTGTGGTAAAAGTCTGAGAGATCGTGTGCGTAACAGTGCTATACGAAAGAAATGTGGAATGAAAGTTGGTGAAATTACAAGGATGAATGTAAGTAAATAAGTTCGATGGTTTAGGCATGTGGAAAGAATGAATGAGAATAGAATGATCAAGAAGATATATTTGGCTGAGAAAATAAACAACTGTATCAGCCTTTACAAATAATGCAATAAAAACTAACAATCAAGTGAAATAATGCATAAGTAAAGAAAAACAATATAAAAAAAAACGAAATAACACACTACCAATTAGTTTCAAATAGGAAAGTACTTGTACATACAATGCAAATAAAAAGAACATTTAAACACTAATTCTTAATTATACGCAAAAATATTCGAATGTACATTACGGATCACATTGTAAGACCCATAATATCACATATTAACAGTGTGAATATACCGTACTATATATAATACACTGTATATACGCATCATGTACACTATGCACACCGTCCTACTAATCCACATATTGCGGCAGTGACTTCACTTCGCTAGTAACGTTGTGTGGGAAGCACGCTAAAGAAGAGGCATAAGAAAGATTATTAATTTGATAAATATCATAATTTTAATATGATTAGAGCGATAATTATTTATGTTGCGTTTTACTTTCGATAAAAACTGTATCTTATTTTCGATTTTTAAATTCGGATTTCGTCCGAAATCAGTTTTTTTTAATCAAAAAAATTAAAATATCTACATACCTATCCCTCTTTACTCTCACGAGTATCCCAAGTGGGGTAAGCAGAGAGAACATAACGCCATATTGCTCTATCCTTACATACTTCTTTCGCTTTTTCTTCATTCATACAATTTCTCATACACGCACGCCGATATCTCTCATTCACTACCGTCCTTGAGAATTTGATCCACGTGATCAAACGACGTGATTCTTGGACACTCGCACTTTCTCACATTTCATCTATCAAATAAGTATATCCTCTTTGTCATCTTTTCATAATCCGTTCGTTCCAAACGTCAACATTTGTTAATTTTCATTATTTTTATTTCATAAGTAATTGAATACCTGTGTCACACTATTTTTGCCATCATGGCATATCCCACAAGTAAATTGCCAGCGGACTCACTGAATGTATTAAAAATACCTGTCGTTCTCTCCGTGTGATAAATAACAAGGTTGGATACATAAGCCTAAAAGCTGGGCACTATCAGAAGCTTCCAGACTTGGATTTTATCGTCCGACAAACCTAAGAATATAATATAATTCAGCCCGAATTTCTATTTATCTGAAATTTCACATGGTGACTTAAAAGTTGTATCCGCTGTGTTCGTTATCTATAAAGTTTATCATAATAATATACAGTAATAATAATAAATTAAAAGTAAGAGTGTAGAAAAAACGTGATTATCTTATAAGATATAGTTCCTAAAAATGTTGCCGCATAGTGTAATTTTAACGTGTGGAACAATAAATTATAAATTCTCGTGTAGTCTCGACAAAGAATAGATCTCCTACTTTTTTCTGTTAGTTTTCGAGGGTCCTGCTAAAGGCAGGTATTAGAAAAACTCACGTTTAACGGTCGGTTCCAATAATCGAAAGTATATATTCTTTACAATTAGCTAAAATCAATTATATCTTGATTTTTCAATTCGATAATAATTATTTACAGCATTCACTTACCTATGGAAAATCGAGACAAAGTTTGACAATTGCAGCACAAAAACATCAGATGACGTCATTCTTAAGAAGAGTATTCTTTGTAAAAAATATTTAAACCATTTACACTTTATTGTCTTTGGTTGGTAGAAGGTTGATACTTCTTTAAAGATTAATTTGAATTTCAAAAATCGAATCCTGTCACTGATACACTGAGAAAAATACTCAAAACGAATCATTGGTACAGTACTATCAGATTAGGACCAGAGATCGTACTAACGATTCATTGGTATAAATCTATAATATTAATTCTTCGCAAACAAATCATTGGTAAATTTACCAACAATTTGTTTGCGAAGAGTTAATATTATAGATTCGTACCAATGAATCGTTTGTACGATCTCTGGTCCTAATCTGATAGTACGTACCAATGATTCGTTGTGAAATTTCGTTAGTATTTTTCTCAGTGTATGTACTATAATTACTATGACAATACAATTAATATTTGAATTAAAATATGGAATAAGAATACATTGTTCAACTATTGATCTTTTGATTAGCACTCAAGTCTGCACGTAATCATTTTTAATTGTCAATCTACAAACTCAATGTTCATGGTTCAATTATTGGCCCTATTAAAGAATAGGTTTTCCACTTTTTTCTATTAGTTTTCAAGTGTCCTGTAAGAGACAGATATTCATAAAACACTAAATTTAAGACATTAAACATTTTCAATTCAACCCATCCTGAATTTCTTAAATTTTATTAACGCGGAGAGAACAGCTTGGATGTTAATTATGTACAGTTGATTTGCTGGCTACTCCACCAGTGGCAGTTGCCGTTATAGTGGAGTAGCCATGATCGTGTGATTTTTGGCTGATTCGCGAAAATTTTATAAATATCTGTTTATCTATACAGTAGAAGTCAGTAGACCAATAATTACTAAATGTAATTGATATACAGGTCGCACACTCTATCACAATAAAAAAAAATGATAATCTACTACTACCTAGTATACCATCATGGCCTATTCCACAAGTGGAGAAGCCAGTGAACTTACTGCACGTAATAAACATGCGGAGCGTTCTATCCGTGCCAAATAATAAATAAAGCATTCAGGATGGCCCGCATGCTTCATCGCTAAAATAATACTAGATGCTGAATTGTCTTAAATGTGAGGTTTTTGAATGCTTGCATTTTACATGACACTCGCAAAATTTACAGAAAAGAAAGGGAGATCTCATAGCATTCATCGAACTAGAAAAGGCATTCGATAAGGTAGAATGGAAATAACTTTTTAGCTCTCTCAATCAGATAAGAATGAATAATTACAAAGATAGAAGAGCGATCTGGAGTTTATACAAGAACGAAATGGCTGTAATGAAAAGTGGAGAGAGCTGCGCAGACGCAAAGGTCGAACAAGGTGTAAGACAGGGATGCTCAATGTCACCAGCTCTCTTTAACTGTTTTGTATATACAGCGAGCTATTGATGAACTGAGAGAAGAAATGAAGAACTGGACAGGAGTAAAAATAATTGACTGCCAATTCAAAAGATGTTTCACACCTGCTTAAAAAAATTAATAACATTCATGTAATATTCTCGAAGTTAGTACGATTTGGGTGCGTCACATTGATTACAAACAAATAAATAAATAAATTACAATAATAACGAATAGGTACGTTATGTAATAAAATAACCGATAACTAATGAGTACCTACTCAATACCAATAAGTACTTATATTAAGTACACATGAGTACAATTTCGTTCGCAGCGTCATGTTGTCGTCGTGTCAAAAAAACACAGGCCTTCGTCACTCTATTCTAGATTTCCACATTATTATTTGAGGTCAATGGTTCGGACAGCAAGTTTCCAATATTGACAATATTATCTTCTATCGAGTAAAATTATCTACTTAACGTCTTGGTTCATTGAGTGGAAATTTTTCCCAATATCTTAGGTGTTCACTCATTATTGAGCAGGATTTAACTTGTTAATTTAGAATTGTCATATTGAGTTTCTTGAAAAGCCTCGAAAATAATAAGACCAATCGGACATCTTGATTGGAAAATCATGTTTATGTGAGATTTTTGTTTAGTGAGAAAGGCGTTCTCTTGCTTACGTATTGGCTCTAAGCTGACTTAAGTGATCACTTTCGATGTCCATGGACAACATTCACCGATTTCGAAATTGTCCCTGCCACGATACAATGTCAATGTCCTCCAGTCGAGAGAAACATTATTTGATGCAAACCATGAAAATAACCATATTTCTGGGATTTCATATTTCAGATCTCGAAATGGATTCCGATAATAAACATTTTAGTTACGGAAAAAGTGGTGAAATGGTAAATTTTAAATCTACTACTACCACTATCACGACATATCCCACAAGTGGGGTAGCCAGCAGATTAGCCGCATGCAATAAACACGAAAGCTGTCCTCTCGGCCCTCCACATCACCGCTGAAATTAAATTTTAAAACATATAGGTCTAATAACATTGAAATCTGATTACAACGATTCAAAAAGTAAATGTGAAGAAATATAAATAGAAAAATGATGTACCGCCAGTCCGCCAAGTTCGTCGGTAGTTTGGAGGCAGAGTCGCGGCCTCATGTATATGAGGTTCGCGGTTCGATCCCAGGTGCCGGCAAACTCCCCTTTCACGACACAAGCTTTTAGCTTACTCTGAAAGGTGTACAAGATTGTATCTGGGCTTGTAACAAAAACCCAGATATATTGTTTTCTTAAAAAAAATACTCGGAATGTGTTAAAAAGGTGAAAATAAGGGATGAAGAATTGGAAGAGAGAGGAATGTTAGTGTGTCTTTTATTTAATCTTTATCCAGTTGAGATTTTTTTTAACAATTTGTGTTAAGTAATGAGTTTGAGATATTAAATCTTTTTGGTGTCAGCGTTATGAATGCGAGTACTGACAGATATTTAACACATATGTTTCCGGTTAAATAATAATAATTCATACATAGGTTTGGCAAATAAATTCTCCAACGAGAAGTGTCGCAATGCCGTAAGAGAGGAACACGGCCCATTATTAAATATAGAGTGATTGTTTTTATTTATTAAATTGATTGGAAGCCTGATAACGGAGTTTTGAATTTTCGATCGAGAGATTCCAAATTCAAATCGTCTTGCTTGCTAACTATTTCATATCGACGCAAATGTATTTGCTTATTGTAAAATAGATTGAAACATGAGTGTGCACAGGATTTTCTATAGGGGGCACGGGCAGCAACTTAGCAAATTTTTATTAACTACTGTATGCCTTAATTTCTTATTTTTTGTTGGCACGGAGATGACAGCTTGCATGTTTATTGTAAAGTAAAAGTAGTAGTAGAAAAAATTAAAATAGGAAAATGGGATTCAGAATGCGATCAAAAGATGAGCTGTTTCGGGTTGTCAAAGATGGGGACCCGACACCACTCAAGACAAAAAAGAAGAAGAGAATATGTTAATTGATATGAGCGTAACATCACTAATATATCTTTTATTTAAAATCAGTCAAGTACCACTGTAATTTTGTAATTGTTTCAAACAAACGGCTTTGGGATCCAAATCCAAAAAGGTAATCTTTTCTAGTACGCAAAAAAAATTGCTGGTATGCGAATCAATCAAAATCTGATTAGTCTATGGTTTCTACTGACTTTTTAGTACAAAAGGATTTGTTCAGTTTTCATATAATATCACACAAAACTGACATCAAACGAACGAAAGTTCTTCTACAACTTAAGCTTTGACGATAGCCAAACACCAGAAATATCATTTTTTTATTTATTTACATATTTTATTCAACCTGTATACATCATTCTTAACATAACACTATACATATTATTCTTTATTATGTAATGTAGAATCTAGGAAAGTGGGTGTCCAATGTGTACAAAGTGATATTATCTGTAGGTATGTATGTAATTATGTTTAAAATATTATTTTTTAAATAAAGGTATTCTTTCATTTTGAGGTTTACTATGTTGAGATTTTTTAGATTTCCGTGGAGTCTCCGATTCCCAGTAAAGTATCGATCCCTTGTGGATGAGTCCTGGGTAAATAATAGGTATCTCTAGAGCAGTGGTTCCCAAAGTTGACTGGGCTCCGACCCATCTAACAAAAATTTCCAATCTTGGGACCCACCTTTTAGCTGTCTTAGAGGAAAGAGGTCATAAATATTGGTAATGCTCAGATTCTCTAGTAGCGAGTCATGGAACTACTTAATGCTCAGGGCCCACTCAATATTTACACTTACTCTTTAATTTATCACGTGACCGTACTGTAAAATTTGATTTAAATGATCTTGCCATTTGATCCTCGGACGTCCGCGTCTCCGAGCATCATTCCTCTCAGCTAAATATATTTTCTTGATCATTCTGTTCCCATTCATTCTTTCCACATGCCCCATCCTTTATTTTGGCTATCATTTAAACGATCAGCATAATATTGAAGTTTTGTTCAGCAGAAAAATGTATTCTGTCGACAATTAATATATCATTTTGATATGCTACTTATGCCCAGCGAGAAAATTAGATTTGTATTGCAAATAATATGATATTGTAAAACTCTAAATTTAATCGACCAGCAAAATTATTATTTGACCAGCATAATGATTATTTGTGCAGCAAAATAAATAAATGAGCAGCAAACTGTGAGCTAATTTTAATTAAACTTGTGAAAGCTAAATTTTTAATCTTGTTCAAATAATAAATCTTTGTATGTAGCATCTTTTTATGTGATTTTATATGTAGCATCTAGCAACGATTCTAGCGTTTTTCGACATTTCAGTTAAATATTTCGTTAATATAGCAAAGCGGAAACTGGCATTATTTTCGTCAAATAATAATTCTGCTGCTCAAATAATAATTCTGCTACTCAAATAATAATTCTGCTGCACAAATAACAATTCTGCTGGTCAATTAATTATTTTGTTATGCGATTATTTATTAAGCTGTTAAAATTTGTTAATTTGCTGATATAACCAAGTTTGTTTGTAAAACAAGTGTTGCGATTATTTTTTATTTATTGCCGATGAAAACATTGTTTGCTGAGCAAATGACTTAAATGCTGATTTTTTCTTGCCGAACGAATGGATTAATAGCCGATCAAATAATTAGTTCCCCTTTATTTTCATCCCTTTTAACTGCGCCATTGCAAACAAGCGGTTTTTTTTGCATGTATGGAAAGTAGATACACCACTGGCCTATACAGAATAGGTATTATATTGAATTAATTGGTCACCATTAGTATAGGTATGGGCAAGTCGAATGATGAATTAGTTGTATTAGGTAGGTATGTATATTGCGACTTAAATAGAGAAACTTCATGGTATTACATAACAATTTGATATCAATGTTGATCTACTAGCTATTATACCTAGTGTTATCCAGTAGGTTTTGTAAGTAGGTACATTGAAGAGAGTCCCACCTCATACCTGTTTTTTTTTGTAAGGGTAGCGCCCGCTACATGCCTCGTGCCGTATCTGGGGATATGTATCTCCATAAAGACATACACATGATTTAATGTCGCATTGAAGCGAAAAATGCTGCCCCGTCAGTTCCTCCCCCCCCCCTCTAAATTTTAGGAACCATAGACTCTAGCTATTTATCCGCACATTCAAACCAAAACTGTCCTCACGGGTGGGTCGCTAGGTAGGTCTTAAGGACCAGCCAAAATCGCCGTCGTGGGAATCTCCTATCCCACCCATTTCATGAATACCTGCCTCATAGTTGAACTGAAGATGTTAAATGTCTTCAGTGTAATGTTCTCACGAATACCTGCTTTTTAAAGGGCACTCGTAAACTAGCAGAAAAGAGAGGAGACCTGTTCTTTGCCGGAGATTCTACACTGAGAAAAATACTCACATCGAATCATTGGTACGTACTATCAGGTTAGGACCAGAGATAGTACAAACGATTCGTTAGTACGAATCTATAATATTAACTTTTCGCAAACAAATCATTGGTAAATTTACCAACAATTTTTTTGCGAAGAGTTAATATTATAGATTCGTACTAATGAATCGTTTGTACTATCTCTGGTGCTAATCTGATAGTACGTACCAATCATTCGTTGTGAGTATTTTTCTCAGTGTATGTAAGGAAAGATCTATATGACTTTCCGTCCTCCGTGCCTACCCCACTCGGGACATGGTTTGTGGGTATAGTGTAGTACCTACAAATTACAGTGTTTTTTTATATGATATATTAACATATAAATGAACTTGCAAATATATTTATAAGATTGCACAATGTATCGATATAATTTTAGCCTAAAGCTTCATCATGGTTTATATATATAATTCGCAAATAGCCGATATGAATATAAGTTGTATTACCGGGTGTCGTTACATCATATTAAAGATTTATACCTATCTAATTAATATAATATACATAAAGCAATGATTTTATAGAACACCACAGATAACTTGAATTTACTATCAAAGTTATTACCTAAAGTGGAGTAGCCAATAGGACTGTTTTATACTCTACCCTCACGTCGTATCCCAAATGAGGTAGGCAGACAGGACACAGCTTTATCCCTACATATGTACATCTTTCGCTTCCATATTATAATTTCTAATACAGGCACTTCGGTTTCTCTCACTCAACACGAGGTCATCCTTGAGCTTTTTTATACCTTTCTGAGAAGAAATTCCTCAGAAAAATCATTATCGTAAGACTGTGTTATAAAGCTGGTTATCTATCTAATTGTACATGTATCACATGTTTAAATTGTTTTTATTATAGTATTTTATTTTATCTTATGTATGTATTATTATTATTTATTGTATGTATGTATGAATTGTTTATTTGTAGATTTGAAACTTCTTCTCTTTGGGTTCCTGTATTTATTTATTTTTGATATGGTTTTTTTTATTATTATTATTAGATATTTGGGTAGGCATAGACCTACTTTTTTATGTTAATGTTTCAGGGTTGACTGGAAGACGTTGCCTAGCAACAAGTCCGCCTTTTGGCCAAATTTTCTTAATTGTCACGTTTTGTAATGTTGTATTTTATTGTTTATGTATTTGTGTAAAATTATGGTCAGTAAAGTTTTATTTATTTATTTATTATTTATTTATCTATAGGACTACATTGCAATATATACACAGTAATCATCATAATAATATAATGAATAAATAAATAAATATGTCCAATAATAGTTCAAATTTGTAATATAATATAATATGCTGCATTATTACTGTAAGTGCAAATTAATCTAAAAACTGTTTCGTGATAGTATTTTAATCGTATTAATAGAAGGTAGACATCACCAAAATTCAAATCAATTATTTTTTTACAGTTTGTACAGATTTCACAAAACTATGATTACAGAAATGTTTCTATTTTATCTGTTATTTGCAATGTGGTTTGATCAATGCGATGAAAATCTAACTCTATCCTTGAGAAAATCTGTTTTCAGAAAACTTCTACCCATTTGAACCAATCACAGGGCTTTATTTCAAATTTTCCAATTGCACAATATGTAGGTATAAGTTGGCAATTTGAAGGCATTAGCTATATCTGAATAAACTGTCGTTTTTATGCTAACTCGATTCGTTCCACGCTGTTGAGAATATGCAAAAACTCTTCGATACAAATTAATTATTTAAAAAAAACATGTACTTGGTTTATTAATTAATATAATCAGTTATAACAATGATGCTAATAAGCTAATAAATTATTTTGAATATCACTTAATATTTTTAAATAAGTAATTTGAACCCGCGTTTTGAGCCTAACCCTTTGATATCCTGTATTTCTGAATAGGTGAATTTTCCCGGCTGTTAAGTTTTTGTGTGACAATCACTGATCATACGAAGACTTCTCTGGTTGTATAATGCTGAAAAGTGTGGATGGCAATTCTGCCGCCGCGTTAAAAAAAATTACTACCGAAACAAAATTGTCAAAACATTTCTTTAAATATTACAGACAGATATAGAAATTTGCCGTTTTCTTAGTTTCAATGTTCATAGATCGATAAAGATTTGCAGGCAAACCCTTCTTAAATGGAGATATACAAAATAAATAGGTACAGAATAAATAATATTTTAGTAGTAAATTTCAACAAAATAGAATGTGGAAAACCATGAAAAAGTAAATAGTAATAATAGTTTTTGAAAATAAAACAAATTCCATTATTTAATCCACTAATCCTATCCTGGATAAGCGTGCAGTCGTGAAAAGTTTAGATTTTTCGTTTTGTGTGTCTGTGTCAATTTATCAATAATTTATTAGTGTCTTATAGTTAATAGTATAAAAACGAATAAGTAAATTTCTCCTCATACCAGCAAATGCTTATGGAGGACTTATGGAGGACTATGGAGGACCAAGGAGAACTTATGAAAATTTTGAATGGAATATTTAATTGCGCTTGAATCGTTGAACACCTGCATTTTACAGGACACTCGAAAACTTACGGAGAAGAGTGGGATACCTTTCTCTTTACTGGATGCTCCACGGAATAGATAGATTATTATATGCTCCGCTCTAAAATCACTTCTCGCCATAATTATAATAACTTGATATTATAACCTTTGTTATTATAATATTATAAAATTATTGCCTATGAGTCACGAGGTCTCGGGTTCGATTCCCGGCCAGCGCAAAATGAAGAATGACCTTTTTCAGATTGTCCTGGGTCTGGGTGTTACATGTATATATTGTGTTTAGTGCATTGTATATATGTGTATCGTCGTGTTAGTACCCATAATACAAGATTCATATCTTCATTTGGGACTAGTTCGGTCTGTGTGAATTGTCTATAAATGTTTTGTTATGATTTTTACAAAAAAAAATTTAATTCCATTCGTTTATTCCCTCAAATAAGCGTAAAGGAAAGATACTCCAATATTTTTTGAGACGTTGACGCAACGATCTTTATAAGAAATACATTTTTTTTGGAATAAAATACTTTTTTCTTAGTATTTTGTGACAAGTTTTCGTTGCGTAATACACAATGATTTCATAATGCTATAAATTCATAATTATAGCAAAAAAACCTAACAATCATAAAAACAGAAAAAAAAACTTATTTAATTTTCCCCTTGTTTTTACATTCACAAAATAATAATTGTTGAAGGTTAAAATTTAATTAAAAGATCAATTTAATTAAATGTAATTAAACTATGAAACATGGAAATAAATACATTTCTTAAAAATATAGTAGTAGTATAGTATACCATCACGGCATATCCCACAAGTGGGGTAGCCAGCAGATCAGCTGCACGTAATAAACATGCAGGCCGTCAAAGAAAAATCTAAGACATTCGGAATTGGTGAATCTTTTTTCGAACACTTAGCTTTTACAATGCACTCGAAACTTGCGGATAAGATTTGGAGACCTATTCGTCATCGGGTACTCCATGTTTATAAATGTTACATTAAAAATAAACAAAATGCGTTATATTATTTTTATTGTGCAGTTGGTTAATAATCCATCATTTTAAATTAACGTGACCTTAGCCGTGAGTACCGTTGTAATTAAGTCTAGCAGCGGTAATTCAATACTCAGTATGACACAGTCATACTAAATCGGCCGTATTCATAACAAAAGACGGAGGATTACCTGTGCAATTTATCTATTTCATCATAAATTATTGTTTCATTCCGTTTGATGTGTAACATAACACCGTATAACTGGGGTAACCACTGAAGCCGAGAAAAGAAGAAATGAAAATATCTCTGGGTAGGATTTAAACTTATATCATTCGGTTTATTACTATCCACATTCAGCAGCAAGCTGAAAACGTTGCTGTTTAGGGAGAGTCACGGCGCCCTTGAAATAGTAACGGAACATTTAACGGCGTCAAAAGTAAATTGTCCTTATTATTATTATTTATTTAGTACCTACTTAGTAAAAAATAAAATATTTTTCTCTTTCTTTTTTTTGAAGGAGTTTTTTAAATAAAAATTCAACAATTAGCATTAATTAAAATTCAGCCTTCAAAATATGATCATTAAATGTTGACAGTTGAAAAATTATTAAGTAATTATTAAACTTTTTTATTAGGTATACAATTATTAATTTAATATTTTTATATAATTACTAGTCTGATGGGAGCATATTGGCTCTTAAGTGGAGAAATGCAGGTTCAAATCCTACCCTGCTTTCGTAACATAAGATTATTGTTCGATTGAGTTCCGTTTATCTTTTGTTTTAATTATTGTTTTACAATTTCGCACTTTTTTTACGAACACTGCGAATTTTTTACGTTTTAGAAAAAAAAACATCAAAATTTGACTCTTTACAACATTTTCGCAAAAAATAACAGGATATTTCATTATCAACAAAATAATTGTATTATATCTATTGTATCATTATTTCAAAAATAAAAGTTTTTTTAACTAAACCCAATAATCAAGGATTTAGGATAACATTGTTACATTTGCTTGTAATTTTTCAATCAATT
Organism: Athripsodes cinereus; assembly: GCA_947579605.1. Lineage (NCBI taxonomy): Eukaryota > Metazoa > Arthropoda > Insecta > Trichoptera > Leptoceridae > Athripsodes > Athripsodes cinereus. The sequence goes on from OX388307.1 coordinate 2,030,246, forward strand.
TTGAATGTTCGTTATATAAATTATTTAAGCATATTATCATTCACAGTGCAAATAGAACTTGCCGTTTTAATCTTGTGTTGATTTCTCTTAATTTATATTTTTTTGTAAAAAATCATACATTTCTTAGGTATAACACTATTTTATTAGAAAAAATAACGCAGATTTCAGGCAAAAAACATCACTTTTCTTAAAATAAAAATAGCACCGCTTTTCTTATAAATAACACAGATTTCCAAAAAATCTATCTCTATCTATACCCTCACGCCATGTCCCAGGTGGGGTAGGCGGAGAGAACGGAACGCCATATAGATCTATCCTTACAAACTTCTTTCGCTTCTATGCGGTAGATGTAATTGGGGTCAGTGGTAGTATGGACAGTTTGAGAGAATGAGCGATGATAGAGAAATTTAGCAAAATCGGTCAAATTCTTCGTTTTTTTATATCTAGTTAATGTTGTCGATCGACGACGTTTGGTGGAAGTTCATGTTTAATTATTATAAATGAAACACTTTTATATTTAAAACATCCTCAGTGACTTGTTTTCAAGGGCTTCCAAAAAAATAATACTGAATAATTCAGATCTCTAATAAATTATGATAAAAACATAATATGTTTGCCTCATTCTCTGAATACGGCTGATATTGTTAATTTATAATGAGTATTTATAATAATACAATGTAGTAGGTATTCAGATCACGCACAGCAATGTGCTGTGTGCTGTGCTAGATATTACAAACAATTGCTATTATACCAGTTTTCCGTGAAGCAACCGGTAAACAATTGGCGACTCTCACTCTTTTCCGTAAGTTATCGAGTGTCCTGTAAAAGGCAGGTGTTGTTCGAAAAAATAAAAATATTTACTTCTACTATATCATCACGGCATATCCCACAATTGGGAAAACCAACAGACCAGCTGCATGTAATAAACATTCAGCCGTCTTCTCTGCGCCAACAAAAAAATGAGACATTCAGGATGTGTGGCAAACCTCACCGCTGAATTTGAGATGCAAAATGTCCTACCTTTTACAGTGCACGTGAAAATTTGCAAAAAAGAGCGGAAGACTCATTCAAGACGAAGCTTTTGAAAACAGACTCGCGATCAATAAAGTCACTGAGGATGTTCTAAATATAAAAGTTTAATTTATACCAATTAAACATGAACTTCCACCAAGCGTCGTCGATCGACAACATTAACTAGATATAAAAAAAATCGAAAAATTTGTCAGATTTTTCTAAATTTCTCTATCATCGCCCATTCTCTCAAAATGTCCACACTACCACTGACCCCGATTACATCTACCGCATAGATACAGTACTACATAATAATTAATATACCTACCACTCATTGTGGTCACCGAGAGACCCATATGAAACATGTTTGTTTATTTATTTATTTATCTTGTGCCATACATTGCACAGGGCCATCGTGCGCACTTTTTTGATGTTGTTGTAATACTAAACAGGTTTTTATGAGATAATCGTAACACATTGTCGTTTAACGGATTTTGGGCCCAGCGCTAAATGGGCCTTCATAATGAAATTCACGATTGAGTAGGTACTTACATTACTAAAATAATGATTTTAATGCATATTGAAAATTAAAAAAAAAATCATCACGTTTTCACATATTTTTTTTGGTGCAATGTATATTTATAATTTTAATAAACTTTAGGTATTAGCTATTATTGTTCATTGCTAAATGCATTTAATTTGTTAGTGTGTCTGCTACTATCTACTATTATACCCTCACACCGTGCCCCAGGTGGGGTAGGCAAAGAGAACGGAACGCCATATAGATCTTTTCTTACACAATTCCTTCGCTTTCTCTACATACCTATGTGTCACATATCAATATAGCGATTTGCTTTGAGTTTATGTATTTTAGTTTATTTTTTGTGGTGCTACAAACGCATGCTGAAGATCCATTGGTCGGAAGATATCGAAAACGAAGAAGTGTTAATTAGGGTAGACGAAAATAAACAATTTTTTAAATAAAAGTTAACAATGAATTATTATTGGAAGTCTAACGAAATTCGTTAGCCAATAATGTTTTGTTACCATTTAAAAATTATTTTATTTTGCAACTACTTAAAAAAGTTTTTATTGTTTGTGCAAGAATTCAATAAACTCGATAAATATTGTCAAAGGTGACAATAAGTTTCAAGGGAGGCCGATAATGGTTCGCGTTTTCACCACCCAGGTCCCCAAAAATATTGTGACCGCCACTGATCATTGTACCTAAATTTAATGTACGGAATTGGTAATACAAATTCTAATTTATTAGGAAGTGATAGAAGCGAAGCACTCAATCTGTAATAAATCTATAATTATAGCGCATTGACCTACAAATGAAAAATAATAAAATAAATTAAAGGTGTCTGTTGTTATTTCTTAATATTGTTAAATAATACTAAAGTTAAAATTTAACATAACATGTATAGACAATTCACACATATCGAGTTAGTCCCAAACTAAGATATTATGAATCTTGTATCATAGGTACTAACGCGACGACACACATTATACATGTAACACACAGTGGACCCAGAACAATTTGAAAAATATCATTCCATATTTTGTCCTAGCCGACAATCGAATCTGGGGCTTCGTGAATCAAAGGCAAAAGTGTTAAATCCGCGCCACACCGACGAAATTATTTGAACAATTGACCAACGCGATTTGCTGGAAGTTCATGACTGCAGTAATTATATTAAAACATATTTGTCATCACGTTAATTCCCTTCCCACAAGCATCTAAATCTCTGTAAAACATATTTTAATTCTTAGTTACAACGCACAATCGTAGCCAGTGGACTTAGATTAAATAATAAACATACGTATCGTTCTCTTTGTGGCATAATATCTTTCTATCTGTTACACTTGTATTAGTGTTAATCTACTTCTTGTTTTAACTATGTATTTGCATATATTTGCATAGGTATTTGAAATTAATTGGTAGTCTAAATTCTGTTTTTTTTAATTTTATTTGTTTTCATTATTTCAGTTGTTTGTTTTCTTTTATTGTATTTTATGTAAAGGCTGATTCAGCCGTGTATTGTATGAATTGCTATACCTCATCGCTGAAATTGGAAATGCGAAATGTTTGCACGATAAAAATATTCGCATATGCGTCATTTAAAAAAAAAATTGACAGTTACAGAAGCGAAATGTGTATGCTAAGGATAAGTGTAAGTGGCGTTCGATCTTTTCTATCTATCCTGCGAGGGAGGCGGTATTAAGATGTATATTATGTTTCTATCTGAGTTCAAATAAATTCTTAATAAGGAAATGCATTTAAACATAATGATGGTTCAATGGTTACAAAGTTAGTTTAAGTGGTCCTTTCACTTATAGATCACGTAAATAAATTTATCATTGATGATCTACAAGCTTTTATCAATATTGATCTATTTAGTTAAGTACTTACGTACATAAATACATATGAAATCACGCCGCATCCCTTTAGCGTTAGGCAGAAATGATCGAATGCTACTTATTTCTATCCTTGCATATTATATCGTTCGCTTCTGTCAATTATATACGACTCCTCAAGCATGATCTTCTATTCAATGTGCTCAAAACGAATCCGTTTTTTGGGATCTGCAGGGTTACTCTTGACACAATCTAAATATAATGTAAATCTTGTCTTGATCGCTAGATTAAATGGCTAGACCAATTAGACCAGCAGGGTTATTCTTGATACATACATACCTATTTAATTTTGACGCTGCTCGAAGTGACTATAGTCAAAATAATTGCACACTAATCCCGCGGTAGCTGAGAATAGTAGTTTTCAACAGTTCCATGAGTATTTGCACGTATTTTTGACTATAGTCACTTAGCGCATTGTAAGGTTAAGATTAAGACAAGATTGAGATCTTATTTAGACTGCATCAAGAGTAATCCTGCTGGTCTAGATGGTCTAGCAATTTAAACCTCGATCGATAAGCGCAAATGACGTGAAATAGTGAGACAAGACATGCAGAACTGCGATGTTTCCCATGAGGATGCACTCGACAGAACCAAATGGCGAAACAAGACAAGAAAGGCAGAATTCACCACCTTGTGGGACTAATATTTTATTTATTTATTTATTTTATTCTTCTTGCAAAACATCATACATATAACAAAATCAACAAAGCAGTTTACATAAAATATAATGTGATGATATGCAGTGGCGAGATTATCTTATTATTTTCCCGAGGAGAAGAAGAAGGTTCTTTTTTAATTACCACAAGTGGAGTATACCCAGTGGAGCAACTGCTTGTAATAAAAATACAAGTCGTCCTCTCCGTGCTAACAACAGTTGATACATTCGAGATGAGTGGCATTCCTCATCACTGTATTGAAGATGTCTCATTTGTGATGTATTTAGAATACCTGATTTTTACAGGACACAAAAAAATAAAGAAAAGAATGGGATTTAAATTCTTTGCTGGGAACGCAGCAGAGCAAAATAAATAGTTTCATAATATTCTAGAGCAGTGGTTCTAAACCTTTTTGGGGGTACCGAACCCCACCAGTTACATTTGCATTCACCGAACCCCTCCTAATTTGAAAAATAAAATTAGATTTTTACAAATTCAAAACATGGTATATATTTATATATAGGTGTACCTACAAAATATAAAAATATCAAAACATTAAATTTTAATGGTTTAATCAAAACATGAAACATATTAATTAACAAAGTTGGTATTACTCATAGATTTTTATATATAATACCTAAGTTTAGTGTTGCCAGATGTAATAATAGGTGTTGCCAGATGTAATATTTGGATTGTTAGAATAAACTGGCAAAATCGTTTTTCAAACTTGTGATGGCGATTTGAAGGAATTATCGGAGTATTTTTTTCTTTTTCCAACTCGCAAAACTATCTTGCCTTTAAAATGATTTTCACCGAACCCCTGGGGTTCGATCGAACCCAGGTTAAGAACCACTGTTCTAGAGTTTGTACATTCACAGAGTGAAAATTCATACTGATGATAGTATTTATTTCTATTTAAAAACACAGTTAATTTTTCACTTTAATTTATTTGGAACCTCTAGTACTTTCGTGAATATATATATCGATTGCTAGAAAATGTCAATCGATATAATTATATTGGTGAAAATACTCGAGGTTTCAAATAAACAAAAGTGAAAAATTAACTGTGTTTATTAATAATAAATAAATACTATCATAAAAACTTATTTATCTACACAATCACGGCATATCCCACAAGTGGGGCAGCCAACAGAATAAAACACATTATAAAATATTGCAAATTGTCTTCTTCACAAATTAAAATCATTAAAATAATAAAACAAAAATATTTGTGCCACTTACCTTAAATACCAAGAACCTTGTCACTCGGCAAAAATTCCAAAATATGATTTCAAAGTTCGTTAGAAAACTAAAATATTATTTTTATATATACTTAATATAAGAATAATTTAACGTATAAACATACACTCACACTTGATATTTGGGTAATAAAGATTGCAAATATTAAAATATATTATGTAACACCTATAAAAAAATGAAATAACCATACATAAATAATTAGTTTTTATTTAATTCGAACACACATACGTACAATCTTGTGGTGAAATATTTAAAGAACTCACACTTCCGCGTCGGTATTTCGTTAATTTTCTAAACTGTGTTGAGAAAAAAATATTTCTTTGAAGAACTTTTAATAAAAGAATAATAATAGAACACAGAACGCTTTTGAAATTTCGAATTTAGAAATATTAAAAATTTTACCGCGATTGTTACTTTTTAAATTTAGAATTTTTATTTTTATATGAACACTGTTTCGTCTATTTCTAGTTTGTTTTATTTAGAACATTTTCGGCTACTACACAACCATCATCAGAAACAAACTGCGACTTAAAACGTTCTAAATAAAACAAATTAAAAGTGGATAAATAGTTTTGTTTATTAAAATAATTATTAATAATGATTTTTCACGAAGTTACACTTGAAAACATAGAATCTTAAAAAATATATAAATTTGTCTATTGCTGTCGGCACTAACATGCGTTGTTATCTATGATTTCGAAATATAGAATAAACGTAAATCTATCTTCTTTTAAATTTAGAACCGTATCATTTGTAATTTGAATTTTAAATTCGAAAACACAAACAGTGGCGCTACGTGAGGAATACGTTCGTTTTACAAAAAGACAGCTACTACTGAACGCCTGGTGTTGTTACTTGATGTTGTATGTTGTCATAATGAATTTGTAGTTGGTGATTGAATAAGAATAAAATTAATCTAATAAATTATAATTCGAGTTTGTTTATATGTAAATATGTACATTTGTCTGTTCATGTGAATATTTAAATTGGTCAAAATTAATACGACAATGATAATAAATTGAAATGGTTTGGGCATTAGGACGTTGGTAAATTTACCAACAATTTGTTTGCGAAGAGTTAATATCATAGATTCGTACTAATGAATCGTTTGTACTATCTCTGGTCCTAATCTTATAGTACGTACCAATGATTCGTTGTGAAATTTTGATAGTATTTTTCTCAGTGTACCTATAGTTAATACATATTCAAATAGGTTGACTATCGGTGAGTGTGATCAATTGGAATGATTAATCTGGAGTGGTTAAAAATATGATTGACATTATTATTGTCTTTCATACTGTAGGCATGCACGTGAATTCATGGTAAAAAAATCGTCTAAGTCTTATATAATCAGTTATGATCATATTTAATAATATAATTTAGCTAAGCCGGGCTTGACGCTAGTACATAATAAAAAGTAAATTTTGTATCGCAATAAGTGTGAGAAAGAAAGAATATGAAAGTAATGATAATATAATATTATTAGTACGTACCCCTCCCCCCCAAATATGGCCGAAAAAGTGGGACGAGTGTGTGTGTATAAACTGTGATCTGTATATACATACATACATACATACACTCAATATTTGTATTAATATACAGTGGTACCTCGACATATGGGTTTAATTTGTTCCGCAACGTTGCTCGTATTTCAAATTACTCGTATCTCAAAGCAAATTTCTCCATTGAAATTAATTGAACTGCCATTAATCCGTTCCAGCCTCGAAAATTTTCACCCCTTTTATTTTTGTTACGTGTTTTTGAATAAGAAAAATGTATTTATAAATGACAAATAGGTATTGTACAAAAACATAATAAAAACTAGGTTTATAGTGTTACTTTCGCTTAACTTACGTCACTGCTTTTCTCTTCACTGGTCTTTGCCTTTTTCACCACGCTTTTCTCACTTTCACCTGCAAGCCGTTTAAAAAAAACGTGTCCAAGGAGGTTTGTTTCTTCCTCCCTTTCAGAATGTTCCGGAAATGAGTTAGGCAAGTGTCATTAAATAGCTCGTATCTCAAATTTTGCTCGTATTTCAAAGCAAAAAATCGCTCGCTCGACGGCTCGTATCTCAAAAACTTGTGTGTTGGAGCACTCGTATGTCAAGGTACAACTATATTATAGAGTACAGTAATGAAATAAATTACCAATGTGAGTACGCATAGTGCATTTCCATGTGTCGTGTGATTGTTTAAAAACATACCTTTTTCGTAAAGTCCTAGGTAAAGAATAGGTCTCCCAACTCTTTTCAGTTAATTTTCGAGCATGCAATAAACATGCAGTTATCCTCCTCGTGTATATATAAAATAATGTAATAATATACAATTAACAGGTGTACTTATTGCCTGGACGTTATCTCTCCCAACAAACCATAAATAATAATAATAAAAAAAATTAAACAGAGAGTTTTAAAATCATTAAACTACGAACTTTTTAACAAAATATTGCTACTATTGAGCCTACACTACCTGATCACTCGTAAACGAGTGGATGGCATTTGAAAATAGAATAGAGACTACACAATTTAAAAAAAAAAAACAAATATTGAAAAACCCGAAAAGCCCTTGTTTATCTAGTTTCGAAAAACAGGTTGGTTATTTGAGAATAATTTTGTATATTGGGTGTTTTTATTTAGTCATGAATTTATTATGAAAAATATGGAAAAGCAGCAATGGATTTGGTATAAAAATATTGTGAGAATCTGAAATATATGTTGACATTTTGATAAATTGATTTTATGTGCGAAAACAAGAGTGCTTTATACTAAGCTTAGAGCTTCAATACGGTTAATTTCGTCTCATAACTTTTTTTGATAAACAGATATACATATATTTTTTTATTCTAGTTTTTCATGACACTGTGTTCTAGAATTTTGGAAATGATTGAAAATATTTTTTTGGTAAAATCGAATAAACTTGAAAAAAATACAGATACCTAAGAGTTTTTGTTTTTTTTTTATTTTAAAGACATAACATCACTTTTTATGAAAATACAATTTCTACTTTGCATCGCATTTAACGAAGACCAGTAGTTAAATTTAAATAATTTTTCATTGAGAAATATTGTGAAAAAAAAGCCTAGTGTCTTTGCAAAGATATTTGTTTTCTCATTTAATCAACAACATATTATTATTGTAATTGTTCTTAAAACGAATGTGTTCTTTTATAATTTGAATTTCTTCAGAATATTTTTTCACCAACGAGAGACAAGACAACAACGCCCGTACCGCAACAGCAATAATGACATTCGAAAGAAAAGAGTGCGTTCGAATTTTAAAATTAGTTTAAAATTTTCAAAATTAGAATCGAAAAGCGGATAAATCGAAAAAAGCATAGATATAGTATATTAAAAAGCACTCTATAGCTATAATTTTTTGATATTTTGGGAACTAAAAATTTGCATAGTAATATTTTTTTCATTAGAGTAAATATTTTCAGCATAAAAATGTATTTTTTAACAAAAAAAAAACTTGAACAAAAAAAATCACTTTAACAGGAATACATTATTTTTATTTTATTAATCACCAATAACAAAAATTTATAAATAAAATATCGACCTCATAAAGTAGGTAACGAACTTGTTCGAAATTTAAATTTCAAAATTTAAAAATCTTCAGATAATTTCATGAAAACAAAAATCGTACTTATCAATCACCAATCAGAGAGGAGAATTATTAGACAAAAGAACGTCCGAATAAATATTATAACAACAAAGAGTTATACTGAGTTGTATTAGAATATAGAACGTTGTGTTCGAATTTTAATTATTTAAATTTAAATTGTGGAGAAAGCAGCGCGCGCGCGTCAAGTGGATTGTGACCGTACTGCATAAACGCGAAGAAGAAAATGACTACGGTACATCAATAAACGATTCTTATATATTACAATAATACAATGATCACATTCTATGGCACTATGTACTACAAATTGATGTGTTATTTTTTATTATTAATTATTTTTTACAGAGATATAATCATAAAATTTACGACCTTATATTATGTATTTAAATCTTAAAATATGTTAAATAGCTGGTGTATATTATATTGAATTTATAAAAGATTATTACAAAATTAATAACACTGTAATATTCAATTTTTATAACGTTTTCAACTACAATGTAGTCATCTTCAGTAGGTAACTAAACAATACTTAATTATAAATTAAAAGACAGATAATTATTATAAAAATGTAAAGAGGAGATGAGAATTAAACAGTCTTAATAATATAAAATATAAAATAACATTGTTTTTTTTTTATATTTTTGAAATGTTGTTTTACATTGTCCACACTGAAACATTAAATTCAATTAAACAGTGTTCTATTACAATAATCTTTTATAAAGCATTCCCACAAAGCTACACTAGAAAATACAGAATTTTTATAAAATTTGTCTTATTATAATTTATAAAAAAACACTTCAATTGTTTGCAATATATTTTAAAACTTAACGTTCTACCTTCACACTTGCCGACATTTTTTTAACACGTTTTAAGAGTATTCTGACAACTAGCTAACATAAGTGTTTCAAAATATACTGTGAAAACTTAAACAGTGTTTTTTTATATAAATGAATTTTTTTATGAAAATGAAAGATGTATAAGGTTGTATTTGGGTTTATAACAAAAACCCAGATATATCTTTTTAAAAAAAAAAAAAATTAAGTGATTGTTGCAAAAAGGTGCACTTCTAATTTATGGAAAATCAATATATCTTGTATCAATTGTAACATACTTTTATAAATGCATTTATGTCGTGTGATATATGGGTTACTTGGAAGATATCGCGCCTCTGCGATAAACTCGCCCATTGCACAATTTTATTTGTTCAGTAATAATGTTGTCATGTTTTATTATTCTATTCTTTTCTTTTTTTGAATAATATTTTTTTTATTATTATTGTTATGATTATATATTATGAACAAACTTTTTTAAACCAACGCTCTTTTAAGATTGAAATATAATGGTTGTGTAACGATTTTTTCTTTTTAATGGTTCATAATATACAGAATTTAATATTAAAGAAAGAAAAACTCTGTATTTATGCAAGAAATATCCTCATTAACACACAAACTATCAAAGAAATTGTAGGGTATAAAAACTTAAATAAACGATAGATTTTTCTGAACTGCTAGGGATGTAAAACCTTAAATAAACAAATAATTATAATGCATACATTGAATGTTTAACCAATATTATTCAGATCTAAGAATTATTATATTATTAAACATAAAGGCAACAAAACATAAGGTATAGTACATAGGCGTACGCAAGATTTTCTTAAGGGGAGGGGAGAGGCAACATACACATAATTATTATACAATTCACTAAACACTTATAATATTATGTACAATTGTACATGTAACACCCAGACCCACGACAGTTATATCTTTGGGGCTCAGGGGTATGAAATGTGTCCCACTTTTTTTTTAATACCTAGAATGCATGGTGGATCATTTTTTAAACCACTTGAAAATAATTCAACAGCACATGCACAGCAGCTCGAAATCTATACCACCATCTGATATTAGTCAGCTGATTCGATGAGTCATGTTAACTCTTTGAGGCACAGGATTACTAGGGAAAAAAAGTACCCAGTTGCACAGATAATTTTTTTTTTTATTTATTTAAAAGTTAATATAAACATTACACATATGTATAATAAATCAAATGTTTTTGTGTTAACACTTTGGAAATTCATTATAATTAAAATGAATTTAAAAACACTGTATAATTTCCAAATTAAATTTATTCACCTCAAACGTTTTCGCCAAGGCTTCTACTTGGCATCATCAGGAGGACTAATAAGTTTAAGTTCATATCTGAACTTAATACTGAATATGAACTTAAACTAATTAGTCCTCCTGATGATGCCAAGTAGAAGCCTTGGCGAAAACGTTTGAGGTGAATAAATTTAATTTGGAAATTATACAGTGTTTTTAAATTCATTTTAATTACACATATACTTATTAGGAATTAAAATGACAAAAAACAATATCTAATTTACATGAAAACGTTTTGATAAGTAATTATTAAGAGGGACAAAAACAATACCACCATGCCAAGTGTGCTTAAATATGGAATTTATTGAAGCACATTCTTTTCCCCATACAAAGTGGTACCTTGCAGATTTTGCAGGACCATGATGTTCGAAATTCCTTTTTTGTCTCCGGGTGGATCGAATAGGCTGATGTTTTGATTCCTTTCTTCGAATTTCAATTGAAACCTTGGGTTTCGAACGATTTATATTCGAATCAGTTTTGGAGCTGGAATTGTTGTATTATTTCTTCAACCGGTGCAATTTCTTCAACCGGTGTAATTTCTTCAACCGGTGCATTTTCTTGTAGTTGTACCTCATCATCTTCGCTAGAGGTAGATATTATACGAAATCGTTTTGGTTTATGACGGATGACTACGTCCTCATCATCAGATTCAGAATCCGTAATTATGTTGTCATCGGAGGGTATATCTTCACATAATATATATTCTTCATCTTCCTCTATTTGGTTTTCCATTTTAATCTAAAAAACTATTAGAAAAAAATCCGATTTATTATATATAGAAAAAAATCCGATAATCACATATAGGCACAGTGGGGCGAAAAAGGTACCGTGACACTTTCATCATCCAACAAAAATGTAAAAATTTAATCTTGCTATTCTGTATTGAAATTCGTTATATGAAGTAAACTGAAATAAAGGAGACTTACCTTTACGATGTATAATGCAGAATGAGAACATCAACACAACAAACAAAAAGACACTGCTCACTAGATGAACGATAGACGTTAACTGACAAGTTTGAACTTGCTCAAAACAATAGATTTTGGTTAACATGACTCATCGAATCAGCTGACTAATATCAGATGGTGGTATAGATTTCGAGCTGCTGTGCATGTGCTGTTGAATTATTTTCAAGTGGTTTAAAAAATGATCCACCATGCATTCTAGGTATTAAAAAAAGTGGGACACATTTCATACCCCTGAGCCCCAAAGATTTCCTAAAAAAAGGAAATTCTTCACTTTGCCCTGGCCGGAAATCAAACCCGGCAAGAGCGTTACCTCCACACAACAGCTTAGTAGTTTTGTTTTTTTTTACATATAATAACTATCAAAAGTGTGGACAATTTGTTTTTTTCTCAGTATCACGTTTTAAGTGATACAGAATAAACGCAAACATTTTTACTCCCCCTCCGTCAGATATTCATTTTGGTATTAGAATTTTAAATGTTTCACATATTCTCGTTTCTGTAAAACAATTCAGTCTCACTTCTAAGGGAGAGACAGATTCAAATTATTACAATTTTTCCATATTGAACTAATACTAATATGAAATTAATATGTAATATCGCACTTTTGCGATAAACTCGCCCTCTGTATATTGATTGTATTTAATTTGAATATATAGGTACCTTCTATGAAATGTATGTACCTAATCAATGTACAGTAAAGAATGAATAAAAAAAAAAATTGCCTGCTTTCCTTCTATTTTCGAGCTCTCGGGGGGGCTGTTGCCCCTCTTTGTCACCCCAATGGTAAATACCGTAGAATAAGCACAATATTCTAGAATCTTGTCTGTTGCTGCAACTATAAAATCTAACCTCAAATGTAAAGGGTAATCTAATAAATTAATGGCGAGGATGAAAATAATTTCCATGGAAGACCCGGCAAAGAATTGATCTCCCGCTCTTTCCGTTAGTATTCGAATGTTCTGTTGAAACGCAGGTGTTCGAAAAAATAAAGACATTTTACATCTTAAATTCAGCGATGAGATTTGCCACCCATCCTGAAAACGAAAAAACTAACTGAATCTTTCAGGATATTCACTTAGTTTTTCGTTTTTAGATATTTTTGTAAATTTGGCGATGATCATTTCCTGAACGCCACTGTGTCTAAAGCTTAAATAATCTATATATGGATAAAAACACAATTGGTTTTAGTTTTATTGCGTAGGAACCTGGTTTCAACTTGTAAAGTCATTATCAAACTCTTTTACAAGTAAAACTAAAATTTCTTTTCGATATATCCGATGAAACAATCACAAAAAAAAATAAAAATATAATCATTGAGTTTTAGAAAATTATCGTCGACTCAATGAATAAGCTAAAATAATGGACCTTATCTACCCACGGATGTATCACCATTTTCTCATATGGCAATGTTAATACACAAATAATTGTTCAGGGGCAAGGTTCGACATATAAAAACAATTTTTGAAGAAGGTTGTATTGTTTTCTTTTAGAATTTTCCGTCATTAATAAAATATTTAAAGAACTTTAATGCATTTAAATATTTGAATGCATTTAAATAATTGATGAAATTGACAGCAGTTTAGTCGAATAATAAATAGTACTTCAGGTGTAAAATTAATTAATTAACATGCATTAACAATTCACACAGATCGAATTGAACCTAACTTAAGACGTGAATCTCGTACTACGAGTACTAAAGTGATGAAACAATAATTAATTACATGCAATGCATGCCCAGACCCTGAACTGAACAAAAAAAGTAAATTTTCATTTTGTACGACCGCAGCGCCACACGGGCGACTATTCTCGAAGTATAATGACATTTAAGCACCTATCATTTATTTATTATTTTAAACAACAAAACTGCATGATTGTGTAAATTTCATATTTAAATCATACTAAAAAGGAAAAAAAAAATTTCATTGTTTTCTAAAAGCTTAATTTACAACACACTCAATGCACATACGAGTATTAGGATAAAACTAATTACTAATTTACATAATATTATTATTTTAAAAAATAAGCCAGATATTTATTTTTAATAAGGGTTTCGTGCTTGTCCACGTGCGTGAAAAATGATAAGACATCAACGAAGGTTAAAAAAGACTTTTATTTTGGTTGTTTTTATTATTAATCCACTCTCATCTTTTGTAAAAAAAATACTTGATTTGTCCAATAAAGTTTTATTTATTAATTATTTATGAATAAACTCAACTAAAATGTTACAAAATATTTAATGTAACTCCATAAAATATGGAACTTCTGACGTGGATACCTTTATGCATCCGAGTATTTATCTTTATCTACAACTAGATGTTCCTACCCGGCGTCGCCAGGGTGAATTTCATATAATTTTTCGTAATGGCAACTCGTGACAGCGGAACTGTCATACAAACGTCACTTTCATACAAACATACAATCCCAACTCCCGACTTTTCCGTTGGATTTTCCAAAAAATTCTTTCATGGAAACTGTCTCCTGATAATTGCGAACACAACAAAAAAGAATCAGCCAACTCGGTTCAGCCGTTCTCAAGTTATGGGAGAACATACATGGTCAACTCATTTTTATTTATATAGAAGAAGAAGATACGACGTGGATGTAATGTCCTAGAATTGAGGAATAGTACAGTGTCCTTGAGGTGCTTTGGTACGTAAACGACACTTTAATGTTGTCCAATAAAAATGATAATAATGTTCATACTTATATTTATTTAAACATTGTTTTGTAGTGTGAAATTGTCACGCAGAATACTAATTATTTTTCTAAGTATGATATAATCGTTGATCTCGCAGCGCACAACATGAAGTTTTTTATGCGTTAATTTTACATAAATAAATGTGAAAATAATCAATTTATTATTATTATAATAGCTAACCAAAATTAACAAGGATGTCAATTATTTTTTATTTATATATATTTAAAAAAAATCCTGGATTTAATTATTTCCTTATTCAAAATCTAAAGTATTAATATATTAAGGGTTGCTGCCTTCTTCGCGCAATATATTTTGTTTATATGACAAGATTCAGAGATTGCCTGAAAGGCTCTCTCCGACAAAACCTTCCCACAATTAATTTCAACCGTTCACTTTTCTTGAAAACCAGTGTTTGTAGCTTACTCCTTAATGTTGCAGTGGGTTGATTATGTCTTAAATCCGCTGGTAATCGGTTCCAGGCAGTTGGCCCCGCAACGCTAAAGCTTCTCTCTGCGAATTTGAAAGTGTTTTAACTGTTGGGTTCTACAAGTTCGTTGACAGCACTACACAACTAGACAAAGTACACCTCTCGAATAAGATTGGTTGCGGGCTCACGTCCCGTCTAGGGCACTGCAAAATAAGGTGACGTTGTCTTACATTATAATAGTTTCATGACTGTGTTGAATTTATATAACAGATTACTGCACACCCTTTAAAGTATATGTAACCAACAAGTTTTAAGATTGTAATATTTTAGTGAGAAAAATAAATAAAACAAGATCAAGACATACGTACCCGTGTTTCATTTACGAAGTCATATTGTCAAATACGTCATAAATACGTCATCTGGTGACTCTTATGTTAATACATGGAAAATAAAATAAATAGTTGAAAATTAACTAACACCAAATATTGAAGAGCGTAAAATATTTTTTACCTATTGTTTATTTTTTGAATTCATAGAATTGTCTTCCATTCTTTTCTATAAGTTTGCGAGGGCCCTGTAAAATGCAGATGTTCGAAAAAATAAAGACATACATTTTAAATTCAGCATTGAAGTTTACTACCCATCCTGAATGTCTTAATTTTTGTTGGCACAGAGAGGACAACCTGCATGTTTATTACATGCAACTGGTCTGCTGACTGCCCCACTGCCATGCGGGTATTTTTGACTAAAGTCACTTCACGCATCGTGTAATTATGGTGAAAACTAGATAAAAACCCTCTCACTACCAAATTGAATTGTCGAGTCCTGCAGGGTTACTCTTGACAAAACTAAACACGATCTTAATCTAGTCTTGATCTTGATCATACGACGCACGAAAGGACTATGGTCAAAAACATCGCGCTACCGCTAACGCGCGATCGGTTTGCGTGTATTTTTGGCCAATAGTCACTTCGTGCGTCGTATGATCAAGATCAAGACTAGATTAAGATCGTGTTTAGTTTTGTCAAGAGTAGCCCTGCTGGAATCATTCTTTATATGTAAAATGAATAAGCAAAAAAAAAAGATTTTTGGTGAAATAGTTTTTTGATTACCGCTTCAAGGGAGGCGCATTTGTTTGTACAAGGATATCGGCAGTTTAAGGACGCGTTACAAACTCTATGAAGTTGTAACTTATATTGTTTTATTCATAAACATCATGACAAAAATATACAACAATAAAATATGGAAAATACGGAAGCATGAAATTATAGCACTTATTTCAATTTTCTAATCAAAGATCGTAAATGTGGAAATTGTGGCCAAAAAAATAAAATCAAAGTTTGAGAATAAATTACACATCAAATAAGTGACTTCATCAAAAAAAACTTATTCCACATTATAAAACCAAGCTTTCTTAACTATTTCCGCATAAAATATAAATTCTTTTTTAAACAGGCGATTTTTAATAAATTTAATTCATCAAGTTCCCGTACGGGCACACTGGTAACCAGAGGGAAGAGTGTATTTAGATTGTGTCTTGAATAATTCTGCTGAATAGTTTTGTTGCCGTGTTTGACACATTGTTACTTTTATGTTTACTTACGGTAATAATTTTTAGTATTTGCCCAATTTTAAAATACATAATGCCATCTCGCTGCTATGTATTATAAAATGATTTTGTATAATAATTTACACTGAAATGACATTGATTCAATTTGTGTTAATATTAAAAGTAAAGTTCTATGTTTAGTCTCAAAATTCTTTAGAAATTCAACAATGCAGTTGGAAAATAAGGATAAAATGGCAATAATAAGTCGTTATGAAATTCTAGTGATTATTTATTTATTTATTCATTGATGATGAAGTTGAATGACTTGATTTTGGCGTCGTCTTAAGACGGTATATTGTAAAACACGCACTGTTCACTCTCAGACATAAGATAAATAATATAATAGGTATTTAGTTTGTGAAAGAATTGGTTTCCCACTCTTTTCCGTAAGTCTTGGAGTGTCCTGTAAATCGCAGGTTTTCGAAAAAAATAAGGAAATTTTACATTTTAAATTCAGTAATGAGGTTTGCCACCTATCTTGAATTTCTTAAGTTTTTGTTGGCACAGAGAAGTCGGTTTGTATGTTTATAGCATGCGGCTGGTCTGCAGACTATGCTGGGGTGGAAAAGTGGTAATACAACAACAAGCAATTCAGTTTTCTGTTTTCTTTTAAGGAACTGGAAGCTAATTTTAAGTCATATTGTAAAATAAAGAATCGGTGGACATTATTTAATTTCAGGAAGGATTTTGTCAGGGGGAGTCCTTCAGGCGAACCTTGAGCCCTTCCTTAGAAAGAATTTGCTTAAAGAGTATGAATGACATAGGAACTGACATTCCTGTAACATTCATGGGTGAGGGAGGGTGCAACCCTTAATGTGTTTTCTTTTAAGGAGTTGCCTATACTTTCGCCTACTCTGATTATTACTCTTCGTTTTCGACATGCTCCGACCAATGGATCTTCAGTTAGTATACCATTCTTAAAAGCATACCAGAGAAATAAAATAAAATAAGTTAAAAACTAGTATAAAAAGTGAGTTTCTCTAGATAATAATTCAATAAATAAATAACATTCATAATTGGGATAGTAAAATATCATTTAGTTAAAATAATCAGAGTGCAAAATAATAAGACATCAATTAAAAAATATAATAAAATCAAAATTAAATATGTTGCCATCCTTCCAATGATAAAACAATTGTCAATGTGTATTTGCAAGCATTGATCTTTCTACATTATTTATGTAATATGATACGTGTTATGATCAGGCACCGAGCTATTATTAATAAACAGACTGGTCGTTTGCTCAGGGCACTAAATTTCAGGAGGCGCAGAATTTTGGAAAACCTATGTTTGGTGACCAATCGATCTCTTGCAAATTCCCAAAATATTTCTTAAAAAAACCCGAGGATATGGGAAGTTTTTTAAATTCCTGTACCAAATCGATAATCTGGTGACGGAACGGTAGAAATTTCATGAGTGAATCTGTGAGTGAAAGGAAAAACGGGATGAACCGAAAAACACCACTTCACAGAAGAGTCAAAATAAAATTTAACGTCTATTGTGCGAACTTCGACTCACCCTTTTTTCCACGACGCATGCGACTAATGGCCCGTTTCAATAACCTATCTACAACATGTATCCGTCACTGTCGATTGAAATCTATTGTAAAAAATATACTACACAATAGATTTCAATCGACAGTAGCGGATATATAGATTATTGAAACATAAGTGATTAATGCATTGGACTCGATTTGGAAATCAGTCGACACATCCTCTTTACCTTTCGCGCACAGAAGTATTCTTTAACAAAATATTTCAAATTTCCATACTTGATCGAAAATTTGTAGCGAAAGAAGTCGGGGGAGGTAAAAATTTTGTGTCCAAGTGAAATTCAAACAAGTAAAAGAGTTTATGTACTTGGGCAGCAGAATAAACCAGGATGGACGCTCCAAATCGGAAATCGTGAGCAGGATATATCGGGCAAGAATTGCCTTTTAAAAATCTTAAATATTGGAATCCCCAAATATTGATCTAAGCGTTAGGAAGAACCTTACTAAAGCATTCTGCTTTATGGTTGCGATACGTGGACCATCATCAAGAATGAAAGCAGAACACAAGCAGAGACATATCATTATTTTACCCAGGTTTCTCAGGTCGTCTTACACTGTTCGGTCCCTGCATATTATAATAAAAATGTTTTTATTTTATTTTTTCTCCCTCTGCACCTATGTCAAAATAATTATTGCGTTAAAAGCCTTGAAATGATATTAAAGTATTTAAATACATATTACAAGGTACAAAGAGCTGATGTTTGATACATAATATAATTATAATTAATAAGAAACGTGCATACAATAAATCAAATCTTAACTATGCATACTGAGCACTCCATGGTACGAATTTCGTTTCGAGCTCTTTGCAGTTTGGGATGCTTTTTTTCAAAGTGTGACGTCTTTCAAGCGAGTCGTTAAAGAGAAAATGGTTTATCAAATAAAATAAAATAAATATTTATTATTTTGTTTTGTGTTACTGTTGAGTATGACTAACGCACGACCGGTTTCGCGGACTCCGAGTTCGCATCATCAGGTGCTGATCTATACTGAATTAAACAAAAACAAAAATACAAAAGTTCGTTAGGGTTTACAGTGAGGGTGTAGGGGTAGGCGGGGTCGTGTTGGTTTCAGGTGTGGAGTTCTTGGAATGTGAGATGGGGAATAGTTGAAGTAAAACAGCTATTAATAATAATAATCTTCCGAATTCGTCTCCCTTACTTCAACTATTCCCCATCTCACATTCCAAGAACTCCACACCTGAAACCAACACGACCCCGCCTACCCCTACACCCTCACTGTAAACCCTAACGAACTTTTGTATTTGTTTTTGTTTAATTCAGTATAGATCAGCACCTGATGATGCGAACTCGGAGTCCGCGAAACCGGTCGTGCTTTAGTCATACTCAACAGTAACACAAAACAAAATAATAAATATTTATTTTATTTTATTTGATAATTTAAAATGAAGTGTTACAAAGTAAATGCCGATACAATTAAGAAAATGGTTTCCTCAAAAACCCAGGCTCCGCCAAACCTAAAACCCATCGCTCCTGTCACCTCCCTCTAAATTTCTTGTATTTATTTTTATTTTTTATTTATTGAAAACAATCAAACACCAACAGGCACATCATACACATATAAACACAAAGAATACAACAGAAACAAAGTTTAATACAAAGATGTGCCCTATTACAGGCGTTATTCATGGTTAAACCCCGAGTCAGCCGCAGGTCCAAGCAAATCTAACACCCCAATGCACCCGGAATAGAAACCCAAAAAGTACCAGTGATCCCAAGCATCCAAGCATTTCTAAAATAATAACTATAATAAACTCAATCAATTAATATTAAATAAAAGAATAAAACAAAACAACAATAAAATTTGGTAAAATTAACAAAAATAATTAAAATTGTATGGAGGGTTGTCTTATTATATTGTATTATAATTAAATCGAAAAAAGAAAAAAAAATGGGGTAGCTAGCAGACCAATTACATATTATATTAAACATGCAAGCTGTCCTATCTGTGTCAACAAAAAATTAAGACATTCAGGATGGGTGGAAAATATTAATGCATTTAATAATAACAAAAAAGTTTTCGGACCGAAATTTCTCAAGAATTTATTTACTTATTTCCATTCGTGGTCAAATCCAGAATTTTCTCTAGAGGGAGCAGATTGACACATTGGTATAGGAGTTTCAAAGGTTGTTCAAAAGCAATTTTAGTTTTTCCGTTTTTTTATTATCATAATAATTTGAATATTTTTCTTGATTCTAATGCCTAATTTACTAGATATTAATTGTAATTATTGTAAAAAATGCGTATTTATGTAATAAATCTGCATTTCAGGAATCGAATTATATATAAAAAAGTAAGTGCTTATGTTTGTTTTTTGTTGCAGTCAAGCAATGGAAAAATTAATGTTTTCAATGAAAATTGTCATTCTTTGATTATATTTTTCATTTCTTCCTTGGTATAGGTAAGGATGTACCCAGGATATTTTCTAGAGGGAAGAAGCAGTTACAAAAAACGTTAATGGATCTTCTGATGGATAAGGACATTTCAAATTTCTTTTTCTCGTCGTCAAGTTTTCGATTTCGTACTGAAATTGAAAAAAAATACCTGTTCCAGATTGATTGAAATTTTTGCAATCTGACAAAATTCCTGTTCCACACCGATCAAAAAATTTGTAATTTGACGAAATTTCCGTTCAAAATTTAATCAAATTTTTGAAATTTGACCATATTCCTGCCCCAGACAAGCACGCACTTTTCGATCGACTACAAACGAATTTACGACAATCTACCTACATGTACCATGTAATTTTGCGTTATTGTTGCGGTTATAGTCGTAAATTCATTTATAGTCGATCGAAAAGTGCGGGTTTGTCTACGGCCTCTGTTCCAAATTTATACATTTTTTGTAATTTGATAAAATTCTTGTATAAATTTATTGAAATTTTTGAAGTTTGACAAAATTTCTGTACCAAATTGATTGGAATTTTCGTATAGTAATTTTAAAATACCTACCTTATTTGTTAAGTCTAACTTTAAAAGGGAGGCGGTTTCTCACTTTCTCACCGATTTTCCAAATTTTTAATTTTCTACTTTTTTCGATTTCTCGCCTTTCGTAGGTACTATACCACGATTTCGACAATGGTAAAAAAGTATTCGAAATTCATATTTTTAGTATTGAAAAAGTGAGGAAAATTATCACGAAATAAGTGGAAAGTTTCTCCCTCAGAAATTCAGATTAAATACTAGTGGTTCTTAAATTATTTATTTATGCATTCTTTACTGTAGATACATTGATTATTTAACATTACAAATAAAAAAGGAGTATTATTTTAGTATTACGAATTGAAAATACCTAATCATATAATAGATATACGACTTTGTCGCAAAAAATAATTCCTATTGTTTTTTACAAGTTGAAGAGCGTTATGTAAAAAAGATTTATTCGAGAAAAATCTATCAAGCACGTATGTATAAAAACTTCGATTGTTATATAGGATGGGATGTCACTTGGGGTTGCCACAGTTATAAACTTTTTTAATTTATTATACTCTTTTCTTTAGGTATCATTTTATACTTATTTACTTCCGATGGTTCTTTTAGCTTTTGCCTCCAAAACAATATATCTCCAAGCCTTTCTATCTTGAGCAATGCATTGCCAGTCGTCGTCTCTAGGTATACCCTTTAGCTCCTTTTATTTTATTTTATTTTATTTGGCATATCAACAGACATTTTACACATAAAACACATCATACTTAGCAACATTAGTCCACTTACTGATAGAACATTAAATAAAATAAAAAATAGAACACAGTCATATCAAAAAATGAAAAAAAGAGACAAAGAAAGCAAATAGAGTAATGATAACAAAATATGTGGATAGATGTTATTTAATAATGACCGGTGTGGCGTGGAGGCTAACGCACTTGCCTTTGAGTCACGAGGTCCCGGGTTCGATTCCCAGCCAGGGCAAAAATGAAGAATGACCTTTTTCAAATTGTCCTGGGTCTGGATGTTACATGTATGTATATGTGTTAAGTGCATTGTATATGTGTGTATCATCGCGTTAGAACCCATAGTACAAGATTCATATCTTAGTTTGGGACTAGCTCGGTCTGTGTGAATTGTCTATAAATGTTATGTCAATGTTTGTCTTGGGCATACCTACAGTATTATATTTTTTTTTTACTTACCTTCGTTTAAATTGATTTGCCATGTAGATCTTATATACTCGTATTAATGTATTGATTGAGTAACATGAGCCGTTTTTAACCATGTCAAGAGTATTAAAGGTCAATGAAATTCGATTCTCGATCTTCAAGCTGATGTGCACACTGCACAGACGCATGTGCAATACAAAATGCTTATTTGAATCAATAAAACTTTTTTCGATTTAAAAAAAATATTTTTGATTTTCTTCGACGCCACGGTCGTAGCATTCATACCTAAGATTTTTTAAAATTTAATTGACGTGACATGCACGGACAATTCACACAAATCGAGCTAATCCTAAACTAAGAGTGAATTTTATCATAATTATGTATTGTGATGGTTCTAGATAATTTTGTTTTGATGCCGTTTAACAGCCCCTAGACCATCTCAAGGGTGCCGGTGAAGAGTGCAGTTTTCAATTTGCTTCTGAAGCTGGAGATAGTCAGATCGTCTCTCAATGGCACCGGTAGGCGATTCCACGTAACCGGTTCAACTAAACCAAAAGCCCTCTCATAGAAGTTAAACTTACCTACCGGCTCTATTGGGCTCAGTAATGTGGTGTTCTCACTATGGCGAATATCGCTAGGGCACCAAAATATCGCCAGCCATTTGAACCGTGTGAACAAAATGACAGCTAGTCTGAAACGATAAAAACCAGTAGAAACGATATCGTCTCGAGTTGACCACCTTCCAACTTTCTCGAGCGATCGAACGATTTGCACATGCGCAGATATGCGCGGCGTTTGTGTCTATGGTAAAAGCTTTATAACCTATAAATTTTATAATGTTTCCCGCTTCGTGACAGCTGTTATCTTTTTTGTTGGTTTGTGGCGTTTGTTTCCTTAATTAAAAGGCGCCTTATAACCTCTACTATAACATTTTCGACTAAAAATAAACACTTCGCGATCTCCATCTCGACGCCATTTTGAAAACAGTGTCAAAATCAAAGCGCATCTGACAGATCGTTTCTATATCGGTGGACTTGTGTGAACAGGTGTGACGATCAATGGGTGTACGGCGAATTTTGTTTTTTCGCCTGGCGTTATATTTTGAAATTCGGCTGGCGATATTCGCCAAATGTGAACACCCCATAAGTCTATTCACAGCCAGTTCCGAAGAGCGCAGAGATCTTCTAATGGTCAAGTCAAGGGGACAAAGCTCTGTGAGGCACGATGGTGCCATTTTGTTAATAGCCTTGTGAGGTGGTATCCGCTTTAGTCATTATTGATGAAACGTCAATTCACATCTTTTCAATTCGGAGTAGGATCATCCAGAGTGATCACCGAGAATGAACAAGTAGGTATGAAAACGTAGGTAAAATTACTCACGTTTGTACAGTTGAGACTAGACAGCCTATTTCCAAAACTCCAATCGGACAAATAATTATGTATTTTTTTTTAGAATATTGGCGATGCATCCTTGTTTGGATGATTTCCGCAATTTAAACAAAATAATAATGTATGTTAACAGATAAAATCCGGGAAGAAAGAAATCATTTAATATCTCAGTTTTGAAAGTTTCTACAGAATAATTGAAAACATACAAAAATTTAAAAGAAGGACTCGGTGTTCAGGTTCAATAAATTGCCTTCCACTGTAAAATTATTTGAATTGCATTATTGCTACATCAAAATGCGTGCATGCGTGTTGGTTTTAGTAGCATTGAATATAAATTATTTGTTATTTTAGTAATAAAATATATTATGTTATCATTCAACATAATATCTAATCTATAGTCACTCTAGACTCTAGTGCATAGGTTGGGTTGTCGAGGCTCGTGAGATATGATATAACCGCTCTTTGGCCTCTGGAGTGTGACTATTTCAAAAAAATATCACAATACATAACATGCACGAAATATAGGAAGGTATTTATGAAAAAGAGTGTATCACATTGAACAAAACTGAAACCTAAAATTTACACCGCTTTCCCCCTTTCTCTAACTTTCTCCTCGTGTATGCCAGAAACTTTCTCCCTCTTTTTTCTCGTAAATGCATTTTTCCCCAATTCCAGAACTTTTTGAGTCCATTATAACGATAAACTTTCTCATAATAAATAATACATAAAAACCTTTAATAGATATTTAAAAAAAAATAGATTTATACACCGGTAAATTAAATTTTATTCTTCAAAATTCATAATCTATCTATTATAATAAATTAATATTGTTTAAAAAAATTGAGCACAGATAATTAATTTTTTTAGGCACAATTTGCTGGTATTTTGAATCCGTGTTTTGAGACAGTTTCAATTTCGTACAGATTCGTGTAGGAGCGTTTTGATAGGCGGGTTAATTGTGTTATTTAATCTCAATAAAGCTTAACGTGATCTATTTTCCACATAATTGTGAATTATCATAGCATGAATGCGTAATTTTTACATTCCCTAAAAACGATGAATTAAAGAGAAAACGGAAATACATACATAGGTACCTTAAGTATTTGTGCCATGTAGGTGTTTGTCAGAGACATCGTACGTATCAACCTTTCTTATTTTCAGTTTTTACGAATGTATCATATTTTTTTTGTTTATACCATCACCCTACCACCCACAATATGGTATTCTATTCGTCTCAAGGCCATCCACTCGTTTACCAGTGATTAGCACAATAGGGTAGGCCAGTAAATTAACTACGTAATAGGTACATAATATGTCATAATGAGAAATCTCGCTTTTATGGGTATTTTCGTCTTTTTAGGATATTTCTTATCCCCTTTTCAATAAAATAAAATATAATATGAAATTTGAGAGCATTTTTGCGAACCATATTGACCTAATTTTCAACAAAACTCTGCTTTTTTTTGTGCAACCACCATTTGTATGTGGTTGCACAAAATTCAAGTGGAGCTAGATGACGTCACACATCAAGCGCATAGTCGTGAATAAAATAATACTTACCTATGATATAAAAAACCAATGTAGGTGAGTTATTATTTACTAAGGTACCTACCGACTTTTATTTTAAATCATAAAATGGTCGCAAAGAAAAAACCAAAGGAATTTAAATCAATAAAACAAAAAACTTAATTATACTTAGGTACATTAGTTTGTGACGTTTTCTTTCTTTTTTATTAGTCAGTTACGTAGATAGATCTTTGTATTCTTATTTTTCTTATTAACATAGTAATATTGTTAATAACTAATGATTTAATTTCATGATATTTAGTTGTCAACCAGTGATATGTTATACCTAGATTTGCAATATGAATCTCAAACATGTACCATCAATAAAATCTCGTTGCGGTCCTTGGTGCCGCAATTTTTAGTTTGAAAAAAAGCGACACACATATAAATTGTTTGTAGATAACAAGAGATAGACAATATGAGAATGAGGATTATTACAGACGACAAAGGCCGGTAGATAGAGATGAATATATACATATGAAAAGAGATGAATATATATATATATTTAGTTACAATCCATTGGATTGGTCTGCAACGAGTTTGGTTTTTCTTCTCCATTCCTCCCTATTCTCAGCCAGTCTTTTAAGCTCTACGTATGAGCCACAGTTCATGTCCCTCTTCAGTTGGTCCATATATGCGTCTCTTGGTCGGCCTCTGCCATTTGTTCCCTCGGTCTTACCCTCCGCGATGGCGATGAGCAGTCCTGGGTGCCTGATGTTGTGGCCAATCCAGTTAGCTCGTTGTTGGCTGATTCTCTTAAGGAGTTGCCTTTTTTCGCCTACCCTGGTTAAGACTTCTTCGTTTTCGACGTGCTCCGACCAATGGATCTTAAGCATGCGTCTGTAGCACCACATCTCAAAGGCCGCCAACCGTCCGCTTTCACTCTTGCTGATGGTCCATGTCTCACAACCATAAAGCAGAATGCTCCATACAAAGGCTTTAGTAAGGTTCTTCCTTACGCTTAAGTCGATATTTGGGGATTCCAATATCTTCGATTTTTTGTTGAAGGCAATCCTTGCCTGGTTTATTCTGCTTACAATTTCTGCTTTGGAGCGTCCATCCTGGTTTATTCTGCTGCCCAGGTACACGAATTCACTTACTTGTTTGATGCTCACTCCATTTAATGCAATGTTCGCAGTCGCTTCCTCTCTTCCAACGACCATACATTTTGTTTTTTCTTTATTTATTTTCATGTTGTACTTTGACAACAGTATACTTTCCAATTTTCCTAAAGCTTCGTTCAGTTCCATCTCGGAGTCTGCGAGCAGTGCTATGTCGTCAGCATATCTTATCATGTCGACCTTTTTCCCATTTATTTTTACTCCTGTCCAGTTCTTCATTTCTTCTCTCAGTTCATCAATGGCTCGCTGTATATAGCAGTTAAAGAATATATATTACTCAGGTATTGTACCTCGACGGGTGGGTAAACATTTTTAGAGAATATTTGTAAGACATTGCGAATCTAGTTGTAACATATCACTGTTGTCAACCCGAGTTTAATAATCCATCCATCATCTCGGATAAATTCAATTGTCTAAAATGATCGTTTTGTAGTTTGTACTATACGTAAATACCAAAGAAATGTAACAAAGGTATCTTGCAATTAGAGACCGTATTATAGTGAAAAACTTAGCAAAGTCATTGATTATTATAAATGCAACATAAAATAAAAAGTAAGTCTTTGCATAAAAATCTGAAATAGGTATGCATAATGAATGGTTTGATTACCTGTGCAATAACATGGCTGTGTAGGTAGTAGTGATGTAACGAATATTCGTATTCGCATTCGCGAATATTCGCATATTTCAAAGTATTTGCATTCCCATTCGTTTTCGCAAAAAAATATGCGAATGTTTTGCGAATAATATTTCGGTAATAAAGTACCGGATACTTAGCCGGTACATTGTAGACAAATGTACTGCAAGAAAATGTTCTTTAAGAAAACCGAAGAGTTTTGAAATATTCTAAATTCCTATACCATTTTGAAAATTCGGCGACGGAGGGGTAGAAATTTTAATGACTGAGCAATATTGTAGAAATCTAAGCAAGTAAATATTCGCTAGTAGGTAGTGCAATAATGCGAAACGTATGCCCTCTGGTGGTGCAGCAGGTACTATAAAACTACACGAATATACCTAAGTGCAAAATTCATAAATATTGTATTTTGATACTTCCAGCTTATTCGAAATCATAAACTATATGCATCGCTATTGCATTTATTGTTATCAGAAGAGGTAGGAATACAAAAATCTGTAAAAACAGTGAAAATATTCATATTATCCAGTTTCTACTTTTTTAAGATGATGAATCTGGATTTGAAATGATTCCAAATACCCTTCCATGAGCGATAATATGTTTATGTCGTGAAGACCTATGGAATCGAACTCGAAATTTCTCGATTGATTGTCCAAGACTCTTTTGTCAGGTTATCGACCACCTCACTTAAAACAGGTAAAATACCTACATATCTATTTCTACTACTTAATTAAATCAAAAAATGTTTATTGCTATACCTACCATGCCGTGAGATGTTGGTGTAAAACTTTTATTTTTATTATTTACGAAAAGACATTCAGATATTCTTTTACTTTGTACCTCTCCAATAGGTATCTGTCTGGTTAATTATCTAATATTTTTTGTTTGATAAAATAAAGGAATTTTATAGACCATTAAAGGATGAAGTCACAGAAAAATCATTGAGGGGCATCAGGCAACCCAACACAACAGACGATTACGGTGTAATATTAGGTGGAACGCCTAAAGAATACCTAATAATCAAAAAAACTGTCAGTGTCGATTTTGTTATTATTTTGTCGTCTGACTTTCTTTTTTTTCTCTTATGGCATAACATCTTACAAGGATGATTTGCGCAATCTGACTGTTTGCCCCCCAAGCAAAAGGAAATCCATAGACAAGACCACGTGACCTTTAATGGTCTATTGCAGGGCTTCTTAAACTGTGGGTCGCGACCCCCAGGGGGGTCGCGAGACCCCCCTGGGAGTCTATTTATTGTGTTTTATTACGACCGATATCCCTACATCTACGGTTAATATATATATTTCATTATATGGAGGAGGGGGTCGTTTAAAATTTCCTAAGCTTGAAGGGGGTCGCTATATAAAAAAGTTTAAGAAGCCCTGGTCTATTGCATTTCATCTTGTGCACTTTGCAGCCAGCAGATAAGTTTATTGATTCAAAACTTTGAAGGTCATCAAAAGGAATAAATTAAGGCAGAAGTAAGTAAACATGTTAATAACTTTATATTTATGATAAATTTCCCAGTAATAATTCCTAATTTAACGAATTATTACGAATTTCAAAATAGGGAACTTGCACATATTTTTTTTATTCTTCAAAATCATAAATAAAGTAATCAGTAACACATATCAGTAATTTTTTTTCGATACGTTGCTTAGTTTCTGTTTTATAGCATTTTGAAATTTCGATTTTTGAACTTCCGCGAAAACGCCACATCCGAACGCGCCATTTTGATGACGTCATATGTCCCTTCGATCTCTCTGTCTACAGATGCTTAGTACATTTCGTAGTATATATCTATTGGTTTGACGAGGTTATTTACTGTTGTGGTTTGGGTTTGAACGCTTTTTTTTGCCAAAAACTTCAATATGATTAAATTTTTACGTATAAACATACATCAGTTCCTATTTTTTTATTTAGTTATAATGACGAAAAACGATTTTCTCAAGGGGCGATCGAATATTTATCATGCATAATTAAGCCCGCCCGCTATAACTTTGTCTTATAATGTTATTACTAATTTGTAAAGTGTAATACAACATTGTGTAATAATTACAGAATATTCAATGGCAATTATTATCAATTTTCCATCATTCTTAGGTTCGATTAGTGATTACAGGTTCTAAATACGCCATTACTTTTCTGTACTGGGTGCATGGTCGGAGTGAACGAACATCCTGCTAAAAAAATCTGTCCAATGTTATTGGAAAAAATCAAAGTTGGTTGAAATTAGCACAGAAGTTAAATTTTATAACTTGTGCTGAATTGAGTCATCGATCATCTACAAATAATATATCCACAGCGAGTGAGTTTCTGCCAGCCAGTGTGTCAAAACCAAAAGATTTTTATTGTAAATCATATCGTATTTTAAGGATATAATAACAAATGTCGACACTACAAGCATCCACTACTTGATAGATATGTTCATTTATAACAATATTGATACTGTGAATGCTTTTGTTTGTTTTGTCATTGGACGATAGATATGGAAAGCTGCAAAGAAGTCGCTGAACTTACAGTACAGTAAGAGGCTTACAATATCGGCATGCGTAGAAATAATTTATTCGGTGTCGTATAAGTTAGGTATATTTGTACATCTTGGACTACACAATATTTGTATGATCTTTTTGGAAACTTTTTGTAATATTTACCTCCTTCCAAAATGTTAAAAACCGGACTCAAATACCAAGCGATTGTTAATCCCATACATTACGATAAACAACAAAACATCACTCAGGACATGTGACGTCACAAATGCAATAACCATCGACATGGCGTTCAAACAGCGGGCGAAAAATCGTGATTTTATTTATTAAAATAATAAATGAAAAATATTTATTTTTGAGTTTTAATCAAAATATAATCGATATATAACCTTTTTTCTACCTAATTAATGCATTTCACAAAATATTCCTCTCGAGTGCAAGTTCCCTATTACTTACATAAAATATCCATTGCAATCCATCTTTTATTCAAAGATAGCTTGCAGAGTCATCTATGAAATTATTGTTAAAAGCTTCGTATTGGATATGAAATGAAGAGCAGCCCTGTCCAAAGTGCGACAAAGTGTGCTTGTCCAGAATCGGCCTCCACAGTCACCTTCGATGGCATCACCGGCAGGAACAACTACGTAGCAACGATTCTCCGGATGCTTCATAAATATGCTCGGCAACGGGCTCTAGGCATTATTATTATTATTATTATTGGATATGAGATGTTTGGTTCGCAACTAAACTTGTATTCCTTGAATGATTTTCCGTTTTCTTAAGAAGAACACCTAGGAAGAATTTCTTGTAGGTACTTAATAATCTTGTGACAAATACTATGTTATGGAATATTAATACATAATACTAAAACAACAAAATTAATTTTATGTAAATTTTTAAACATTATAGCTTATGGCAACATTTTTATTTTAGCATTTGTCAATAGTATTGGTAAATCCAGTTCTTTCTCAGGAATCGGTACTTGAGACATCGTTCTTCAAAACAATTCGTTCTTAACATTCGTTCTCGTTCGTGGAATTTGTCACGCGATTTTCACCTTAGTCTCTTTGAAAATAAAGTATTTTAAAGGCCTTTTTCCCAAAAGACGACACGAAGATTTAAATCTTTGAATCATGTTTGTTACATTTGACACGCGATATAAAACCTTAATTCCTTTGAAAATAGAATACTCCAATGGCGTTTTTTCCAAAATAATAACACGTAGATTTAAATCCAAGAATCTCGTTCTCAACGTTTGACACGCAATATGAAACCTTAGTATCTTTGAAAATAGAGTATCTTAAGGTTTTTTTTTCCAAAAAAAAACACACACGAAGATTTAAATCTCGTTCGTGACTTTATTTGCCACGCGATGTTAAACCTTAGTTTCTTTGAAAATATAGTACTTTAATGTAATTTTTCCCAAAAGAACGAAAAAGACCGAACAGATTTGGCATTGAGGATTTAGTTCTTCGAGTTAAGTTGAAGAACGAATACATAAGAACGAATATTCAGATTCTGAACAATACTATTTGTCAAAACAAAAATCAAATATGTCCGCCATGTCTGCGTGGTTTGCCGCCGAGTGTTGGTTTCGATTAGACAAATAAATGCAAATATTATAATTTACAAGTCGAAAGGAATACTTATTAAATATGTAATAGTTGATTATTTAATTGAAGTAGTCAGTATTTTGTCTTGTGTGTGTAATATTATAATAAAAAAGGTTAGTATTTAAGTCTGGCTTTTGTTAGAAGAGGGTAGTCCGGTTATTTCTTTTATTGAAAAAAATATCGTAAAGATGTCTGTTTGTTTCGATTTTATTTTATCATTATGGTAATGAAATGAGCAGTTGATCAGAAACTAACCAGTATCATAAAACAGCTAAGTGTAATTTAAGTTTCCGTGTTAGGAATGTTCGAATTTAATGTTTTTTTTTCATTGTCCAGTTTTTCTCTTGTAACAGGTAATTTTTTTGCCGTGTTGTTTTAAATATTATTTTAACTTTGCATATCATTTGAGTATCAGATATATATTTGGTTTCGTGAAGTGGCCCTTATAAATAAATATTAGCAGACACTTTGCAATATTGTCATTCCATTCTCTGGCCTATCCCACAAAGAATGAGACATCAAGGATTCATAGAAAGATTTTTATTTGCATTATTCTGGTTTATTCTAGATGACCGAAATCAAAGTCGAAATACCAATTGAGACAAATGATGAAGAAGGGGAAGACTATGGTGAAGAAGTTAACGATCAGGAGATGGAGAACTATTATGAAGAAACCGGAGAGAATTCAGAAGAACCACAGGATGGAGAAATGTATGATGAAGAAGAAGAAGGTGAAGAAAATGAACAAGATTCAGAAATATTTCGGGAAATTCCAATAGAATTTGATACAAAACCTGTAAAACAAAAAGGTAAAAAGAAAAAAAGACCACCGCCCAATTTCAAATGCCCAAGATGCCCGTTAACATTCATTTTGGAACGCAATCTAGAAAAACATCTCACATGTCACGATCAAGTCTTCAAATGTGACTTATGCCCTTATACGTCAGTCATACCGAAAAATTATACAAATCACATCCGAGCACATAAAATACGAACTTCAATTAAATCGCTAAAATGTCAGATGTGCGATAAAGAAATGCAGAGTCAACAGGAGTTGAAAGAGCATCTGGTTACGCACGGATATAAAAATCATGTCTGCGACGTTTGTGGGTATTCCACCATGAATAAAACCAATTTGCGAAGTCATCAATTGAAGCATTCCGAAGAACGTCCGCATAAATGTACTTTCGAAGGATGTACGTTCTCATGCAAAGAAGCGAAATATCTAAAGAAGCATGTTTTAATACATTCCGATATTAAACCACTGGCCTGTGACTTGTGTTCATATACGTGTAGAAGTTTGCCGAGTTTGAAGAATCATAAAATGAAACATTCGGGCGAAAAACCATTTGCATGCACCGTTTGTTCATATCGTTGTCGGGAGAAGTTTGTTTTACAAAAACATTTATTGATTCATACAAGTGAGAAGCCATTTAGTTGTTCCTTGTGTTCTTATACTTGTAGCAGGAAAACTAGACTTAATCTTCATATGCAAACGCATAGCGAAGAAAAGCAGATAGCTTGCCCATATTGTTCCTATCGTTGTCGTGCAACATCACTCTTAAAAAGTCACCTGATTACTCATTCTGAAGATCGCCCGTATTCGTGTGATATTTGTAATCATCGCTGTCGTAGAAAAAAGACGCTAATCAAACACATTAAAAATCACGATTCCAGTTTTACACATAAGTGTCCGTTTTGTATTTTCAGTTGTAGATATGTCGAATATTTCAAACAACACATGCTTGCGCACGGAATTGACAGACCTTTCGCTTGTCTCGGATGTACAGAAACATTCGACGATTATCAAAAATTCAGATATCACGAGAAAACTCACGAAGATGTTAAACCCTACGTTTGTGAAGTCTGTAATGCTTGCTTCCGTCGAATTGGAGATTTACGTAATCATAAAATAACCCATAATCTTGTGCGTTCGTTTAGCTGTCACATATGCGACTTTACAACACATCGAAATGCACATTTGAAATCGCATATGGAGAAGCATAATAAGGAAGATCAACTTGTTTGTCCTATTTGCAGTTATAATTGTAAACGTGACGCACATTTTGAGAAGCATAAAAAGGAACACGAAGTAGGAACTGAATTTTCATGTGAGAGATGCTGTTTTATAACTGCGGATACAAATATGTTGATTGAACATTCAATTACACACGAACTATATAGAACTTTCACTTGTCCAGTTTGCGAACAGAAATTCAATTCGAGAACTGCGTTAATTACCCATAAATTCGAACACGGTGAAGAAAACGTTTACAACTGTGAAAAATGTGATTTAAAATTCAACAACAAACTAAAATATATCGAACATCGCAAGACGCACACGGAACCACTATTTTTCAAATGCACGGAATGTGATTTTACCACAGAACACATTACTAATTTACGTAAACACAAAATTGTGCATACAGGGGAAAAGAGATTCAAATGTTTGCAGTGTGATTTTACAACGTACGCTTACAGCCGTTTGCGGATTCATTCGTACATCCATACGGGAGAGAAACCGTTCCGTTGTGATCAATGTCCATATGCTGGCAGAGATCCAAACATACTAAGAGTCCATAAAAGGACGCACGATGTTAAGAAACCACATAATTGTACACAATGTAACTTTGGTACGAGAAACAGATCAGATCTTGCACTACACATGCTTGTACATACAAAAGAATATCCGTTATCGTGTCCCAAGTGCTCGTTCAAATGCAGATTGAAACAGAAATTAAAAACTCATATTAAACTTCACGATGAATCTACTAAAGTTATTAAATGCAAACATTGTAATTTTCAATGTAATATGCATTATTTATTAAGGGAACATATGGAACAAACCCATTATGGAGAACCGTTGAAATGTGATATTTGTGTTTATACTTGCCGAACGAAAAAAGCGTTGAAGAACCACGTCAAAAAAGTTCATGAAAATCCGGAAGAAGAAGAAGGAACTATTGAAGAAAATGATAGTGATTATGTGACGCTGGCTGATTTGAAAATCAAGCAAGAGCCAATATAAAAATGAAGAAAGTTTTCTACTCAAGCAACTTTTCAAGATTTTGTCCGCGCGTGTAATAATTTTAATGGTAATGCTCAAAATTTTATTGCTATTGGCTTGTTTCATAAAAAAAAGATAAAAGTCGCTTTAATTTTTAAAGGTTCTATAACTACCATTGGTTTCATAAAAAGAAGTTAAAATTTGAATGGGTTTTAAATTCCTTAGGAAAACTGTTTATTTTGTTTATTTAACCAGCTGTTACGAAGCATTGTCTCTCGATGCGATGGTTACCATTACCAACGAAGTGTTAGAGCAAGTTGACGAATGTGTGTACTTAGGTAGTTTGTTCACGAGAGATGGGAAGTGTGAAAGCGATATTGAAAGGAGAAAAGTTGCTGGCAATAAGGTAAATGGTGCAATCCGACCAATAATTGCAAATAGAAACATATCCACCACAGCTAAAAGGTTGGTGCACTCTGCTATCTTAATGCCAACACTTATGTATGCAAGTGAGACGTGGACATGGTTAAAGAAGGATGAAAGTGGCATAAATGTAGTGGAAATGAGATCATTGAGAAGGATGTGTGGTAAAAGTCTGAGAGATTGTGTGCGTAACAGTGATATATGAAAGGAATGTGGAATGAAAGTTGGTGTAATAACAAGGATGAATGTAAATAAGTTAAGATGGTTTGGGCACGTGGAAAGAATGAATGAGGACAGAATGACTAAGAAGATATATTTGGCTGAGAGGAATGGTGCTCGGAGACGTGGACGTCCTAGGATTAAATGGCAAGATCATTTAAATCAAATCCTACAGGAAGGTCACGTGTTGAGCACATTGAACAGGAGAGCATGCATGAGGAATTGTATGACAGTGACGGAAGCGAAAGATGTATGCAAAGATAGAAGGAAGTGGCGCTTGATCCTTTCTGCCTACCCCGCGAGGGAAGCGGCGTGATGGTATGTATGTATGTATGTATGTAATTTATATAAACAACAGTGTTGCTATGTGTTACTGTAAATATTTTATATATGATAACATATAGAGTTCCAAAATTAACCGAGTTAAAGTCTCTAAATTTAAAGTTAGTTTATGAAACCCAAATTCCACTTTAAATTTAAAGTTAGTTTATGAAACCCAAATTCCACTTTAAATTTAAAGTTAGTTTATGAAACCCAAATTCCACTTTAAAGATGAACAAACTTAATCTTTTATGAGACAGGCAATATGTTTTTTTTTTATTATTTATTTATTTATATACAAACAAAATTTCAAAACAGCAATCAGGATTGCTGGTATCAGAGGTAAAACCAATTACAGATATCAAGCAAAACAAGATTAAATGTAGACATAAGTAATAGGTACATTTGACATTTAAAAAAAAATGTATAAATATAAGCATGTACATGACACAACACTATACACACCTTCAAACTTTCTGGACCTTAACACCGTAGTTTAATATTGTGATGTAAAGTTTAATTGCACCATTTCATAGTTTTATAGGGCTGGTAATTACTCTTGATTCATACTCAGCAAACCAAATACAAATCTTAAACAAAAATAATTTTAAAAATCAAGCGACACATTTTGTTTTCAATCATCAGTCCCTCGGTTCTCGGGTTTGTGGCCACCTACTACGTGCAGAGCACCGTGTAGTGTAGTCTTGAGTGACCATAAGGATCAAAATGCTTGAGCCAATGCATAAAGTTCTCTGTTGTGATTCATTCGGTTTTGTGAATGACAATCCTGGTGGAGCGTCATCCATCGAAGCAGGATTTTCTCTTTTCCACGAGAAGATATACATTGTAAGCATATCACCAGCAATTAAAATGCGGTGCAAATTTCAACTTTATTTAATCAGTTATAATAATAAACATACAAAAGCTGAGACAATATATCACCAATATGGCCACAATAAATAAGTTGCAGCAGCCTCACTATCACGAATATTCCTCTTTCGGCTAAAGACAAGAAATCGACTTGTTGTTTTTCCCCTTAGAGGCCGATTACTTTTGACATATCTTAGCTTTTAACGGTACAAAGAGGATGACTTTCATGTTTATTGCATGTAGTTAGTCCGCTGGTTACCCCACATGTAGGAAATGCTGTGATGCTTTGAATGAATGAATGAAAACTTTTAACGCCTTAGGAGCGCATTGGGACCTTCTCCCGTTTTTGTCAATTCTGCCCGTATAAGGGTTTGTTTTTTCCGAAGGTTTTTTTTTTAAATCCCACCAACTTTGGCTTTGAACCGCCCTTCGATGTTTTGCCAAGCCCTTTAATGGCCGGTTTCAATAACCTATCTATCCGTGACTATCGATTAAAATGTATGATTCAAAATATAGAACACAATAGATTTCAATCGACAGGAGCGGATAGATAGATTATTGAAACCGGCCATAAGTGAAACGCTCGCTTCAATTTTATTTATCCTAAGGATATTTATCTAGAATTTTATCCAGAGGTGGTGAAACAGCCCGTTAGACAATTAAAAAAATACACAGAATAACAGTTGTTTGTTAAAAATATGTGCTCTTTCGACTCGTCCTGTTGTCCACACATACACAGTGAGGATTACACTGCATGAATCCTCGCTAGTAAGTGAGATGCCACCATGCAGTGGCTAATTCT
The DNA here is from genome assembly GCA_947579605.1 of Athripsodes cinereus. NCBI lineage: Eukaryota > Metazoa > Arthropoda > Insecta > Trichoptera > Leptoceridae > Athripsodes > Athripsodes cinereus. Next base: position 2,067,197 of record OX388307.1, read on the forward strand.
CCATCTGGAAAGGAGGGAGGTTTTAATTTTTGTCATTCTTGTATTACAAAACCATGGAATGGTTAGAATATTGCTTTGGTAGGATTTATAGTGTGATCCTTTGGGGGTATCAACATAACTCTCTTTCTATTCTGGTATTGATTTTTTGCCCGTAAATGCTGTAATGCCGCTTTGTTGGGGGCTTTAATAAAATTTTAATTCTCACTTGAACTTTCCCCGTCTACCAGAGTGACCTCGCTCAGAGCATTTATGGCAGCTTGTAAGTTTTTTTTATTTATTTCTTCTTAAAGGACACAAACAGTTTAATTTAACAAATATTAACAGTCATATTTTTCCAGAAAGCAAACCAATCAAGGTCCTGCAAATTACCGAAGCGTATGACGAACACATTGTTTTCATACAGTTTATCCTTGTCTGACTTTGCATAGCAAATTTTCCTTTTTTTTCGGTATTCTGCTATTTTTTTCCACAGGAGTGAATAATACTGTTATTTTTTCCACAGAAGTGGATAATACTGTAATTTTTTTACATGCCAGTGGATAACACTGTTATTTTTCTATAGGAGTGGATAAAACTGCTATTTTTTCCACAGGAGTGGATAATATTTCTCCGTTGGAAATGATGCTACATTCCCAACTTGAAGATTCTGTCTCGTCCAGTAAAGTTCTTGACGAAATCTATAAAACACCAAAATTCTTGCATTAGTAAAATTTTTGAATTCTTTGGTGTAAAGATAACTTAACACCAAAGTTAACAAGTTTAATAGATTTTGTATTTCTGAATATAAAATTAAACAGCTGTTGCTTTACCTCAGCATCCAAGACTGGTACTTCGGACAATGTTTTCTTTATCTGCAACACATGTACCTTGGTCTGTAATGGCATCACTATCCCTACAAAGATAAATGACATTGGTGAATCAAATTTTCTTCAAGCTTCAAAATATATATTCAGGGTATTGGCCAGAGGTGTCTTTATGTTTTAAATATTTTTTTTATTGAAAATACAACCTGGAAATAAAACTGACGAAATATTATCAGTTTATATGCCTCGTGCCAGTTGTTTCTAGCAATACAACTATTTGTTCCATCAAAGGTTCTTCTTTAATTTTGCTAAGGCCTCCTCCAGTTTTATATAATTCTAAAGTTTTATTCACCCTGTATTTCCTGGCATCTCTCTTTAGATTGTCCCATACCTTTTTGAAAGGTTTCGGTGGAGCGTCCACCATTAATGAGCGTTTATCTAAAACTCTTTGCATAAACACAATTATGTTAAATTTTGGGGAAATCTGTCTAACTGAATGACATTGAGCCTCAATATTATATCACGTTACCCTGAATGTGGTATCTCAATAAACACATTTCAGTTTATTGCTACTGGAATAATTTACGCAATGTACAACTTCAGTTTATTAAATATAATTCATTAAAAAATTACATGGCGTTCATGTTACGAGGGTGGGGTGAAAAGTTTCCGGCCTGACCAAGAAAAACAATGTTTTTAAAAAAAAATTATGCTTTATTTTTCAACATAATCTCCATCAACACTGATACATTTCTCATAATGGTGTTCTAATTTAGTTATGCCAGTTTTAAACGTAGATTCGTCAAGCTCCTCAAAATACTGATTTACAGCTTCGATAACTTCTTCGTTGTTCTTAAATCTTTTACCGCCTAGCCATTTTTGAGGTTAGGAAACAGGTAATAGTTGCTGGGGGCTAAGTCTGGAGAGTAGGGAGGATGCGGCATCAATTCAAACTTCAATTCGTGGATTTTGGACATGGCAACAATCGACGAATGCGCTGGTGCGTTATCGTGATGAAACAAAATTGTTTTCTTCGTCAAATGAGGTCGTTTAACTTGTACCTCTTTTCAAGGTAATCAATGTGTATAATTCCTCTCGCATCCCAAAAAACAGTAGCCATAACCTTGTTTGCCGATAAAATTGTTTTTGCCTTCTTTGGAGTTGGTTCTCCTTTTCCAATCCACTGTTTTGACTGTTCTTTATTTTCATAACTCTCTTTCTATTCTGGTATTCAATTTTTTTGCCCGTAAATGCTGTGATTCCAATTCGTTGCGGGCTTTAATAAAATTTTAATTCTCCCTTGAAATTTCCTCGTCTACCAGTGACCTTGCTGAGAGCATTTGTGGCAGCTTGTAAGTTTTCATACAGTTTATCCTTGTCTGACTTTGCATAGCAAATTTTCCTTTTTTTCAGTATTGTGCCATTTTTTTCACAGTCGTGAATAATACTATTATTTTTTCCACAGCAGTGGATAATACTGTTATTTTTTTCATACAAATAGATAATACTGTTATTTTTTCCATTGGAGTGGATAATACTGTTATTTTTCCACAGCAGTGGATAAAACTGCTATTTTTTCCACAGGAGTGGATAAAACTGCTATTTTTTCCACAGGAGTTGATAATGTTTCTTCGTTGGGAATGATGGTACATTCCCAACTTGAAGATTCTGTCTCCCCTAGTGAAGTTCTCGAAGAAATCTAAAAAAAAAACACAAAAAATTTTGTATTGGTAATTTTTTAAAATTATTTGTAGCAAAGATAGTTAACTTAACACCAAAGTTAACATGTTTAATAGATTTTGTATTTCTGAATATAAAATTAAACAGCTGTCGCTTTACCTGGGCATTCAAGACTGGTACTTCGACAATGTTTTCTTTATCTGCAACACATGTATCTTGGTCTGTCATGGCATCACTATCCCTACAAAGATAAATGACATTATTGAATCAAATTTACTTCAAGGTTCAAAATATATGTTTAGTGTATTGGCCAGAGATATCTTTATGTTTAAAATATATTTTGTTGATTGAAAACATAACCTAGAAATAAAACTGACGAAATCTTACCACTTTATGTGCCCCGTGGCAACTACTCCTTGTAATATAACTAACTTCTCCATCAAAGGTTTTTCTTTAATTTTGCTAGGGCCTCCTCCAGTTTTATATATTTCCAAAGTTTTATTCGCCCTGTATTTCCTGGTGTCTCTCTTTAGTTTGTCCCATAGCTTTTTGAGAGCCGAGACTGACCTATGACAAATAATGAAAAAAAAAAGTGATTGATTTGTTTTTTTATAAAGCATATAAAAACAATTTTAAAAACACAGTTGCTTACCTAAACAAATGACAGTTAACTATAACAATGGCTTTATTAAAACAATAGTCATAATTTCCTTACCTTTTTATATCAGTAGGGCTATTGAAATGGGTACACAAGTCTACCCAAGCGAACTCCTTGGACGCCACAGTTGTACCGCCCGTACTTTTGCAAAGTATAACGTCGCTATCTTCCGTCAGCTTGACAAATTGACATTTATTGATTACCGTAAAGTTCTGCTGCCTTTTCTTCTCCATTTTACTATCCTTATTTATACTTTGCTTTTGGCTTCAACCTCACCCCCAAACTATTTTACAAAATACAGGCGCAAGTCTAAGCTATTGTTGTGAATGAAATCTAGTATTTGAAATACTTTAAAATCTCTTAACTACGAAGACTCATATAAAGACTGTAACTGATTTTTTAAAATGATCATATCAAAGTGATTCCTATAATAAAATGCTAATGAAGAAAATTCTTCTTGCGGAGAATTCTTTATAAAACCCTCAAACTTTTTGGTATCTTATTACTTATCGAAAAAAGATAAGTTTGTAAATTTCGGAATATCTTTCGTTGATTTCTGATAAAATATTATCTCTTATTTCGCTGAAAATTCAGTTTTAGGGCATTTTTTGTCCTCTCATTCAAAGACCTTGCCCACCTCAACTTCTAGGTGTAGTCCACTGTAGGACTTAGTCCTTAAATGTCGTCCCACAAACCTAAAACCTGTAAGAAGTTCATAATTTTATGTGTGTTAGTTCCTTTGATCTGTTCTTGATTAGGAATGTGTGAGCCAATTGTTTTGGCTCTTGTTTGACATTCTGTGAGTAGATGCAAAGGAGTTTCATCTTTATTAATTCTGAATCTGCACAAATACATGTCTGTTAGTTTCATTATACATAAGTGTGTATTGAGTCTACACTTAATACTCTGGTAAAAATTCGTAGGTTCTCTTTGTTAAGTACGAGAATGTCTCTACTTTCCTTTTACGAGAATCCTTCGCATGTATTGTAAGCCAGTTATTAATAGCTTTTTCCTGCATTCTCCCATAGAGTGCCATTTTCAAAATGCTATTTGTAATGGGACAGTGAGGCTCTGTTCCATAGGTCAGCATGTCAGTTTTAAGGCATACTATATTTCTTCTGATTCTATAGTATTGTTATCCAACATATTATTATAAATTCAAATGAAAAAAAAATCTGCGTGCTACCATATATCGAAAACATTTAATTTATTAATACAATTTCTGATGTTTGTATTAATTCATACAATTCATTAGTTTTGACAAATAATGAATCGAAAAATTTAGAATCAAATGATTTTAATTGATTCAGCAAGTTTTCCACCATCGTATCTCCATCACATTCACCAGGATTATCAATCATATCGGAAAACATCTTAAGCAGATAATTTTTCTGATCGTAAACAACGCTTACATTTTATACAAAGAATTTTATACATTTTATGTCTGTACACGGCACAATATCTTAATCCTTTTTAATTATTTTGAAGGTAACAATTGAAAAACCTACTTTCGTATTCGACCTAAATTCTTTGCATAAACGCGATTAACTTAAATTTTGGAGAAATCCGTCTAACTGAATGACATTGAGCCTCAATATTATATCACGTTAATATAAATGTGGTATCTCAAACAAATTTCCTTAATGATAAAAGTCCGACCGACCCGAATTGACGTTTCTTTTTTTTTTTATCTCATTCATTAAAATGTATATTTCAATAAATAAACAATGTTAAACTTCACTCCAGATATAGATTCATTCTGTGTCTGGCATGAAATCGTTAATTTCGATCTCATTTATTATGGATGGTGTCGATGTCGTCGATTTCCGATATTCAGAGGGAGATTTGTGTAATGTTTTTCCTTCTCAATTTGCCATTATCTGCTTTGTATAATATTTTATTGATAAAAAAAATAGGTAGGTACCTACATCAAAAAAAGTGCTAAAAACCTCATTGTTATTTAAATATGTTCCAAGACCCTTGGCATATTCATCACCTATTATTATTATTATTATATTCGGTTCAAATTTACTTAATTTATTCCTTGTCTCTAGATGGGGTTGTTTATTGACATGACCAAAGACCACCTGTTGCCAGCACACGTGTTGGCCATGCCTTAAAAAATAATGACTGTAACATTGTCATCAATCTTTGATGGAGTACCAATCTTGACAAGCTGAATAACATATTCTGCTTTTTTCCGTTGGCTAGGAAATGTAGCTGAAATTTTTTTGAAATTTATTATAAACATTATAATTGGAGTAACACAATCTGAGAGAAGATTTATCATTCTTTAACTATACCATAACAACACTCAACAGCTGTGGAGTAAGTAAGTGGTGATGCATTATGTGTGTGGTGAGTTGGAGCAGGAATAAAACTTGTAAATACAAGGCAGTCAATAGGTTTAATGGTTTGGTAGTGCAATAGTCATTTTTCACCCATAAGTACATATGCTATGCACATAATTGTTTTGACTCAGTGTCTCTAGTAAGACTTCAAATTCTGAAAAGTAGTTGCACGTTGGAGGGCAATAGACTACACCCAGTCATACATTGACATGTTTATAAGCAGATGGAGAATAATAATGTAATGTCAAAGCATACTTGCGCAAGTTTGAAGAATACCTTGAATTTTTCTTTGTATTTTTATTTCTGTTAAAAAAAAAATTGAAACAATAATTCTAAAACTTTGGCTTTGCCAACTAATAATAATAATAAACGGAGAGTATTTAAAGCACCATCTTTGTGCCATAGCACATCGAGGATGCTGTACATGATGTTTTATATTCAACAAAGTTGTCTGTGTCAAGAATTTAAATTTAATTACAAAACATTATAACATAACACATAATCTCAGATACATAATAATATGTATCCGTGTCAGAAATAAAAAAAATAATAATAATAAATGCAATACACACAACAGTAACAGCTGATAAAAAAGTTTGAAGAAGTAGGTCTTAAGGTCCCTCTTAAAAGCCTTGAAGTTGGCTGCACACCTGAGCCCCAGAGGCAGTCTGGGGATAAATCCCCATTTATTGTCCAACAGTTTTTGATGCCTACTTTTTTCTTGGATTTCGATAAAAGTGAGAGGGCCCTGGGAGTGAGAGATTCTGTCAGAAACCATTTTGCTTGTTTTTTCAAAATAGATTTTCTACTCCATGCATTGGTTTTCTGTTGAAAAGTATGAAACTTCAACACTTTTCGTTTCAACACTTTGTTCTTCAGGGGCATCATGCAGTATAGGATCTTACGTAGACGAGGTCTCTCCAACTTTTCCTCTTAATCATACAGGTAGTTATTCTGTACCTCCAAGGCTTCCATCTTCATCTCCATGCGCTCCAATTGTTATTTTGAGTTTGGAAATTTCCACAATTACGTTGGTAGAAGACAAGTATTAATTTTACTCTCCAACACCGCAATTTTATGATGGAAGTATAATTTTAATGATTTGTTATCCCTTGAGTCCATCTTTCCCAAAATTTTACTGATTTTCTGTATTTAAGCGTTTAAAAAATTAATTCATGGACTCCATAATTTTTGTGTTATTCGCGTGTCATTGCAACCGAGAAAAAATGTAAAAATACCGTGTTGTGGGTTTTTATGCAAAAATAATACCTACTTTTATATGTTATACTTTTATACGACACTATATTTTTATGTATCGATTCATTCATTCATTCATACCATCACGCCATTTCCCACACGTAGAGTAGCAAGCGCACCAATTGTACATAACAATTTATGTTGCTGTCGTCCATGTCACGTCTCGACGACGACAACTGCAACAAGCAAGCAACTGCAAAAACAATGTGTTTCGCGTAATGTTCCTAAATTACTATATATAGTGAGCTACAATCCGTTGGATTGGTCTGCAATGAGTTTGGATTTTCTTCTCCATTCCTCCCTATTTTCAACTAGTCTCTTTAGTTCTACGTATGCGTCACAGTTCACGTCCTTCTACAGTTGGTCCATATAGATGTCTACCATTTCTATCAATTTTTATGTATTTTTTTATCGACCTCTACCATTTCTCCCAACGAGTACAAACCAAAATGAGTTTAGTAAAATTCCTATTATTGATAAATAAAAAATGATCTCTTAAATTATAAGGCAATATGTAGCTTCGTTAGACTTATAAAATAATGATGTAAATACTGTCATTGTGTGTACTATTTTATCATTGTATTGTTTTGTGATCTATGCTGATAATTTGTTGTAGAATAAGTTAGATTTGTAATGTACATTTGTATTATTTATTGATTTTGCGGCAACATTGTAGTATAGTCGATGTTGTCGGTCGATGGTACTTGGTGGTACTTTACGTTAAATTATTATGAATAAAACACTTCTATGTTTAATACGTCCATAGTGACTTTATTATTGATCGCGAGCCGGCTTTTATTTATTTATTTACTAGCGTATATAACCCGGCATCGCTCGGGTTTAATTAAATAGAAAACCTTGCAAATACATGGGTTAAAATGACAAAATCTTATTGCAAAAAAATGGAGTAAGCACTTACGTGGATAAAATAAGTAAAAAGCTCTTAAAAGCCCAATGAGAAAACTTAATTTTTGACTCCCTACATGCCCATAACAATAAATAGGTAGGTACCTACATCAAAAAAAGCAATGCAAATCTCTTCTTAATGAAAAATCTTGAAGTTTGATACCTCATATGCCCATATTTAGGTAAAAAAAAATAAGTAGGTACCATAGGATGATGGAAAAAAGACTTACCGATTTACAAGGATTTCCGTATTGATATTTGTCCGACCGATCTAAATTGACGTTTTTTCTCTATTCCGAAATCAGTGATGTATTGCTGGTTTCTCGCATCTGTTATTCACTAATTTCTTCCACAGCTTTCTTCTTCTCGGAACCGATCCGCAAGATTTCCGTAATGATAAAAGTCCGACCGACCCGAATTGACATTTGTCTTTTTTTTTTATCTCATTCATTAAAATGTATATTTCAATAAATAAACAATGTTAAACTTCACTCCAGATATAGATTCATTCTGTGTCTGGCATGAAATCGTTAATTTCGATGTCATTTATTATGGATGGTGTCGATGTCGTCGATTTCCGATATTCAGAGGGAGATGAATGTAATGTTTTTCCTTCTATATACTTGGAAAATTTGCCATTATCTGCCAAAACCCCCTGAAGACCTTTGCCTTCCTCTCCAGGAATGCCAAACCGGATTCCTGGAGCCTCTGCCTATCCCCGTACAGGTGCGCTAGGAGGGAGTGTTCGGCCTCCTCGGTACCGTACCTCTGAAAAAGGAGGGTTTTGAAAACCTCTCATCTTAAAAGATCGCTCCCTCGGGTCGCCCACCAACTCCTTGCTGATCCTCCTAATCTTTAGGAGGCCTCCTTAGCCCGTTCCGCCTCAGCTGTTTCATACCGGCGGAAGTGCGTCTCACATGTCGCGATAAACGCTTCTGGACATTTGTCTGGGCGGCCGTCGAAGTTGGCTGCGATCGACCGCTGTTCGCCATCCCCTCGGTCAACAAATGTCATTTTGCAAAAGAGACAAAACAAGTATTTTTATGCACCATTTTATCAATATCTTTTTTATTTTTGGCAATACTAATATGATATTTACACAGTTTGCTCTCGAAGATGAGCTCTACAATATGGATAAAACTGTTTTTGGAAATCTTTTTTATTTTCGATTTTTATGCACTTAAGTCTTAATGGCTCAAAGCAGCTCTATTGGATTTTTCTTAAATTCCAATAAGAACTTGCACTTACGACTTCATGGAATATAAAAAATGTATGGGAATGCTTAGGTGTTGAAACAAAAAAATATTTTAAAAATAATGTTTCTTTATTACTCTTCTTACAAAATGATGCTGCCTTTTGTTGTTTATTACATTTTCATTATGTGGGGGGTTCCTGAAGTTGACTTTATACTCTGAGCCCGGCAATATAGCATTTCTTCGTTCCCTTTTCAGTATTTCTTCTATCTACTACTTCAATGCCATTAAGGCATCCACCAGATCAGCTGCATATAATAAACATGCTAGCCGTCCTCTCAGTGCTAACAAAAAATCATGACATTTAGGATAGATGGTACCCCTCATAGCTGAATTTGAGATGTAAAATATCTTCACATATCTGCCTTTAACAGGACACTAGAAAATTTACTGAAAAGAGGAGGCCAATACTTTACTGGGTGCTTCAGTATTTTTCTAAATCCATTTAATTCATAAATCTTTCTAAGATTATGTGATAAACTCTAGATATGAAATATAAAAATGTATGGAATGCCAGGTATTGAAATAAAAGATATTTGATAAAATTATTTGATTATTATTTTTCTATAAGTACAAATTATAAATTATACTATTCTATGTCGTCAGGTACGCTGCCTTCGTGTGGAATATTTTTAAAGTAATCTTTATATTCTTCAGGGACCCACTGTAGCATTGTCAGCAAGTCCTTATATTTGGCTAACGATATGGGATTTCTATGTTCTCTTAAAATTGGCGAACTGTCCGGAAAGACGACTTCCCTTTTAATGTTCCTCCTTAAATATACAACATTGAAATTCTCATCTTCAAACGTTGTCTTATAAAACAACTTTCCAAAATCGTCTTTCCGGACTTGCACCCAAACCATCGTTGACAAAGAGACAGGCCGACCATTGGTAGCTTTTTTCTGTTTACCAATGGCTCCTCGACCTCTTGCAACGAGGAAAATGATTCAAAGTTTTTGGGTGTACTTTAAATAGGCTGCCACGTGACCTTACAAAGTTAACCCAATCGTTAGCCGTAAACTTACTGTAAGTTCCTCCTCTGCCTGTCCATGCTGTGGGTCCCATCCACTTCCATGTGCGTATGCCCTCTTAGTAAAAATTTGTGATTAATAACTTTTAAATTTCTATATTTATGGAAGGAATACATAAGCATACTTATCATCATGATGTTCCTGTTTTGCCCAGGACAATTATCTGTCCACAATGTAATTTCCTCTGTTTCATCATTTATAGAATTTTCTAAATATTGGGAAAAACAGGAAGCCATCTCATTGCCTCCTCTTCCTTCTTGAGTCTCGTTCCACATCATGCAGTGGGACTGTCTCGAACTGCTCTCGTATACTGTATAATTATATGTCCACAGTTTCCTCAGATAGAAACTCGGGCTATTTGTTAGAAAAGGTGCAGGCAAACATTTTTGTAAGTCTGCCATAACCACTTTAATCTTTTTATTCAATGAAGATTTTCTTTTGTCTTCCCTTTTTATTTCATATCTATTCACTGTGTCGGTGTTTAGGTAGTAGAATTCCATATCGAAATAATAAAACAAATGTTTTATTCTACTAACGGTTTATTATGTGAGAGAGACGTCTTTCGTCTGATGAGGACATTGTCAATCGACAATGTCCTCATCAGACGAAAGACGTCTCTCTCACATAATAAACCGTTAGTAGAATAAAACATTTGTTTTATTATTTCGATATTTCATATCTGTTACTTGCGTCCTTTATGTGAAATTCTCTTTCTGCCAATAATGTTTCTTTATCGTGGCCAATGCAATTATTTATTTTAATATTCAAATAATCGCAAGTGTTACATGTATCATTCGTTGGCGAGTGAAACGCTAAATTAAAACTTTCATTGAATATTTTTCTATATAGCCATTCTTTAGCAGCGCACTATCTCCTTTACTTTTACTTTCTTCTACATACATATCGTACATCTTTTTAATATTTAGTTCGCTGCCTGAATACTTTTTGGAACTTCTCTCCCGACTGTTGTGACTCTCATAGGTTGGGAACTTTGAAATGTGAGTTTTTATTCTGGAAACTGTGTTTTCAGATATTTTATTACCTGGGGTATGCCTTCCCCTTTAGTCTGGTTCCTATATACTGTAGGAGTAACCTACTGAGAGTGTGTTCATGAAAAATAATTTGCACACCCGAGTTGCAACTCCTTCACAACTTTGAAGAAAGTATGAGTAACTTTTATTCCTAGCGTTAGCTTCTCTTCTTTTAATGTCTTCATTGTTGATAGACAATGAAACAAATTGGTTTTCTTGTCCCATGACACATTTTGATGCCAAAAATTTTCATAAATCTCCTTCCTAGTTTTTCGTCTAGATATTATTTGGACATTTATAACGACTAATAAATAATAGATGTGATCAAGTTAATTTATTTTTGAAGAACAATATCATGGTATTGTGTTAATTTGTACCTTCTTTTGTTTATTTGAAAAACATTATTGAATTGCATTTTAATGAATACCTAATAAATTCATATAATACCTCGAAATTTTCATAATTCTCATTTCTGAACTTATAAAATTTATGTTGGTATCGAAGAAATCAAACATCGTGGATGTTTACACTTTAGGTAAGTTGTCAGATTGACCTTTACAAAATCCGGTCTCTTAGTTTTGAAATATACAATAAGGTATCTTTGTTTAGAGAGTTGTTTACATTATTTTAAAACAAACTTTTCAAAACGGTTAGGTGTAAGTTTTAAAGAGTTTGAAGTGTTCAAAGCACAATGCATTTTATATAAGTCAGAACGCAAAAGTTTAGAAAAAAATTATCGCTTTATATCAGAAAATTTTATATTACGTAAGTAAACACTAATTTTCTACAGAATCTGCATGGAACGTACGATGCTGCGATGTTTCGCTGTTGGCTAGAGTAGGGAAAATGTGACTGAGCTGCCGTCAGCATGTTTTAACGGGAATATTATTTTTGAATTTTAAATGCTAACATGGAAGTTAATTTGTTATATTTCTTTCATTTCGTAATAAAATAGAGGTTAAATTTTAAACATATTTGATATTAACAAAAGCAATGTTTACTTTTCACTATTGATTTATTACTCGAGTACCTACTTTCGTTAAGTTAGGTTGACATTTTCAAGAGAACTTATATAATTTTTTTTTTAAATCACATGCAACAACAAATTTATGTAGGTACTTAAAAATAGAAAAGAAGGGGTAAGGAAGTAGGAGGAGTTAAGACAATGGTGGATGAGTAATTGGTTTCAACAATGGTGATGAATGGGGTATTTGAATATTTACAATATTTAAAAAAAAAAATTATGTATTTCTAATGTTTGAATGTATGTAAGACCCTTAAGTACTAGAGTTTAAAGTAAAAAATCAATAGTGAAAAGTAAACAATGTTTTTATTAATATCGAATATTTTAAAATGTCTTTTCACAATGTGAACACACAAACTCTAGATCAGTTAAATTTTAAAATTACTTCCTTACTGTCAGGAAGGATTAAGATTTATATTATAAATTATTAATCATTCATTAAAAAAAAACTCGTGTAATAAATAATAATAACTTAAGAGTTTAATTTATGTGTTTTGGCCATGTCTTTCTGCTCAGTTGGTTTCAAAAACGTTATACATAACAAGATTGTGCAATTATTTGAATAAATAATGTGCCATTTGATATCATAACTGTCCCTTTTTTAACACTATAAACCTACTACGATTATATAATTATATTATCTACTGGCAACATTTTAGAAAGGGACATATCCCGTGGAGCACCCGGTAAAGAATTGGTCTCCCACTCTTCTCCATAAGTTTTCGAGTGTCCTGTAAAAGGCAGGTGTTTGAAAAAAAAAGACATTTTACGTCTTAAATTCAGCGATGAGGTTTGCCACCCATCCTGAATGTCTTGATTTTATATTGGCATGGAGAGGACAGCTTGCATGTTTCTTATATGCAGCTGGTCTGCTGGCTACCCCACTTGTGGGATATGCCGTGATGGTATAGTAGTAGTAGTAGTACATCTCCTAACACTTTTCCTCTCACGTTGTAGTTTTTATTTATTTTTATTATAGAAACGTAGACCTTATTGCAATACAGGACAGCATATTTTTGCTTGGATTTGATCAAAAGAGTGCAATTTTGTTATGTATAATGTGTTTGATCGGTCTATTTGTGTGTCCAATGTAATTAAGTGTTATTTAAATGGAATGTGATGATTGTAAAATGTGTTTGTTTTATTTGTGTGCAAATGTTCAATTTTATTGTAACGATTCAATAAATTTTGTGTAAAATGACTTATTTCTTTTATTTATTCTTATTTGTTACTTTTTAATTGAAAAGAAGTGGATTATGTTAACAAGTTATAATCACACTTTGTTTAAGAATTTAGTAATAGCTCGCTTTATCATCACGGTACTTCACAAGAGTTGACAGCTGAATAAACGAATGTAAATGACCATAAAAATCTCCGTCTGTGTCATAAAAAAACATTCAGGATGGATGGCGCAACTCATTGTTGTATTGAAGAAAAGAAGTGTCTTACGTTCATGTGATATTTTTTTTTTTTAAAAGATATATCTGGGTTTTTGTTATAAACCCAAACCCAGCCGGGCCCCCCGCCCACTGACATGGTAGGATCGTAGATGCCAACACTGGCATAGTTGTATTAGAATAGAGAGAGTCCAAATATTAAAAAAAAAATCTTCACCTAAACGGATAAATAGGAGTTCTTGGACTCCTGAAATATCCGAGAAATAAAGATATTTCAACATATTATAAACCCAAATACAACCTTATACACCTTTCACAGTAAGCTACTAAAAGCTTGTGTCGTGAAAGGGGAGTTTGCCGGCATCTGGTATCGAACCACGGACCCCATGTTCACGAGACCGAGACTCTACCTCCAGGCTACCGACGAACTCATGAATGAATATTGAATACCTGACTTCTACAAGTCATACGAAGACTAAAAAAACTGAGGTAGACCTGTTATTTATGGGGGGCCCTTGAAGCAGAAGAAATGATCAAATAAATAATCCCCATTTTGGGAGATATGGCTATTGAAGATAATACCATTTTTCAGTGGGTACTAAAATATTAAAGAGAACTTTTTATAAAAAATATATGGATTTTCTACTTATACTCCCGTAAGTATGTAGTTTATCATCAAAAAATGATATGATATTGAAATGATTGTTAATTAATGCTAAACTAACCTACAAATCAGTCAAACGTAGAAAAATATGTTCCTATTTGAGAAATGACTGACGCCTAAGAAAAATGCAAATTATTATTTTTATGATTAAAAATCCACCGATTCTTATTCTCCATCCGCAATACAACATTTCTACATACAAAAAATTCAAAATAATCGAAGTTTAGACGCGCTTACATAAATTTGATATAGCCGTAACGAAAAATTGAAAATGAACTACTTTTTTTTGTAACATACATTTCAAAGATTTGCCTAAATAATTTTGAAAAAATATATTTGTTTCTGGCAACATTATGTACACGTCAGTTTAGATGTCAAAGGAACTGTCACTTTTATCAACATGGTGGATGAAGTAACTAAGAAAACTTTGAGTGGAATTCCACTTTTAAAGACAAAAGCTAGTCCCCGCGACAAAGATTTGTGGGTGCAGAGGCTTAAAGAGGAATATCAAGCATTAATCAAGGTAAAATCCATATTTTTTGGAAAAATTTCACATTGAAACATGAAAAACTTTCGTTGCATATGTGAAAGTGTATGTTGTTTTTATATTTTTAGCTTTTGTTGTAATTATTTTCAATTTATTGCATTCAAAAGAATCTTCAACCCCCCTTTTGACAGTCAACAACATTCTATTATAGATATAAAGTAGTTTTATGATTGAATTCAAAGGTTATAATGCATTTAACCTATAGTAACAAAAAGTTCTATTTTATCCTTCTTGCCACAAATTTGTCATTATGAAAATATTTTCAGCTATTTTGTACAAATACAATAATCTCTCAGCTGTAAATAAATTCTGAATGACTCAGAATATTAATTAGCGCATGAAATATATAGTTGTGCAATCCAACTATTACAAGACACTCGAAAACATGTTTTGCAGTGAGAGTTTTATCATTATTTTGTGACTTTTGCTTGTGTTATTTATTGAATTACTTTTTATCATTTTAAATGTTTTAGTATTTGTGTTTAATTATTATTATTGTTATATTGCAGTATGTCCAAAACAATAAAGAAGCTGACAATGATTGGTTTAGATTGGAGTCGGATAAAACTGGAACAAAATGGTTTGGGAAGTGCTGGTATATACAGAATCTACTCAAATACGAGTTTGATGTAGAATTTGAGGTATGGAATAAAAAGTGATTGTAAATTATCTTCAATTATTTTAAACATTACAGGGGTTTGGGTGTAAATCTTCATCGATCTTAGAACATTGTGAATGAAAAAATCGCTCATTTCTATTAGATGTGTTTTGAAAATATGATTCTTTCATTAATATACCAAGTATATTTAAAAACTTGTTTGCAAGCAAATGAAAGATTGTTCAGATATAATGCCTTCAAAATACTTACTAATTGTGCAATCCACATTTTTGGAAAATACCTGTGATCGGTTAGAGTGAATTGAAGGTTTTTTTAAATTCAATTTACCGAGGATAGCTTTATTATTGAACAAACTTTTTGTTGATAGCTAAAATAGAAATATTCCTGCATTTATAGTTAATGGATCAATGAGGATTGGCAAGTAAACAATATAGCAATAAACAATTGCAATAGCATTGATAATTTTTGCCACTATATAATGGTTAACATTGAACCAATATCAAATGGTTCCAATCATTTCAACAATCTCCAATATTTCAGAGTCATATATTCCTTAATTTGATTGGCAAAAAAAATCCTTCAGGTATATAATAATAGCAATCATTTTTGCATTTCAGATTCCTGTGACATATCCCACTACAGCTCCCGAAATAGCGTTACCAAGTTTAGATGGCAAAACAGCCAAAATGTATCGAGGAGGAAAGATCTGTCTAACGGAACACTTTAAACCTCTCTGGGCGAGGAATGTTCCTAAATTTGGAATAGCGCATGCCATGGCTTTGGGGGTAAGACATTTTATCATTCAGTAAAACTATGCGATTATGATTTTAAAATTATCAAATAAAATAAAATAAATATTTATTATTTTTGTTTCGTGTTACTGTTGAGTAAGACTAACGCACGACCGGTTTCGCGGACTCCGAGTTCGCATCATCAGGTGCTGATCTATACTGAATTAAAACAAAACAAATACAAAAGTTCGTTAGGGTTTACAGTGAGGGTGTAGGGGTAGGCGGGGTCGTGTTGGTTTCAGGCGTGGAGTTCTTGGAATATGAGATGGGGAATAGTTGTAGTAAGGGAGATGAATTCGGAAGATTATTATTATTAATAGCTGTTTTAGTCGAGTTATTATTTTTATTAATTTCTATTGCTTCCAGTGCTGTCAAAGTTGGTCGGTATGTGTGTGTATGTAATAATTTTAAACTATGGTTGCTAAAAGAGTGGTCAGTTTCTATTATATGGTTTGCAAATTCAGAGAAGTTGTTGTTGGTAATACATCGTCGGTGCTCGTCATTTAATTTAAAATGAAGTGTTACAAAGTAAATGCCGATACAATTAATGAAAATGATTTTAAAATATTAGATAATATTTTTAGTTTATGTTTACACCTTACCAAACTGTATTGATTCATAAAGACACTTATTTTTACCATTATAAAATTCCTCACAAGTGGATTTACTACTGCATGTAATGAATATACAGACCGTTCTCTCTGTGCCATAAAAAATAAACATTCAAGTTTGGTGGCGTACCTCATCACTGGTGAATTAAAGATACAAGATTTTTTTTCAAGAATACTTTCCTTTACTAGCACACTACAACTTACATAGAAGTATGGAAGATATATTTTTTTATTTCTTGGAGACACAGAAATTAGCATTTACATTTTAGTGATGGGGCATGCCAACCATTTCAAAAGTCATTATGGTATAGATACATGATTTTACAATATAATAAGAATATGAGACAAACAAACTCTGATTCGGAGAATGAGGAACTTGAACTGAACATATGATCAGTCATGGTCACACAAAAACTTAACAGTCTAATGCCGGGAAAAATTCACCTATCCAGATATACAGGATATCAAAGGATTAGGCTCAAAACGCGGGATCAAAATACCAGCATTGTGCCTGAAATATCTGTGTTCAAAAACTTTTTTACAATATTACAAGTGTTTATTATAATAGATTTTTGAATTTTAATATACAAATTAACCGGTAAATCTAATTTTTGTAAATTATTTATTAAAGATTTCGGAGTTACACCTGTAGCTGACATGACTAAAGGTATTATATAAACGGATCTAGAGTGCCAAATATTTTTTATTTCTCCTGCTAGTTCTGTATATTTACGTATTTTTTCTGCGACGGTTGTTTGTATATTATGTGTATTTGGGACAGCGATATCTATTAGGTACGTTATTTTATTACGTTTATCATGTTTTTTAAGTGTGCATTTTTAAGACTTTTATCACCATTTGAAAAAGCATATTTCGCACTTCGCCGCAAAAAGGTCCACACATGGCGGAACACGTGTGTGACATCATCAGTCGCTATAGACAGTACTAAGAGTGAAATGTGTGGCAATTCAATTTAGCTGTTAACGAAGTCACAACGGGAAAATTCAATGACATGGCGTTTAAAATTTTGACAGAAAATATGGATTTATAGAATAAAAATAATGAATGAAAAGTTTTATTTTATCATTCTTTATTAGGATATTTGTACCAGCATACTTTTATTAATACAAATTGATAACATTTATTCATGTTCCTCATTTACAGACTTATAGTATTACTGATTTTATGTTTTATTTTGTTTCAGCTTGGCCCCTGGCTGGCTGTGGAAGTGCCCAGTATGTTAGAGAAAGGTGTGATTAGCTATCAAGAGAAATCTGAAGTAGATAGCAAATGAGAGTAATACTAGCGGAATTATTAAGTTGTATTATTATGTAAGCTTAACATTATGTTCATGTTTTTGTGTTATGGCAGGTAATTGATGACGAATGATAGTTTAGACATTTGGAGAAAATGAAGGATTATAGATTCATACAGAGCATAATAAAATTTAAATGATTAGCTTAAATTTGTTAAGAACTAAATTTCTATCAATTTTTATATATTCATTGATTTAATTGTAAATTTATTTCATATCTAGAACAAATGTTTTTTTGGGGTAGCCTGGAGATAGAGTCTCAGCCTCATCCACATGTGTTTTTAAACAATAATTAACAACATTTTTTTTATTATATTTTTTTTGTAAGGGACACAATTAATCGTTTTTTGTAATGTTTTTTATTCTTGTTATATTTAAATTATAATATTAGTTGGAGTAGAGAACTAGAGGTAGGTAGCTGATAGAGTCTTGAACCTTCAATAGATTCCTTCCGCTGCCCGCCTACTGCACCTTCACGACGCAAGCTGTTAATGTGAGGGGTTGTTTGGGTAGCATATAAATTTATTTAGTAAAAATCTGTTGTATTAGATAACTACTCTCCAGTTTCATAACTCAGCAAGTAGAAATGTCTTGTATTCGAGAAATTGCACCTATTGGTATATTTATAATATTATGTTTTAAAAAGACAACAGAAAGTGAAATATACTATATAATAATCACACTGTTAAACACATATTATGTTGTCTTTGTTCTGTTCAATTGTAAAACAATTCAAAAAAAATATTTGTGTAATTGAAAATAAGTAAGTATATTAATTTTTTTACCATGTCACAAATATATCAAAAGTAAACATAATAATAATTTTGTGTTAGTTGGAAGAGATCGCGCCTTTGCGATAAATTCGCCCTCTGTATATTGATTGTATTTAATTTGAATGTATACCTTTTATGTAATTGTTTTTTTATTTTTTATCAATGTACAGTAAAGAATGAATAAACAAATAAATAAAAAATAATAATTAGGACATTGGCTGTTTGAAGCTGTGTATTTGTGTTGCAAGTGAAATGTTTGAAGTTTGAATCTTGTTTCTGACTTTATGCAATCTTTTAACAAATCTAAGAGCTCATATAGATAAGCGGCAGTCAGGATCATTCAGGATCAATGTTGACTCTCTAGACAAACCGCACTTGGCGATCAACTACAAACAAACTTTTCGACAATAATCGCAACAATAAGGCATAATTACACAGTACATTGTAGTTAGATTGTCGAAAAGTTCGTCAGTAGTCGATCGCCAAAACAATTTGAATACTACTTTACAAATGATTCCAGATATGTTTTTAAAATGTGTTGTCAAATAAAGTCTTTATGAAATGAGTTGTGTTATAATATTTTAATAATCTCTCAACTGTACTCATATTTATGTATGTAGCCAAATAAATTCTGTATAATAAAATAAATAATTATGAATGATATTATTGATGTTTGTAAACCTTGTAAATAAAAAAATGTTTTGTACTCTTAACTGTGTATTTCTTATCTATCTATCCTATCACAGCGTATTCCACAAGTGTGGTAGTCAGCAGACCAACTGCTTGTAATAAACATGCAAGTTGTCCTCTATGTGCCAATAAAGATTAAGACATCCAGGATGGGTGGTGTTCTTCAGCACTAAATTGTAGATGTTACGCAGAATTATTGAAAGCCTATGCAAGGCGACCACAATACTGAGGATGTTGCGGTATATTTTTCATTCCTATACCAAATCTCAAAAATCAGGCGACAGAGGAGGGGGTTTCACTCATGTGTTGTGTTTATAACACAGCAGACTATAATTATATAGTAGACCATTTTGCCCAGGATGTCTTTCACTCTAGCTCGGAGTCTGGTAGAAATGGAATCTCTCTACACCTTGAATCTCCTCGAAATTCTGAACTTTATAAGATGTCTGCGACTAGAGGGCTTGTTTTTACTGTCAACACCAGACAAGCTAAGTAGGGGGAATACAATGATAGAATGCAATGCATAATGTACCCCATATAATAATTACTACAATATATCTTTATTTATTTATTATACTATACTATACCCTCACGCCGTGTCCCAAGCGGGGTAGGCAGAGAGAACGGAACGCCAAACAGATCTATCTTTACACACTTCCTTCGCATCCTCCACATTCATACAGTTTCCTATTTATTTATTTAATAATATTTCCTATTTATTTATTTAATATCCTATTTATTTATTTATTCCTAATAATTATTTATTCATTAATATCCTATTTATTTATTTATTCCTATTTATTTATTTATTCCTAATAATTATTTATTCATTAATATCCTATTTATTTATTTATTCCTATTTATTTATTTATTCCTAATAATTATTTATTCATTAATATCCTATTTATTTATTTATTCCTATTTATTTATTTATTCCTAATAATTATTTATTCATTAATATCCTATTTATTCATTAATATCCTATTTATTTATTTATTCCTATTTATTTATTTAATAATAATAACTAGACAACTTAATTATGATGCGCCGTTTTGTGGAAAAACCACCTTAAGGGCCCATTCAAGAATCATAACACCTCCTGAACAATAGGGTTTTTAACCTCGTCTTGAACACCTCCACACTCTCCAGAGTTCGCAAATCATAGGGAATTTTGTTTCACAGCAACGGACCAGGGTACCAACAGGTATAACAACTTAAATTACAGCAATATATACCTACACACAAAAATATAATCAATATATAAGTACATGAAACATAATATCCCCATTATAGGACAATTTTCGTGTAAAGAAGGGTATTATTATGCCGTGATAATGTAAAAGATTATTATCCTTTTCGAGTTGATAAATCATTTTAAGACTCTTTAGATGCAAGGAAATGCAGGTTGATATTTTGATTTAATGAGTAGGAAGTACACCAATAATCTCACAAGCACTTAGCTAGTTAACAGTTCATAAAATGGGAATATAATAATATATCTAATGATAGTATTCAATTACATAGATACTTCACATGTTCAAATTATCGAGTTGGCGGATAATAATTTAATAATATCTATCATTATCAACTTGAAATTATTTAAAATTAGTCTCGCTAAGGATGTGCTGTTATGTATCAGATGACTGTAAAGTTCTCTTGACTGTTGAGTTGTTTATATTTTATTTTCTTGATAAATTAACTTTCTTCCAAATGAGACATTGAAGAGAGAGAGTAGTATAAAAGATTCCCATTACGGCAGTTTTGGCCGGCCGGTCCTTCAAGTCTGTCTAATGCACCACCCCTGAGGACAATATTTTAATTTGTATGTCTGGATAAATAGGAGTCATCCTGAGATATCTGACTGGAGCTGGGTCCCTCTTTAATGTTGAGTTCTCCTGGTTGCTTCATAATCATAGATAGGTGTCGTCCGTTTATAATTGAAAAAGTGGTGAAATTTCAGATAAGATGGATGCATCAAAATTAAATTTACGATTATTCTTCTTATATTTACGTAATTATTTTATAGTTTTTTTACCCGAGAAATGAATACATCTAAATTTGGTCGTTTTTATGAGCACAAAATAAATTATTTCCATTTTTCTAACGCCATTTTGCAGCATAAAATGACATCAAAACTAACCTATTTTTAGTGAAATATAAAAATAATTTTTAATAAATGAACTGTAGCATAAAATAAAACCAAAGCAACTCTAAGCCCAATCTTCATTCAGTCATTAATATTTGATTGTGATGCGTCGAACGTGTACGAAAAATTGATTTTTTAAAATGAACTATTTCTACTACTTATACCATCACGGCATATTCCGAGGAGCCAGCGGAATAACTGCATGTTATACACATGCAAGCTGTTGTCTCCGTACCAACAATAAATTAAGACATTCTGGATGGGTGGCATACCTACCTGGATACCTCATCGCTAAATTGAATATTTTAAATATTCCACATCACAGGATGTTTAATGAACACTTGCTTTTACAGGACACTCAAAAGTTAGAGTAAAGAATAGGAGATATATTTTTTACTGGGGACGGAATAAAGGAATATTAAAGCAAGCAATTTTGTAAAATAGTTATGCTTTGATGCCTTGATAATAATTATTATTATTTGTAGTGTATGGACTTTGTACACTGCACCTATGAGTTGAACCTTGCACTTGTTTACAAGTAAAGCAAGGAATATTGATGAGTAGCAATACTTTATTTTGCTATATAGGATAGCTCCCTATAGGAAACGGGGCTCATTATTAGATACAACCTTGACTTGCACGGTTAGGCTGCTTGATTGACTAACTTGTGTTCGACATTATAAATAGGATTTATAATTGAATATATATATTTGTGTTAATATAAATATCCGTGTCGTTATTCAAAAGAACCTACAATATTGTAAACTACACAGTATACAATATTATTAAAGGTATGTTATGATCTCATCTGTCAGTTCATTGAAATTAAGCTCAAATTATATTCAGATATAAAATTATTTATCATCACATTAGACAACTTCAAGGGTCATAAGGTTAAGTTGCGCGAAAGCTGTTGGTAGATAAATAAGTGGTAGGTATCTATGTACTTTTTACATGTAATAATATGAGTTTTACTGAGCTTTACTGAGCTTTATATGTCTCCCACTCTATTCCGTAAGTTTTCAAGTATCCTGTATAATACTAGTGTTCGAACAAAATACATTAATTTTACATCCTGAATTCAACGATGAGCGATTGTTTATTTATTAATTTATTTTATTCTTCACTGTACATTGGTTACAATATTACAAAATAAAACAGTGTAATATAAATATCAGTTATACAATTCAATGTACAGAGGGCGAGTTTATCGCTAAAATGCGATGTCTTCGAACTAACCCGGTTATTAAAATTAAAACAAAAAAAGCACATAAGTACATATTATATACATATACAAACCCATATACATCAACAGTAATAGTAAAAACAAAACAAAAATAAAACTTAAAGTAGACAGAAAGAAAAATAATACATGCAGGCAACAATATAGGTACTTATGGACACATTTATGTATTATAATAAAAAGTAGATCATATTATTGCAGCGTGCACATGCATAAGGGAAAGGGAAAAGGAATTAGGAATCGGATGCTAAATTCAATGAAAGGAAATGATCACAAAATATTATAAAAATCTTAATTTTTGCGGTACTTCTAGCGACTCAAGATGTGCGGGGACACTAGCTAAGTGATTTTATTGTAGTCTGATGTATAAAAAAACAATTTTTTTTCCAACTTAAGAAAATCAATCAATATCTTCAGTCTTTCACGTGGGGTTGCCCCTGTTCGCCTGACGTATAGACAGCAACTCGGTAGAATATTCCCCAAATTATAAAATGAAACTCAAAATTTTTACATAAATTTTGAACTGCTCGTTTCTGGAGTCCATTTGATTGAAATGATTCATCTAAGGTGGCTTAAAATCAATTAATATTATGATTTACATCTATTCTTCTTATAATAATAAATTTGGGTTAGTTGGAAGAGATCGCGCCTTTGCGATAAACTCGCCCTCTGTATATTGATTGTATTTTATTTGAATGTATACCTTTTATGTAATTGTTTTTAATCAATGTACAGTAAAGAATGAATAAATAAATAAATAAACTAGACATTTTTTAAGATGCGCCGTTTTGTGGAAAAACTACCCCATGGGCCCATTCAAGAATCTTAACACTTTCTCAATAATAGGTTTTTTAATCTCGCCTTGAACACCTCCGAACTCTCCAGAGTTCGCAAATCGTAGGGAATTTTGCTCCACAGCAACGTAATAGTAAGTTGGTAATTAAAAAATAAGTAGGTTCCTACCTAATAAGTAATATACCTACGTAGGTACCTTATCTATCTGCATTTGAAGGATTATTCAAGCTGGTACCAAGTGCCTAATTAGGTATTCTGCAAACTTAACAAAAATACATTGCAGGTAGTTAAAATCGTGAAATTTGAAACATGATCTTATTTTAAAGTAATAATAACTGAGTACATGCCTACATGGGTACTTAACTAATGCTAGCCCTGATTCACAATCACTTTCGCGTCTTTAAAATACATAATAATCAAAGCCCGGGACAAAAACTAAACAGATAGGTACATACAGAAAAGTGATAGGAAAATCTGTAATAATCTGTCAACGATAATAATACGTATGTAGCTATCTACTTGTTATCTACAGTTAGCGGCTGGCGCTGTTAAATGCAGAAAATCGATTTTACAATATTATTCTTTGATTTGTCGAGCGTTGGTAATCGCCGTGAGAGGTTGTGCGTTTATCCACTCGTTGATCTCTTCTCAATAGTAGTAGTAATAATTGAACGGTACTTATTTACGCGCGAAATTTAAAATATTAAATAGAACTTTTTTGACAGCAGCTGTCAAATTTGAGTTTAAAATTCGAATGTAAAGTAAAGAATTACATTTATTTATAATACTGTTCGCGGTTAAAACAAAACAATTCACGCAAAATTTGATATCAAAATTAATAGAATAAAGAATAAAATAAAAACGCCAGCATGTAGTTTTTTTTTATTTTAAAATTAGTTCCGAGTGGATAACAATGTTATAAATTGAAAAACTTTGATTTTAGTTTTATTTTATTGAAATACAAATGAACATTTATTTTGATTATTAGAACTATGAAATATACCAACTGAATTGTGACTGATATTGTGAAAATTCAAAGAAAATTTGTTTTTGTGTTTTTTTGAAATATTTTAATGGTAAGTGTTAAAACTCCACTGTCTCTAGATCAATCAAATAATACATAAATACATCAAAGATTAATCAAATTTATGAAAAAATATTTCACTAGCTCAAACCTAATTTAAATTTCATATGGCAGGATAAATTAAATGGTTTCTGCAACTACCACAAGATTCATGGCTATTTTTATTTGGTTTTGTATAGTTTTTTTCTTCTTCTGAAAATGTGCTTTTTTATTTTGTGATTTAGTAGTATGAGTACAAATAATGTGTAACCAGATTTAAAAAATATATAATCACGGAGAAGATCATATGTACCTATGTTTATTACATGCGGTTAGTCCACTGACTACCACGAATGCAAAATGCACGACAAATTCTCGCAAACTTAGCCACATGCTTGTGTTGTGGAGGTGGAGTAGCTTAGTTTCGGGATCTGGACCTAGATAATCATAACTGAAAATTTGAGATTCTGCAATACTATTCATAATATTTTTTATAGATTAAATACATAATTTCCATATTAGACTACTTTTATTTGCCAGGAACAGATTATTTTATAGCAATTAACTAGTCAGCAACAATAATAATATTTTTTATTATGTGATATGTATGTATATTTTATGGAAAACTTCGGATAATATATTTTTAGTTTTCTTTCTCGCGAGAATCTTACGAGTTTCCAACCCGATATAAGCGCCACGTAGTGACAACATATTGTACTACGCAACACAATAGAAATGCAAACGTCATGTGAAACAATGTTGCTATCTGAAGAGATTTTTCATCAATTATGACTAAAATTTTTGTTACGTGAAATTCCAAAATTTTACTTCTGTTTGCAAAGTTGTAATAATTATCAAAGAATGCAATATTATTGATCGGAATTTCAAGAATGTAACTGAAAAGCGAATACATGCATGAATAATAAAATATGAATAAATTTCAATAAAGAAAAAATATAATTTCGATGATCATTTAAAATTAATTAAATTCATCATAAAAAAATGAATTATTTCTCTTCAAAACCTAGATTCAAAATCGTTTTGTTTTTTTCTAATGGAGGAATTTATATTTACAGTGAAGTTTTTTTAACTACCTAAATTAGTTGAATACACTTAATTATTGAATATAAATACATGAGAGGTTGCAGGATAAAAGCAAAAAAATATAACACGCGCGTGGTATTATTGCACAACATGGGCGTTTTTATCGAAAATTACAAAAAGTGACGAATAACATTTTCTTTACAATGGCAACACGAGTCACACCTAACCTGACATAACAGTTCGCGATGACAGCTGTGTGATTGTGGTGGGATTCTTGTGTCCGCGTTTCAATAATAATATCAATAATATACGTTGTCCGACTTTCATTTACAACTCAAATCAAGTTGATTTAAACAATAAACATAATACAATATATTTTTAAACAAATCCATTGCTAAAAATGTCTATAAAGTGTGTTTAAAACGTGATCAAAAATAATATAGGAGTGAATAAAGTATGAACACTTTACAATACATACTAATTGAATTTTTTGTTGTTTTTCTTTGTGAATTAATAGCAGTAACATTATAAACCTGCGTGTCAGGGGTATGTGTTCAGTTTTACATTATTATAAAGTAATTATTATTTATAAATATATGTTGTTTTGATACATCAATTTTGTTAAATATCGTGTCGCCGTTGTTACGTACTGAATGAGAATTTTTATTTTAATTATTATCATTATTACTGTTCAGTCACTTGTGTTATGTCGTTGTATTGTGAATGTTGTTGTTACAGTATAATAATACAACTGAATGCCGTGATGGAATTTGTAATATTATGTATGTATGTATTATGATGATTAGAAACTGTGAAATTGTATTGTCATCTTGATAATTTTATTATTTTATTATGTTTATTATCAACACAGCCTATCTCTCCTATTTACTAGTACTACTTTAGTATATTATTAAACGTTAGTCTCCACAAACTAAATACATATCTATTACATAGATGCAAAGTATACATAACACTATACACTATTAATGTTCAGGTGTGGTTTATAGTTTTAATATAATATTAGGTATTAGTTTTTCATGAGTAATCTCGATATTTTATCATTTATTCATACAAATACTGCTACGCCCTTGCATGCTGTTTATGTGATGTCTTGTTTGAGGTTAACAGAGACCTTTACCATTATTTATAATATTACGCCATCCAGTCCCTTGTGGGACGATTTGTGCCAAGTACAATATTTTTAGAAGGTATCACATAATTTCAAGGCATTAATCTATAAGATAATAAAAAAAAAATTGCTTTGATTTTAAAATTTTGAGATATACAGAAAGGGTACAGGGACCTTTATAGTATAGACTAAAAATTCAATGGGAAAATTTGTAATGCGACTATCAAACTGTGAGACCAAAATCTACTACTACTACTACTACTATACCATCACGGCATATCCCACAAGTGGGGTACCAAAATTATTTCACATTAATCCGTCTTAATCAATTATTGATTCAAAAAGGTTCCTTTTATGACTGTCAGCTATAGAGATTCAGTTGGAATGATTGTTCACTGTGTCAGAGCTTAGGTAATTTGATTCTATAATGTAATAAAAAAACAAATGTTTTTCCTAATATCTTCATCTTTTTATTCTGTCTCTGTCTCAACTTATTGCTACTGAAGATTGTTGGGGTCGGCTGTTCCCATTCTAAGGTAATATATTTTCTGTTCCCTCTGACATCTTTATCCGGGGGTATAGTATATATTATAATATATGATGTGATTAGCATCCGCACTTCTGAGCGAGCCAAAATTCCAGTTCCCGACACTAGATTTAGGTTTCAATAATAAAAAAATAGACATCATAGAAATTGTCTGTACAGTTATAGAGAACCTACTTTTCATATAAAATTGTACTTAGGTACTTACTTTTAATATAATGATATGTGTTGTTTAGTACAAACAAAAAATAAAACTGTATATGACAGGTAGTGTATGTAACAAAAAAACACTTAATATAAGTGGAAGCTAGTAATCATATGGCGCCACATATTGCCAATTACTATTCAACTCATAGATCTGTTATGTTATAGACTAGAAACTCAAACACAAATTGGTATTGGGTCAATTGAATTTTGGATCCAAAAT
This sequence comes from Athripsodes cinereus, assembly GCA_947579605.1. NCBI lineage: Eukaryota > Metazoa > Arthropoda > Insecta > Trichoptera > Leptoceridae > Athripsodes > Athripsodes cinereus. The sequence goes on from OX388307.1 coordinate 2,094,991, forward strand.
ATTTTGATATCATGCTTTGGTTGAAGATACTTATTTTATTTATTTATTACAAACAAACATACGCCAGCAGACCCCAACATATCTAGGGTCGGCGGACTAAAGCACATAAGTCAGAAATGGCAACTTTACAAAAGAAAGGAAAAATACAATAAAAGAAAATAAAAAAAGAGTATTTTTTATGCCTAAAAGTTTATTAAAAATTCAAATTTGTAGACATAATTGACTTGTGTTTTTTAGTACAGTTGTGTGTTCACTAAAGACAGGCAAGTTGAAACAATGAAGAAATATGGAATTTTTGACTTATGTGCTTTAGTTTGCCGGCCTTAGATATACATTGAAATTCACAAGAATGCAAAAGCAAAATAGTGGAATAATATATTGTTGTGAATAGGGGATGTATGATGTATAATACTCAAGATAAGTGGGAGTGAAACCGCAATAGTGTATTAAAATCATAAAGTGAAACAGCAGATCTATTGGGTTGATATTAATTTTGGAATCTAAATTCTGAGAGAATTAGTACTACGTTTCTGGTCTTTGTTTATGTTTCTGTCTAGCTGATTATATTACGAGAGTGGGCATAATATAATCAGTTAGACTTGTGGTGCCATCTAGAAGGGGTCTGGCTAACTATGTTGACCGTGCCTTCTGTGTGGCTGGTCCGTTGCCGTGGAACAAAATTCCCTATGATTTGTGAACTCTGGAGACTGTGGAGGTGTTCAAGGAAGGGTTAAAGACCCTATTGTTCTGGAGGTGTTATGATTCTCTAGTTATTTTTATTATTTGCAGACTAATTGCCAAAGAGCAATCGATTCTAGACATTAAGATTCTTCATCTAAACATGAATATGTCTGCATCAATGCTTATAGATGAAATTTTTTATTTGTCGTATGTACCTAGCATTTGTTATTTACTTTTGTTTTTTTTGTTTTGTTTCAGATCCCATCACTAGAATGTGATACTGAAGCCTTCAGTCACAAAATAACTAAAAATAAATAAATATTGTAAATATTTGTAGTAATAAATATGACATATGTATAATATAAAATACATAGCAAATATAAACTTGTATTACTATGTAGCACAATAATTTAAATAAAATAATATATAAATTGTAAAAAATAAATTAATAAAATAAAAACCGTCCCTTTTTGTGATAATATAATATAAAAATATGTTGAATATGTGATTAGTTTTTTTTTATTTATAAGGAATACAAATATATAAATAATGATTCATTAACATAAAATAAAATAAAAAAATAAATAATAAAATAAAATTAAGTTTGTTGTTGCAATGTGAAGATCTTAGTTTGAAACATATTGAGATTAATATTGTAAATTAATTTATTAAATTAATGTATAAACATAAAATAATGTGATTTAAATAAAAATTAATTAGTGAATTTAAGGCCAGTAATAGTTGTATAATAAAAAAATTAAAAATAATATTAAGTGTTTATTTATTTGAAAATCTTGGCCAGTGTTTGTAAGCCTGATTTTTATTTTATTTTTAATTTTTCTTATTTTTAATAATTAAATATTTAATAATATATTCCAAGAAATGTCTGTATGTATGATGCGAGATACTCTACTGCAATTTTTTACAGGTATTATTTATTTATTTACTTATATTATTTTGTACTTCTATGTGAAGTGTTGTATTTTTACTATGTGTGCATAATATAGATTAAATTTTATCGTTGGTCACACTATGAAAATTCACTTGAAGAATTTATCAAAAGCATTTTTTTAAGATGAATATGGATTTGAAATAAACACTGATACACATATACACACACCTTCGCAGTGAGCAGGTGGAGTTAGTTTTCAGCGGGTGGAATCGAACCCGGGTTTCTCGATCGAAAGTCTGAGACTGTCATCTGGCTACCAACCATCTCGAAATATGTTTTTATTTATTTATTTTGTTCTTCACCGTACATTAGCAACAATATTTCAAATCAATACAAAGTATCATAAAAATATCAGTTATAAGTACAATTCAATGTACAGAGGGCTAGTTTATCGCTAGGATGCGATGTCTTCTAACCAACCCAGTAACTAACTTTTAATAAATTTTCGAAATTTTCGAGAGAATCTTTGTGGAACGTCATTTTATAAAATAATAAAATAAATTAAAAAAGCGAAGTGGAAGTAAAACAGTGTTCTGTAATACATTAATTTTAACTTTTAATGTGTTTTTTTTTTGTATATTTTGACAGCTTTTTGCTGAGATCTCTTCCCTTCGTTCCGAGATGCTTACAGGACTATCATTCCAAGTCTTCACACATCTGCTGGTTTAGAAGCGTCCAATAAAAGACTCACTTCATGGTTTACATGGTAAGTTCTTTAAATTAAATTTTTGTACTTTTTCAAAGCGAACCCTCAAGTTCCAGACGTCTTACGAAATCTAGGATCTTGAGGGGATCTTAAGGTGTGGAGAGATTCCACTTTTACCCAGTGCCTGCTTAGGGCATTGATTCTTGCGAAAATTTATAGAGACTTTTTCTTTTGTTATGAAACCGGCTATTCCATATATCTACAGCTACAACTTATGTATACATTATGTTTGATGATAATAAGGTAGATATCATAATTGAACATATTCGAGATAAGATAACAATAGAGAATATTACACTTTGGGCGATTAGTTGAGTTCAGCGATAACCAAGCTTTGGTTGACGGATCGATACGACTCGCGTCTGACTCACAGCAAATTTTCACCTAATACCTACATATTTTTATCACCGTAGCAAACCCGAAGCTTACAGGCTATCATTGATGATAATGTTGGAAGATCTGTTTCTTTTAGGGCCCTTTTACTATCCCTTGACCGTCTCAGTGGCGCTAACGAAAAGGGCTGCTTTTATTTTGGTTCTAAAATTAGTTGGTGTAATGAGGAACAGATTATCTGTCGATCTGCGGACAGATAATCTGTTCCTCATTACAGCACCTGAATCGTCGAAGGTTCTGTCATGAAAGTGTGTAGTCTCGTGATGCAAAGATCGTCTAGTGGGATATGTTGGGATAGGACGAGGGTGGGAAGAAAAAAATAAACGAAAAAATTAAATCGCAGTCTTCAAAAAGTTTATTCAAGCCTGTTTCGTGATGTGCACTACATGTTATATAAAATAATATTTTAATTATATTGTGTTTATCAGCGGCGGGACTAGGCTTTTTTTATTGGTTTTTGTGATTGGTTCCCAGACATTGAATATTTACTAAATAATTTACAAGCTAAATAATTGTTGGACGAAATGTGTATCATTTTTTGATTATGGATAGCAACTTTTTAAAAAAAATAACATGTTCCATGACCAATACGTATATCGTAAAATATAGCATTATTTTCTACGAGAACATATTACATCAAAAACGCGCACTGATACATACAAATCATAGGAGAATGCGGCGCATTTGGAATAATATTTGAATTGAATCGAATTCGCTTGTAATTCATAATGTTTCTGTTTTTTTTTTGTATATATTTTGCTTTCTATTATCTGGTATGCATTATTTCACTTAATTGTTTTGTTCTTTTATAATTGTAAAGGCTAATTCAGCCGTTTATTGTGTGAGTATATAAATAAACATTGCAGATAACTCAAGTGCTGCATAAGATGCAATAAACTGAAAATGAGATAAAAATAGAATCGAAGTTTGTAACAAGTACCTACGCTAAGCGGCTAATTTGTAAATATTTTTATAATTTACTTGAAGGTGAATTTTTTTTATGCTTCAAATTAAAATGAAATTTGCAATAGGTACACGTGTTTGGCGTCAAGTTTGAATCAATTTTAGTTTGCAATCTAAGATTTCGTTTTTTTTTTAAATTTTGAGCATGCTTTGCTTTTTTGCATGTGTGGTAAGCACACCACTGCCGTGTACATAGACAATATGTATTGTTATAATATGCGATGCGTGTAATGATATCCACGTTCAAGGATATTAGCCTTATTATCAGGGCCACCTTCGTTATCATCACATCATCACTTTTAGACATGCTGCGGTCGTCAAACAGCGGCCCTCGGCCTGTATTTGTGCGGCCCGCAAACGAACTTCTACCTGAAAAACAAATATTACAATCTCCTTTCCGCTCAATTAGAAGGCGCGATTAGGACTGCATGTAGTCCCAAAGATGCCGAGATGAAAAAATAATTTTATAAAAGTGCAACGTCACGGTACTTAAATTATTATCATAGCATAAAGTAATTTGTAGTTTTAATAAATATTTCGGAAAAAACATTTTCTTTTAATTTATGTACACGTTTTGTATGTTCACACCCATTTACATAAAGCTAAGTCTACATTACTAATTATTATAATTATTGGACAAAAATTAAATTGTCGTTTACGTGCCAAAGCACCTCAAGGACACTGTACAATAATTCATCAATTCTTGGACATTACATCCACGTCATAATATAAATATAGATAAATACACAGATTAAATGATAATATAGGATTCATAAAGGTGTCCACATCAGAAGTTACATATTAGGTATAATGTGTTGCATTGAATATTTAGGATACAATATGTATCCACGTCAAGAATGTAAAACAGAATACAATATTTAATAATACTTCAAAGGTTTTTAGGTCCCTTCTGAATGTCTTAAGATCTGCAGCCTGCCTAAGCTCAAGAGGCAATCCATTTCATAGGTTGGGTCCCGCCACAAAAAAGGCTCCTTTCCCTACATGTACCTACATTTAGAGATGTCGCTTTTTCAATTAAAATAACGTTATACTGGCGACATCTTAATATTTAACACTGTGCCTAGAAAATAATATCCAATTCATAAGTGTATGGCCCTCAATGATATCTAGAGGATTCGATCCCCGCTCTTTTTTTCTGATCTCGGAATTTCGGGTTTATCTACAGTTAATTTCGGGATCCCGGGGTAGTCCTGGGATGTTATTGGTAATGAAAAGTGGTAAAAAAACCACATACTACAGACACTTTGAATTACTTATTTGAATTAGGTCAATGAGTGCTTTTTTGATGCTATTTTTTAAAATATCAGATCGCTCAAGCATTGTAAAGAGACTATTCCATGTTCCTTTTTAACATATATTTGAAATAAAGTATCATTCTTCAAATATGCTCTTAATGTAAATGAGTCCCAAATTCCTGACTTATTTTAAAATGGTATTGATCCCGAAAATCCCGAGATTCGTTCAATTTAGTCCCGAAAATTTCAGGACCAAAATACGATGGAATCCACTAATGATACCTCACATTGTCCTATGTGGCCCTTGAGCAGAAAAGAGTGACAACCCCTGCTTTAGACTCTTTAGAGCACATAGCATAGTACTTATCTCTACATCCCTATACGGGTGTGACATTGTCACAATATTTTATTACCTGTTATTGTTAATTTATTATTAATAAATTGAATCAAGCGTTTCTTTCTACTACACATTATTAAACTAACACGAGAGAGACGTCTTTTGACTTCTTAGGTCATTTTCATCTGAATGGTTTACAGTAATGCACCAGGATATGCAGGTAGACATGACAAAACAGTATTAAAGACATTGACTTTATAAACTGGTAAAGCAGGGGACGCATTGTATTTGTATGTATATCCAGAAGAAGATTCGCACCAAAATTTTTACTTGCTTTTTAAATCCAGTACTCAAATATTTCTAACTTGTTTTGTGGTACTAACGTTCATCGGTTGAAACGAAATTCGCACGCATAAATATCAAACAGATCAAAATAACATTAAAATTTTGTGTTTTACACTTTACAAGTTGTTATGGCCTGAATGTGACATTCACATATAGGGAAGCTATTTTAATCATTATCTTCCTAGTGCTAAGTTTTTTCCATTTGAATAAAATATAATTATTTAATATTTGAAAATAATTTTCTTTATTAATATTAGAGTATTGAAGCTAACAGTGACTTTTTAAATGGATTGTGGTGCAAAATTTGATCAAGTTGACAATAGTATTTGGACCTTACCCCTCGCATGGAATCTAAGCCGCTGTTATCAGGCTATAGCGACTACCTCAATATTTTAAAATTTCATCCATATCAATAATGCTTCGGTCTCGAATAATTTTAAAACAATGTGTGATTTAAATGCGTTATGCAACAATGTTTTAAACTTCACCAACCTTGAACTGATATAGAAAATTGATATTACATAATATCAGGACAACACCAATAAATGTGTTAAACGTAGCTTTCGCATTTTTCAGGATTTTTTTACACCTGCTTGGGTGAAGATATTAAGAATATATTCAACAGACATCTCATCCGCACAACCAACAGACTGGGCAAAATCCCTTTAGTAGGAAATGGGAAAGGTCTACCGATGCTAACGAGTCCTTTTATAGCTTTGTCAGATTTATGGAATGTGTAATACTTAAGTAAAGATTGAAAAAGTCCTTTTACAGCTTTGTCAGGTTCATGGAATATGCAATACTTAAGTAAAGACGAAAGACGTCTCTTTCGTAAATAAATCGAATGGTAGGATAAAACATTTGTTTTATTTTTCATAATATTATTATTAATAATAATTTTGGAGCATGTTTTCTGAGAAAATTAGTAGGTACTGCGTTAAAATTTTTAACACGTCACCCCCTTTTCAAAGATATTTTTTTCAGGGCCCCCCTCGGGAATTGTCTATGCCTATTTCAATTAATGATTAAATTGTTAGCGCATCTGTGTCTGTAATTTGTGTATTTCAAAAAGCTTATTCAGATCCTTTAAATAACACTCGCTTATTGAGACATATTAACAGACTAACACTCGCTTGTTAAGACCTGTTGTCTTGTTTTAAAAGACCGATGGGCTTTAACATGTTTTTTTGAAAAATAAAGCGAGTCGTACCTACATTATATAACTTTTGGACCAACACGTACTTACTGTTGATATAGTACCTAACTGTATGTCTTGTAGAACTCGTATGTCTGTATAGTTATAGTCGATTAGATAAGTTTGCCTGAAAAATGTTTCAATTCAACACACCCCTCCTGTCTCTGGAGTCAGCAACCCTCTCAGATCCCACCAGAGCCCACAGGAGGGCGATAGTGTCCAATCTGGGATACTTAGTGACTAGAACATTGTAATATTGATTTCAATTGTATATCAAGTATTGAAATGAATGAAGAATATTATTATTATTATTATATTTTGACGATATATTTACGATAAATGACATATCGGTATCAATCAATCATACGCATTTATCTAACTGTCATTGTATGTAAAGTAAAGATTACTGTAATGCCTTCTCATGCCATCTTGATTGTATTGATATCACAATTCGTCATTTTTGAACAATTTCAGATAAGATGTTCGCGTCAAAATTAAAGTTATGAATTTTTGCCTCATATTCATGTAATTATATACAGTTTTTCATCCTTGAATTGATAATCCATCTAAATTTAGTCGATTTCATGAGCACAAAATTAATTATTTGCATTTTTCGTACGCAGTACTGTACCATAAAATGAGAAAAATACTAACGAATTTTCACAATGAATCATTGGTACGTACTATCAGATTAGGACCAGAGATAGTACAAACGATTCATGAGTACCAATCTATAATATTAACTTTTCGCAAATAAATCTCTGGTCCTAATCTGACAATACGTACCAATGATTCGTTGTGAAATTTCGTTAGTATTTTTCTCAGTGCAGCAGCCGTAGTCAAAACACATTTTAGTGTTATATGTAGTCGTTCCTCGGGATAAAAGATTTTTTTATATGATCTTCACCAATGAGGGGTGTTCTTGGTCAGTCTCAAGTTTATATTTTTTAATTTTCACATACATACGTCACTCTTTTTTCTCTACTCAGCAATCGTAAAATCACAAAATCTACAAACGCACCCCATTTGTGTCCAAAAAAACATTCAAAATTCGCTCAATCCAGCAATCGGATCACACAAAATACTCGGCAGGCCCGTAGGGAAGGTAACCCTTCTCTTCAGAAATTCTCGAATAAATTCACTTCTATTTTTCGGCAATTCGCACTCGAACACAATATGATTAAGATCCGCCACATCCACCCCGTAAGAACACCTTGGAGACTCCAACAAATTGATCCTGCTCAAATGAGCCGGGGCAACTGTGTTTCCAGATCTCAGTCTGCAAATCAATGAAATTTTCATGAGGGACAAATGGGCTCTAACAAACCATGGTTTCATAGAGATGAGATAAAAGAGTTAGTGCGTGAATGTTTTAAAGACTTTACAATAATACCTAATTATTGTCTTATTAGCGGGTACACACTTTGTACACGTATATTGTATTTACGATATTAAAAAATATTGTTTGTTTATTTATTTATTGGTAGGTACGCATTATTATTTTGCGGTTACTTGATTAGCCGTGTAAAATATATTAAATTTGGTTTGCTTTATATAATGTTTGAAAAAATCAATGTTTAATACACAATAAACCAATAAACAAGTTGTTTGTGGCTTAAATTTCAACTTATTTGTTGAATATTTCATATTTATTAATCGCCATAAAGAACATAGTTATATTTATTTATTGATTTGCTCATATCGGACACAGATATTTCTTCTGTACTGATCCAAGTGCACTGTGTCTAAAATACAGAGGGTGGGCAAATTAATGTTCTCGCACACAAAAATCTAATTCACATCCTTATTGCAGTAGTTTCAATATTTTATGTAATATCGACCTCTTTCTTTCTGTAATTGTTAACTGAGAGTATTTTTGATATTTTTTACCAGTGGTAGCCTCATAATCCTCACGTAGTTATGTTTGCTACAGGCGTAGGTTCAGATCTTGGTGTCTTCGGATTTGCTACGCGCTATTTGAGCTATTTTGTAACAGATAAATGTTTGCGTTCCGTCCATAAAAGAAATTTAAAGACATGGTTAAGATGAAGAATGACACTAAAAATAAAACTTTTATGGGCTGAATGAAAACTGATAAAATTGGTTCAAGTAGCGCGTACACATCTATAAACTAATTAATATTCACGTCTGTAGCAAACTTCACTACGTACGAATTATGGTGTTGCCACTAGTAATTTTTTTTAAAAACACTGCCAGTATCAGTTACAGAAAGAAACGGGTCGATGTTGTTTAAAATATATAAAACTACCGCAAGAAAAAGGTATGTGAAAAATTAGTTTTTTTTTAGTGAATATGTCAATATAGCCACTCTCTTTAATCCCTTGAATCTTGCGAATAACGTTCTTGTATTAAACAGAAAAAATGTAAGTATTAAAGCAGGTACTCAGATAAAGTATTTTCTTCCTTTTCGCCCTTTGTAATTTACTTGGGAGCATACTTTGGAAACAACTATAGCGATTCAGCGCCAATCGAATCAACTCTTGCAATGCCATTCTCAACGTTTTGGTTTCATTATTGTCAAACTGAATATTATTGTGAAAAAGGGTGTATAAGCCGTAGAAAAACTTGCAGACGAAAAAAAACATTGCTCTTTATGACCAGCTGTTCGAACAAGTCATTCTTTTACAATATTTTAAAGCTATCATGTACTGTGGCGCCTCATATAGCCTAGGGGCAAAGGATGCTTATAGTAAAGTCAGTAGTTGGCGTGTTTTTGACGTGTAAATACATGTGTATATATCATTAATTATTTATTTCTAAATATCATTACAATCTATGCTATCTATCTATCCATTTGTCAAGGTTGTTGTTCTAATGGTATTTGTAAAATGTCGTACAATACTGTAAATTAGTGTTGGATTTAGGCCCATTCAAAACTCTTTTACATTTAAAACTCAATCAACGCTACTCACTCGCTGTTTAACTATAATTTGGATAATATGAAGTGTATTATCGCCGACCTGTTATATATATTTTTAATGTTACTATAATTACCAAGACCAGGTAGACCAGTGACCACCTGAATGTCCACAATTGCCAGGGACCTGAGAGAGGCAGAGCTGCGTTCGGAGGATGCAGGGGACCAGAAAAGTAGGTATAGTATACTGCCCTGCTTAGTAAAAACACAGTAATTACCAAAACACATATGATTGTGTCAGAATCGCAGACCTAATTTGAAACCACCTTTTTGTGTATATTTACTAAAAACAAACCTGCCACAGTTGTCACAAATATCTAAATTAGTTCTGTACCTGAGAGCCATTAGGACTTAAGTGCATTTTTGACAAAAATGCCAAAGTTACGAAAAAAGCGAAAATAACACATAAGTCGTGAGTCTTAAGTACAGAAATACTTAGGGTCTACACCAAGCATGTCAAACTTGTGGTCCACGGGCCGCATGCGGCCCACAACGTATAACTTTGCGGCCCACTAGCAGTACAAAACACAACGGTTCAAAAAAAATACTCTTTATTAATTTTACCATTTTTATACTTTTCAAAATATTCCTAGTTTACAGTACCTATAAACATTTTTTTTTGTGGCCCACATAAACTTTTAATTTTTTATTTAGCCCATGTTAGGATTTGAGTTTGACATGCTTGGTCTACACTATAGGGTCTATGTAATAAGCTGTATATACTATATACATCTTATTACTTGTAAAATGTTGAGATTTTTGCGATTAAAAAATTGAATTTGAAAATGGCATTTTAGCACTTAAGACTAAATGGCTCTCAGGTACAGAGTTTATTAATAGGAAAACTATTTAAAAAAATATTAATTATCTGAGATTTTTGTGACAACTGTGTATGTTTGTTTTTTGATACTTGAAAAAATACACATAAGGTTCCTAGTTTCAAACTTAGTCTGCAATTCTGACACAATCATATGTGTTTTGGTAATTACTGTGTTTTTACTAAGCAGGGCAGTATACTATACCTACTTTTCTGGTCCCCTGCATCCTCCGAACGCAGCTCTGCCTCTCTCAGGTCCCTGGCAATTGTGGACATTCAGGTGGTCACTGGTCTACCTGGTCTTCTGGTAGTAGAAGTAGTGGTAATAATGGTAGACACGAAATACTCGTATCGTAATATACAGAAAAATACGTAAATATACAGAACTAGCAGGAGAAATCAAAAATGTTTGGCATTCTAGGTCCGTTTATATACTAACTTAATACATATCTTTAGTCATGTCAGCTACAGGGGTAACTCTGAAATCTTTTATAAATAATTTACAAAAATTATATTTACCGGTTAATTTATACATAAAAATTCAAAAATCTATTATAATAAACACTTGTAATGTTGTTAGAATGTTTCTGAACACAGATATTTCAGGCACAATGCTAATATTTTGAACCCGCGTTTTGAGCCTAATCCTTTGATATCCTGTATATCTGGATAGGTGAATTTTTCCCGGCATTAGACTGTTAAGTTTTTGTGTGACCATGACTGATCACATGAAGACTTATCTGGTCGTATAATGCTGAGAAGTGTGGATGGCATTTCTGCCGCCGCATTAAAATATTATCTCTTGTTTGTACACTACCTCGAATCGATGCAGAAAATTTTAGTAATTATTGGTTTATTAAAGACATTTATGGCCGTATTTATTATTTATATAATATTTTATTACCCACATATCATATCATTATTTTTCGATTGATTGATTGATCTCATGTGGTTTGCCTCCGATATGAACATTATTACTCTAATAATATAATGTTTTTTTTTATCAAAGCCGAATTTCGGTTATTATTCTAAAATAAGATTTTACCGAACCACAATTTAGTTTCATTATTAATTGAGTCGCCATCCCAGCAAGCCTAGGTATTACGGTAAACTATTTTATTTTTATTTTTACAGTATTTTAATTTCTGCAGTATTTTATATCTAGTTCTTGCAAAAAGCTCATTTCTCCACACGAGAGGTGCCAGTCTTTCAAAATCCCCTTATGTAGAATCTTTTGACTACACTCTTTCGATGTCCCTCGAAGCGAGAGATGAAAAGACACATTAATAATATAAATAAATAAAAATACAAACAAAAAACAATAAATAATAAAGAAAATCAACTTAATCTTGTTATCGTGGGTCGGTTTGTTCCGGGACGTGGGAATCTTCCTTGCCTCGAAACACTTGCTCCACGATCAAAATCGAAATTGAGCAGTCCAAGATGTAAGGGACTAAGCCCCAAAGCAACCTCCGTTGCACGAAAGAGCCTTCACTCAAAACCAAGTCCAAACCCAACCCGAAAAACGCCTAATCGGCTAGCCCAGCGAGCGTTACCCCCCCCCGCTCCATTTCCGAGTTCCAATCAAATCGACTACCGCCCTATCTCTCTCTCTAGAAATATATTTACGGTACAGCCGAGTAAATGCGACAAATTTTCGGTCGAAATCATTACGCATGTTTTTATCCAAATCGGTCGAAACCTTATCCTTGAATTTCGGTCCGCAACAATTATTATAGGAATAGGTAGATACTACTTCTCATTGTACAGTACATAATTATAATAATTCATACTAAAATATCAAATGTATGTTTACAACTTTTAATATGTAGGTACGTACCAGTAAATTATATATAATATGTATTATGTTTTATTTACCATAGGTATTCCAATTATTTTTAAATAGGTTCAATCAATTTGCGGATGTTTTTTTTATATTTCATCCTGTTTTCTATGAAATGTAAACGGCATTCAGTCGCCTTTAACCTCTTAAACAAGATACTCTGTATACAATGTTTATTTTGTTAACTTTTGACCTCTTTTAAAAAGCTTTCCTATCCGTCGCATTATTTTAGGATTGGCCAGTATTTTTTTATTTTATTTTTTATTTTATTTATTCTGTATGGATCAAACAGCTTAAACAATAAGTACTTACAAACATTAAGAAACAACAATGAGCAAACCAATTAAGATCTTCTTCTTACCAATCTAATTAACATAAATTTGAGGAAGTCCATTTGATAAAAAGATACAGGAAGACTTAAAATGCTGAAATACATAAAAATGTAAAAAAAATGTGAAAAGGTAAAAAATGTAAGAATGAAATTTAAAAAAAATGTAAATGAATGTAAAATATGTTAGAAATGTAAAAAAAATGTAAAGAATGGAATTGTAAGACATTGATTGTACCGAAAAAACTATGCCAGGATAGGGGTAGGTATAAGCATTTGACCCTTTCTGCCTACACCGCAAGGGAATCATCGGCTTGATGGTGAAGATGATGATGGCGAATCTATAAATATCTATGTACTTTGTTTTATAACCCTTGGGGATAAATGTCGCAGTCACCGTACACAAAACGGACGTATCATTAAAAGTTCAAGTAAGAAGGACCTTGCGTTATATTTTATTATTGTTGTTTTAATTTCAAGTAAATCACTAGACGCGTGATTTTAATGGACGTAAAATAATCACAACCTAGGCACTATACATGCTTAAATCATTATTTAGTTTAACTATAAATAACAGACTGCTACTATTATTTTTCTTACCATTTTAAAGTGTACTGAGCAACATATTATAAATATTATGTCTGTTTGTATAGGTATGTGCGTGTGTTCACAATAGACACCGTTAATATGGGATAAGATTAGACAGGTGCTAAGTTCGATTCATAGTGAAATTAAAAACAAACAGCTGCTAAGTTCGATTCATAGTGAAATTAAAAACAAACGTTTTTTCCACTATATAGATTTTTTATTGAGAGAGTCGCCTTTCGTTGTCGGTTGAATAATGACCAAGAATAAGGTTGCTCCTCACTCTTAACGCTTTCAAGCGGGCGGTCATGTGGTGTTCTCACTTTGGCGAATATCGCCAGGCACCAAAATATCGCCAGCCATTTGAACCGTGTGAACAAAATGACAGCTAGTCTGAAACGATAAAAACCAGTAGAAACGATATCGTCTCGAGTTGACCACCTTCCAACATTTTCGGCCGATTGAACGATTCGCGCATGCGCAGATGGTCGCGGCGTTCGTATCTATGGTAAAAACTTTATAACCTATAAATTTTATAATGTTTCCCGCTTCGTGACAGCTGTTATCTTTGTTGTTGGTTTGTGGCGTTTGTTTCCTTAATTAAAAGGCGCCTTATAACCTCTACTATAACATTTTCGACTAAAAATAAACACTTCGCGATCTCCATCTCGACGCCATTTTGAAAACAGTGTCAAAATCAAAGCGCATCTGACAGATCGTTTCTATATCGGTGGAATGTGTGAACAGGTGAGAAGATCAATGGATGTCCGGCGAATTTTATTTTTTCGCCTGGCGATATATTTTAAAATTCGCCTGGCGATATTCGCCAAATGTGAACACCCCATCAAGGACCACTTTCTCACCGAAAATTCAGCATCTGCCTAGACTCTGTTTCTACCTGTTCTTCTACCTTGTAGGTCCTCTTTTTCTTCCTTTAATTTTTTTTTTTGTAAGCGGTTCATGAAAACGGTTTAGTTGGAAGAAATCTCTCCTCAGCTATAAACTCGCGCTCTGTATGTTGATTGCATGATTGTATTTAAAATAATTGTATTTCTATGTAAAATTGCTTGTGATCAATGTACAGTAAAGAATAAATAAAAAAATATATTTGAATATTTTCCACAAATAATTGGCATTAAAAAAATAGAGTTCGTCGGTAGCCTGGAGATAGAGTTTTTGCCTAATGCAGAAGAGGTGCGCGGTTCAATTTCAGGTGCCGCCAATCTCCCCTTTCACGACTCAAGCTTTCAGTTTACTGTGAAAGGTGTATAAGATTTTATTTGGGTTTATAACAAAAAACCAGATATATCTTAAAAAAAGTACATAGTTACGTTGTCCGCAAGTGCTTACTTTTAATCGGAAGACCCGCTGCCATTTTACTCCACCTTCAAGACACAAGCCTACCTAATGCTCGCTGTGAATGTGTTTTAGATGTACCTATTTGACTTTTTTCCAAACTCATTTTCATCTCAATAAAAACCTAAGCGAAGTCGGGTGTAAGTACACTGGTATACAAAATTATGATGGCTACCCTAGTGTACAAAAATGATGTATGTGAGTCTTAATTTAATTTATATTTAAGTTAATGTGTGTAATTAGCGATAGGTAATAATTATATTATCTTCTATATATAATATTTTTTATTTCTTAAGTATGGATAAAATATTTTTTTAGCGGTATAAATATCAAGTTTTTCGCCCGAGGATAAAATTATTGTCTATTATAAGGTTATTAGTTGAGTTAATGGTGTTTTTTGTTGTTGTTTTTAAAGCTATTTCCCGAAATATAACAGGTGTCCCACTCTCATCTGTACATTTTGTGCAGGTTTTAAAAGTATTAGTATCTGTAAAAGGCGGGTGTTTTTTTACAGGACACATGAAAACTTACAGGAAAGAGTGGAAGATTTATTCTTTTCCGGATACTTTTCCCCAAAATATACAAAAGCAGCGTAGGTATACTTAAATTTAAAAGCAGCACCCGGGAATGAATTGGTCTCCCACTTGTTTCCGTAAATTTTGTTTTGTAATATTGTTATTAATGTACAGTAAAGAATATTTTTTTTTTTTTAAAAGATATATCTGGGTTTTTGATATAAACCCAAATACAACCTTATACACCTTTCACATTAAGCTACTAAAAGCTTGTGTCGTGAAAGGGGAGTTTGCCGGCACCTGGTATCGAACCACGGACCCCATGTTCACGAGGCCGATACTCTACCTCCAGGCTACCGACGAACTCTCGAAAAAATAAAAAAATAAATTTTCGAGTATCCTCTAAATGGATTTCTGAGTTCTGTGTTCTCAAAACATCTGCAAGTAGACTCCTTACGCACAGCAAAGACGTCCACAAATATGCTGGACGAGATCAATAGAGCAAACAATTCCTGCTTCTATAATAGGGCTTTTGGCGTCGCAGGACCCGTCATTGGAACCTGGAACCGACTCCCCGAGGACCTTCGCAAAAAACAATCAATTACAACGTTCAGGAGCAAGTTGAAGACATCGCTCTTCCAACATAGTTTCCCACGATCTTGAGATGGGTGCTCCATTAATCGGCGCCGAATAAATCATTCAATCGTAAAACATCACGTTTTAACACATAACATCTTCGATTCAGCTCTTCAAAACGATTGCCAATTCCCCTTGAATATTGAAACATTATTGAGTATGACATCCGATAGGTACAGTTCATTTGTCCCTTCTCAAATCAATAAAAGCTAATTTTATTATTCTATAATCTCTTTGCTTATGTTTTCGGCATTCACAATATAACAATTTCTAGACATGATATGATTTTTTAGATTATTATGTACTAATTGTTATTTTTTGAGCTTTTTATTTGCTACCGCGGTTTCGGTGGAGCGTCCACCATTAACGAGCGTTAATCTAAAACTATTTGCTAAAGTTTTAGATTAACGTTCGTTAATGGTGGACGCTCCACCGAAACCGCAGTAGCAAATAAAAAGCTCAAAAAATAACAATTAGTACATAATAATCTAAAAAATCATATCATTCTATAATCTTCTAACTATCTTCTCTCTCAAAACTTAACAACACTTTGAGACTGTTTTGGCGGCACAAATCATCCTTGTAGGATGTTATGCCACAAGTGAACAAATAATAATCATCGATTCAGCAACGGTGAGACGTTCCACCCATCCTGAATGTCTCATTTTTCATGATACAGAGAAGACAATTTTTGCATGTATGTTATATATAGTCTATGATCGTTTGGATATATTTTTTATTCAACATGTAAATTTATATTAATTAATTTGTTGTAAACGAGTCTCAAGATCCGCGTGTGAAAAGTGCAGTAGAAAAAAATGCCTATAAATAAAGTATTACATTGGCCTACCCTGTAGTCGAACCGCTTTTTTCTCTCGTGTAGTATTTTTAATCGGGTTAATGCGGTTCTCCCTATATCCGCATTCAACAAAATTACAAAATAATATTTTGTTTATTGAACTAGCATTGATTGCACTCTGCACAATCTTGACTTAAGTATTCATTTTTATAATTTATTGTGTTGTATCTAGTGATGTGAGTAGAGAAATTTTTTTTCCGAGAATTTCTCCTCTGATGGAAGAGAAATTTCTTTCATAACTTTTCCTAGTGGTATTTATCATTGATCACTGTAAAAATGATCAATAAAAAATATAAAAAACACCATAGTTCTCCTAAAATTCTCCATCTCGAGAAATTTACCGAGAAATTTGTCGGTAATTTTCTCGAAAAATAATTTCTTGAGAATTCCACAACACTAGTTGTATCCATTTATAAATATTGGGTTACAATCCGTTGCATTGGTCTGCAACGAATTTAGATGTTCTTCTCCATTCATCATCCCTATTGTCTGCTATTGTCTTTAATTCTACCTATGTGCCACAGCTCATACCCTTCCTTACTTGATTCATGTAGGTGTCTCTTGGCCGGCCTCTACCTTTCCTGCCTTCGGTCTTGCCTTCCGTGATGGTGTTGAGCAGGCTTAGGTGGCTTATGTTGTGGCTAGTGATGTGAGTAGAGAAAATTCTCCGGAGAAATTTCTCGAGAACGAGAAATTTCTCCGAGAATTTCTCCTCTGATTGAAGAGAAATTTCTCTGATTTTTTCCCATGGGGATTCCCCTATTATTTATTGGCGATAATGCGGCGGAATTCCCCTACAAAATATATGAAAAAATATCCGGTATTGACTAACTTTAATTGTAGCAATATTGGTGATAAATTGTCTCAACATTTGTACATTGTTATTGATTGATTGAATAAAGTACTGATTTATTATTATTTTACTGTTAAATAAAAAAAAAAAAAATTCTCGGTAAATTCTCTACTTCGAGAAATTTACCGAGAAATTTCTCGGTTAATTTCTCCAAAAATTATTTCTTGAGAATTCCACAACACTAGTTGTGGCCAATCTAGTTTGTTCGTCGTTGACTAATCTTTTTAAAGAGTTTCCCTGTTTCGCCTACCCTGATCGAGACCTCTTTGTTTTCGTCATGTTGCGACTAATGGATCTTCAGCATGCGAATATTGGCTAATCCTCATTTCTCCACTGCTTTGTGAAAAAGTCATTAAAAAATCAATTATTTTCCATCTCGAGCAACATGAAACCACTTTTTTCTCGTCACTTAGACAATGTCATCAATCCATCTTTTTTAAAGTTTTCTCATGCTTCTCTTGTACTTTCGTTTCCTCTTTACAAATATTATTCTCTTTTCCAACTATACGGCCAGCACATAACCATTTTAGTTTGTAGATATCAATAACTGTACTATGTGCAATTTTGGACGCATAAATTTTAAAGCTCTCGTACTTTTCCTTGTTCCTCGTTGTCCCTGACATGGATTGAGTCTCCCTTTCTTTTCAGGGTAGTCAATTTACTGGCTACTCTACTTTTGGAAGATGCCGTGATGGTATAATTTTTGTAAAAAAAGATATATTTGGGTTTTGTTATAAACCCAAATACAACCTTATACGCCTTCACAGTAAGCTAAAAGCTTGTGTCGTGAAAGGGGAGTTTGCCGACACCTGGGAGCGAACCACGGACCCCCTGTTCACGAGGCCGAGACTCTACCCTCCAAGCTACCGACGAACTCTATTGATAGGTTTTTCCTTATTTTCGTATCTCGTTATAATCGAGAATATACTACATTAAGGGTTGTACCCTCCCCTACTCGTGGATGTTTCAGGAATGGTAGTTCCTATGTCATCCACACTCATCGTGCAAAATCTTTTATTTATATGAGAGGCCTCAGATTTCAACAGAAGGGCTCCCCCCGACAAAACCTCCTCACAGTTAATTGCAACCTAGAATATACTGTAAACACGTTTGTTATAATATACATATTTACGAACAAATTGAGATATTAGTAATGTTTTTATTTATATACCTGCAATATCTTTTCCTGCAGCCGACAACAACAACGGTAGCTGTTGACGGTGTTCAAAGTAATTATTACTATTACACCAGTCAATGTTCAGTCAATAATATTATAATAATGTATAACGTAAGTATTTTATTTTATTACTAGCTTAATACTCGGCATTGTTCAAGACTGAATATGAAACTGACAGTTTGATGATGCCAATTCGTTGCTGAAAGACCTAGGCGTGTTTGTGGTATACGTTGTATACATTTTTGTAAAGTTTGTAAAGTTTTGTGAGTTCGTCGTAAGCCTGGAGGTAGAGTCTCGGCCTCGTGAACAAGGGGTCCGTGGTTCGATACCAGGTGCCGACAAACTCCCCTTTCACGACACAAGCTTTTAGTAGCTTACTGTGAAAGGTGTATGAGGTTGTATTTAGGTTTATAACAAAACCCAGATATATCTTTTTTTAAAAAAAAAACAGAGTTAATTTTATGGTTACTTAAAACGTTCTTTCATAGTGTTGACACTGAAATGTGTAGTGCAATTAGGTGATTATGGTATTTTTTGGTATATATTTTGTAAAACTCTGTATTTATTAATAAATAAAATAATTATAATTATTTTATTTAGTCATACAAGTACTTTATTAGAGTGACTCGAGATTCGACATGCAATGTCGAATCTCGAGTCTTAATAAAGTACCTAATTGTGGAATTAGGTACTTTATTTACTTACTTACTTAATTCTCGAATCTTAATAAAGTACCTAATTGTGCAATTAAATTATCATATTGTATTCTATTACTGTTTGTTTTGTAAAACTCCAAAATTTAATGTTAATAAAACAAATAAACTTCCGTAGAGTTTTACGATGTACTTTTATTTTAGTGACCAGTTTTCGACATGTCATGTCTAGTTTTTGGATTAGGTGTTCTTTTGAACCCAAAGATGAAACTCTGTGTGCAAGTGTTATTTTTTTCCTTTTCTTTCCGATTTAAAGTATTCGTCAATAATATTCATTTTTTGAACACACATACGTATTTACGAATTAACCTATTAAAATATTTATGCTAGAATATTAACCTGCAGTATATTAATAGTGTTTTAAGTTAAGCACCCACTACATAATATATTTATTTGTCGATCTAAACTAGTTTTCGATTGCCGCGTGCCGTTGTTGCTGTTTGTTATCTTATATAACTTTAAATTTTATTGTTGTTTTTCCGCGGAATATTTTCAACAGACGGCACCCGGTTAACCGGATCAAATACTTTGTGCGTTACAGGGTTAATCATAAATATTTTTTTTATTTTTTTATTTTTTGTATTTGTTGTAGGTTTTACATAATTTTATGTGGTTATAACATGTGTAGCGAATGGATGGTGTAAGTGTTTTTGACGATGAGATTGTATTTATTTTGAAGAAGGGGTCTGAAATGAAAAAAAACTAAATAATTGTTAAAAAGAACTTGTATTAGATTAATCTATCTGTATTTGTTTACGTGTAAAAGTAAGAATTATTGTAACTCTATCCCATACACTAACTTTATTTTTAAATAGAATAGGAAATGATAGAATTTTATACGTATTTTTTAAGTAAATGTATAAATATATATAAATTCGGCAGCACGGTTAAAATCGAATCGGTTATCCGCATTGTAAAACAAAACAAAATATTCTGTCGATAATAATAATTATTATTATCCTCATAAATCCTCGTGGATCTCGTAAAGCACACAGGAACAAGGAAGAAAAATGTATAAAAAAACGGGTAAAAATCAGTGGAGATCCAGGTTAAAAAAGTCTAAGTAGATAGATGATAATCCGGCCGTACCTACCTACGGTTAAAATCAAATCGGTTATCCACGTAACAATATTATTATGTCAATAATAATTATTATTATCGTCGTATCTCTTTTAAAACTACAACTGCAACTACTAATTATAAACGTCTGTGGATCCATGAAACCTCCCATGTGACATTTTTTTCAATAAGGAGATATTGATGCTAAATTGTTCGTCTAGTCGCTGTAATAACCTATACGCTAATATATTCACGGAAAAAGTTGTTAGAAATTTAATCCCTTACGTGATGCTTTTTCTTGGATAATTTGTGAAAATTCACGTGTACTTAAAAAATGACGTGATTCTGTGAAATTTTTCGAATCTTGCCTAGAAATTCAACATACTCTAGAATTTCTAAGATACTTTCTACGTAACGAGTTAGACACATAGAAAATATTGTCATCCAGCAATTAATCTCCTGTAAATTCTTAATAATCAGGTATTGTTGTGTTATACGTTATGTCATGTTTTCTAATTGTCATATTTTAATAATTTTGTCATACTTTCACTTATTGTTGAATTATTGAAGGATTTTATTATTTTGATTTTTGAAAATGATTTATTATCCTAAATTTATTATAGAAATGTTTTATCATTTTTTGTTTTATTATAATTTTACCTTTATAAATTTAATTTTTATTACTTTATTGTTATGCATCGATTGTGTATTTTTTTGTATTGGAATCATTAAATAATCTTATTTATTTGAAGTTGTTTTTACTTATGATAGTAAGTATTTATTTTTATTATAAAATACAGTTAATTTTTCACTTAGGTATATTTGTTTGAAACCTCGAGTACTTTCGTCAATATAATATATATAGATTGACATTTTTAAGAGAACTCTGAGAACTGTTTTTATTTATTTATTATTATACATCTTGTTAACTGTAGTTATTTTGTTTTATTCAATATGATATCCTTTATAAATTGCTATATGCCCATAGTATTATATGAATATAAATGTTACTTAAGGCAATTTAATCTAGCCGTAAATTTTCCAATAAATAAATAAATTAATAAATTTGTGTCTTTTTTGTAACTGATCGTTCCTTTGTATACACGTTTTGTATGTATACAGAGGTTTAACATGTAAAAGGCTTTGGCCGTAAATATTTGTAAATAAAATTAAAATAAAATAATTAAAGACACATAGGAGGTATCGTGAATCCATCGACGATAAGTAACCAGTGTAATTGTGATTTTATATACGTGTATCTATACGTTGTGTGGAGATTTATTTATAGATAGATATAGATATGTCTAATATTATTTCATTAATTTACACAACTTGTTGTTGTTATTGAAATCCGTGTTGAAGAAGTCCTTCGGTTTAATTTACATACACCGGTTAGGCGGCTCGGCTCGGCTTATACATTTATTTATTTCTTTATTAGTATCTACAGAAGTTGTCTATTGGTGTTTTCGCACTGTTTTTAGTGTTGAAAGCATTATTACTATCAACTACTACTATTACTGTACTATCACAGCACATTCTAAACGTGAGGTAGCCAGCAGACTTATAAATAAATATATATCTCAAATTTTTTTTTTTTCTTTTTTTTCCCCCCTTTCACGGCACAAGCTTTTAGCTAACTGTGAAAGGTGTATAAGGTTGTATTTGGGTTTATAACAAAACCCAGATATATCTTTTTAAAAAAAAAAATTTAGACTTTCATTAGAGGCTGACTGCTGTAACGGTTTTCTCTCCCGTTACTTTTCTTCCTTCTTTCCTTTTTCTTCCTTCATGGGCGCTTCATTATTTGTTTAAATTTTTTAATGTATTTTTGTCAACTGTTTGTTTGCATGAAATAAAATAAATAAATATTTAAAAAAAAGGAAGTATCCGGGTTTTTGTTATAAACCCAAATACAACCTTATACACCACAGTAATCTAAAAGATTGTGTCTTGAAAGGGACGTTTGCCGGCACCTGGGATCGAACCGCGCACCTCATGTGTATGAGGTCGAGGCTCTACCGTCAGGCTACCGACGAACTCTCTCTCAATTAATTAATTCTATTCAATAGGTTTGTATTTAGTAAAACATATTTATATTCCAACCAACCCGTTTGTCTTACTTGTATAGATTTACGTTGTCGCTTTTTTGTATTGCCACACCTGTCACTATTGTGTGAACGACTCCCGCCCTCTTCGCACATTGCCGGCAATGCTGTGTGAAATATTGTGATGGTTTGTTCAATACGGCTTACCATTAGTTATTGAAACCAAGATTAATTTATTACGGATAACTGTTTATTAAACTAGTGTTATCAATTTTCATTTATATTTATCTATAACTTTTCTGCTGGGAATGTATCGAAGGAATAAATTTCTTCTATACTCTGGGTTAGATCTACGTCAGTTGTCTACCTAGGGAGTAAGATCACCTGGGATGGTCGATCAAAGAATGAAGTTGAAAGCCGTATAGGTACACCAGAAAAAGTTGCATTTTATAAAAAATCTAAAATATTCGAGTCTATTAATGCAGACCTGAAACTTTGCAAGCTACTTGTAATGACGTATTATTATTATTTAAAAAAATGTCACCCTATACTGAAATCATAACAGCTTTTGGCCAAGGTGGTCTCAGCAAAAAAAGCAAAATCCAAAAAAAAGCTGTTATGGTCTCAGTGCAGGATGATATTTTTAGAATAATAATAATAATATTATGTAGGTGTTCTATATATTATGTCAAAATTATTTTTTATAATTGTATTGGCAGCCTTGTGCATGTCAACGCCCAATTCACTATCGTTATAAAGGGTTGTTCAACAAGAACTTTGTTTTTTAATTGTGGCAACACCAGCAACATGATAGTTTTGACATTTAATTTTTTGACGTATTCGTAGTGGATGCATTGGCAATTGTTGCAATGAATTCAATTTCGCTTGAAAATCGCATTAAAATAATTAAAATCCATTATGAAAATGGTGGTTCTGCTAAAGTGACATTTCGTCAAATTCGTGATATTTTCGGACAACATAATCGTCCTTCTGAGACCGCTATTAAGAATTTGGTCGCTAAATTTGAGTCGACAGGCTCGATACAAAATGTGTTAACACCAACGCGTGTACGACCGGGTCGTTCAACTGAAAACATCGCAGCCGTGAGCCACAGTGTTGAAGCAGATCCAAATTTGTCAATTCCTCGACGTTCTCGACAATTGGGGTTATCCAAAACCACCACATGGCGAATTTTGCGTAAGGATTTGGCTTTGAAGCCTTACAAGGTTCAACTGGTGCAGGAATTGAAGCCGAACGACCATTCAAATAGCCGTAGATTCGCTCAATTCATTCAGGAACAACCCGCTGGTTTTTCTGAAAAAAGCATTTTTTCAGACGAAGCCCATTTTCACTTGTCAGGGTACGTCAACAAGCAAAATTGCCGCATTTGGGCTTCTGAAAATCCTAGAGCAATTATTGAGAAGCCGTTGCATGCTCAGCGTGTCACTGTATGGTGCGCTATGTGGTCTGGAGGCGTGATTGGGCCGTTTTTTTTCGAAGATGAGACTGGAAATGCGGTAACGGTCAATGGATCACGCTATCGCAAGATGTTGACAACTCAATTTTGGCCTATTATTGATGACGTGGATATCACTGACATGTGGTTTCAACAGGACGGTGCCACATGTCACACAGCCAATGAAACGATCAATTTATTGCAAACCAAATTTCCCGATCGCATGATTTCACGAAACTCAGCTGTTAAGTGGCCAGCCAGATCGTGTGATTTAACGCCACTGGATTATTTTTTGTGGGGCTATGTTAAGGACAGAGTCTATACGGAGCCAATCGAATCGATTGCAGCCTTAAAACTCAAAATCCGTGATGTGATTAGCGAAATAGTCCCGCCATTTTGCCAAAAAGTGATTAAAAACTTTGATGAAAGAATCGACATCTGTCAGCGTGCTCGTGGTGGACATTTGTCAGATATCATTTTTCATGCATAATTGCCAAACTTTTCTCTTTGTAATTCAATAAAAATTTTAATCATCTTCATCAATTTTTTTTGTTTTATTTTGTTTTAAAAAACAAAGTCCTTGTTGAAAAACCCTATACTTCTTATGGGATAAATAGAGAGATATTAGGCAATATTTTACTCTAATTTGTAGTTCGCGATATTGCTTATAGTAATTTATGTGAGAAACTGTCGTGTTATGGTGTGGTTTTGTTATTTATTTATTTATTTAAAAAAATCTGTCAATATACAATTAACTCATTATTCAATTAATGAATGTGGTGAAGTGAGACTGTCAACCTTAATTGATCATTTCGTTGATTGAGGACATTATTTATTGATTTGATTATTTTGTCAAAACGCTCAGCTCACTTATAACGATCAACTGCATACATATTACAATCGACAAAGAACTTTTGAAATCGGTGTTTAATCGAATACCTACTTTAATATAGTCTTTCTAGGTTTGTCTACTGCATGATTTTATTGGTTTTGAGAATGTTTTATGGAAAAGAGTAGTCTTATCTTTATAAAGTTTAATTTATCGACCGACGGTTCTTGGTGGAAGTTCATATTAATAATTTTTAAAATGAAACACAATAGGGCCAATTCTGAATCTTAATGAACTGACTAACTAAAAAGTTGATTAATATTAGTTATTATGTAGTATTCAGCATTAGTTATGAACTATAAACAACTATAAACTCGAGAACCACCAAGTGCAAACGGTAAAATCTATGGGACAAACTAATATTAGTCAGTGATGCCGCAATACAAAATGTTTTTCACGTTCCGATTTACACTTCTGGCAACAATTTAATAGGTTGTCGCGCGTGAAAATTGTGAAATGTCAGATTTGCCGATATATTTTGGCGTTCGTATTTGCGTCGGTGGTGGTGTAATTTTACAATATTTATACATGCTAAGAGTTGCTCTAAAAATATAAATTTTTACTTTTAATTGAAAAAACAACTTAACACTTCCAAAATATACCAATATTCTGCGGTAAAATGACAGCAACTAATAATATTCGCACATTAAAAGTCGCGAATAAAATTCTGCCAAATCCAACTTATTTTAGTCGTCGGCTGTCAACTAAAATTTCATTCTGAATACGAAATCCATAGATTCTCGAAATTTATAGTTGTACTAAGGTGTCAAAATGAACTAATGAACTAAATTAGTACGGAAAACTGTGAATACGAATTAGAACTAATTATCATGACTCGACTATCTTCTCACACTTAGTTGACTTAGTTAGTGCAACTAAACTATTTTATGATTCAGAATTGGCCATAATATGTAGTTATTCCACTATTGACTTTATTTATTTTGCGAGCTGGCTTTCAAGAGCTTCCGCTCTCATCGTCAGGCAAAAGTAATGAGAGCGGAAGCTCTTGAAAGCCGGGTCGCAAAAATAAATAAAGTCAATAGTGGAATAACTACATAATTGGGTTTCATTTTAAAAATTCTTATCTTTATATCGACTCTATTTTCATAATTAAAACATTCAAGATGGGTGGCTTACCTCATCGCTGAACTGAATATATTACGTGCCTAAAACGTGATGTTTTACGAACACCTGCTTTGTACGTGACACTAGAAACTTAAAAATTGAGTGAAAGACTTCTTCACCGGCGACTCTCTACGAGATATAGGTACCTACATTATTAAATTGGTATCATTAAATTAATCGATTATCTTTAACAATAAGACGCTAAAACCAGCTCACAGAAAAGAATAGGAAACCTATTTTGTTTAGGGGACTCTGCATTCATCAAAGATTGACCATCAGTAAAATTTAAATCGAAATCCAATTAAATTTCGATCGATCGTTTCCGTTGTACATACTTGAAGGTGTGTCGCGTAATTTAATATGAAATTATGTTCAAAATTTGTGTTTTGATGTTGTCAACTTGTAAGTGTGTGAAAAAAAACCTCTCGACGTTATTTAATACCCTGGGGCTTTAGTAGTTAATGGGTAGAAGTTAATAGACATAGAACAAACAACACCATGCAGAATAGAACATTAACAATAATTATTAACGAGTTTATGAAGGTACTGTCGTTGAAATTGCGATTAACTTTTGAGTTTATATCAAATTTTATTATTATTTATTTATTTATTTATTTACATGTCCACGGCGTGAGCCTTTTACATGTTTAAAAATACTCAAAAAAATATACAAATGAAATTTCTGATTCACACAGAACACAGTTGGAGCAAGACAAGAACAAAAAATTGGCGAAGAACAAAACACAAATGGGAATCAATTCATAACAACAATAACCTTAGTCAAAACACAAAATATTGGAGTGTCAGTATAGAATGAATGTCAATGAAATGTTTAGTAATATGTCAAGAATTAAAATTAAAATTGTAATTTAAGTTCGGAATGTCAAGTAGATAGAAGAAAAAAAATGTTAACTTCGATTGAAAAAGATTCCATTATTTCAATCATATGTGTATGTCTGCATATTTCGGGGTAACCTCCTGTTTGGGTTTCATAATAACTTACACATTAAAGCGCTAACCAATGTATGTAACCTAAATTGGATCAATGCACTGTGTCATCTGATACCATGAATTGTCTGTCACCTGAAGATGATGAATGATATTTCATCAAAACGTCGCGTCGTGATAAACGTTCTGCCAGTTGGTATGGCGACGTGACAAAACTGGAGGTCAGGTACTCAGAAACACATGGTTCACTCCGGGAAAAAATAAAAAATATAACAAACATATAAACATTTATTTTCATTGATCATCTAGTTATTACAATTAATATTATATTCAATAGAAAAAATGCAGTCAGATACGTGAATTGGGTCGTGCATATTAAGACATACATTGACGAGACATTGTATATGCAGCCCCCATAGACATACTGAACTTGCAGCGCGTTACATTTTTTCGGAATTTTTGTGTTCCAACATTTACCTATAATAGCAATAATAATATTACGCTATTTCACTCCATATCTTATAGATCATAATGGTCTCTTTCCTACTAATACTGAAGTATAGGACATCCATTATACCTGCTGAGGGTTGCAAAAGTTGTTACGTAGATACTTCTTCTTCTTCTTATGGCCTTAAACCCGTACTTTCAGCTCACTCAACCATCGTACGGCTGCCTCCGAGGCGTCGTGTATTTCTCTCAGTCCCCCGTCAAAGGAATATAGGGGGCACTGCTCCACGATGTGGTCCATGCTCTGGGTTTCCCCGCATGGGCAGGTGGGTGAATCAGCCATCCCCCACTGATGCAGATTTGCTGCCGAGCAGCCGACTCCAGTCCTAAATCTATTGAGCCTGCACCAAGTCCTTCTGGGTAGAGAGAACCCGGGCTGTTGTTGAGTTGGGTCGTATATTACGTAGATACTGTCTTACAATCTTTCTCAACCAACGCTAGTTTAAAACTGTTTGGGTCAGTTGTAAGAGATCTCGCCTTTGCGATAAACTCGCCCTCTGTATATTGATTGTATTTAATTTGAATGTATACCTTTTATGTAATTGTTTGTAATCAATGTACAGTAAAGAATGAATAAATTAATTAATAAATCTTGTTGAAAATTTTTATCGTCCGCATAACCGATTTTTTTCTTTGAATTACCAATTTGATATATATTTGACAGCTCCCACCAATATTTTCGTATTTATTTACGGATTCTTCTGCATATAGTGCCTAGTTTAAGTTGTAGTGAGATCAGCGGGCAATCAATATTATTAGTAGTAGTAGTAGGTATTGATCTACAGATCTCTATGTAGCAAATAACGTACCTGCGTGAGAACTTGCGCAGATCCAAGGACAAAGCCCGAGGATGTGTTGTTTGAGAACAGCCGTGGTTTTAATGGAAGCGAATAATAAATACAGTAGTACCTCGACATACGAGTGCCCTAACATACGAGTTTATTGAGATACGAGTCGTCGAACGGGCGATATTTTGCTTTGAAATCCGAGCAAAATTTGAGATACGAGCTATTTAATGACACTTGCCTAACACATTTCCGGAACATTCTGAAAGGGAGGAAGAAACAAACCTCCTTGGACATGTTTTTTTAAACGGCCTACAGGTAAAAGTGAGAAAAGCGTGGCGAAAAAGGCAAAGACCAGTGAAGAGAAAAACAGTGACGAATTTTTAGCGAAAGTTACACTTTATAAATCTAGTTTATTTCTTGAAATTCTATTTTATTATGTTTTTGTACAATATTTGTTATTTATAAATCCAATTTTCTTATTAAAAAACACGTAGGTAACAAAAATTACTGGGGTGACATTTGGGGGCTGGAACGGATTAATGGCGTTTCAATTCATTTCAATGGGGAAATTTGCTTTGAGATACGAATAATTTGAAATACGAGCAAGGTTGAGGAACGAGTTAAACTCGTATGTCGAGGTACCACTGTACTGTTGTGAGAGTAACTCTCAATTTCGTGTCGGGTAAATATAGCAATAATAAAATGTTGAATTAAGTTCACGATTTATCGTCCCATACTGCGACAGGCTGAATGCGCTTGTTGCGTGAGCGTGAAATCGTTAATAGTTATTTACGAGAAACAACCGATAGCCTAAATAATTTGGTCAATGACCTAATAGAGTTTTGGATTGAAATATGATTCGTTTTTGGCACACATCTGCCCTAGTTGCCCGGGTTGACTTATAGACTAAAAGTAAATTCATGGGATAAAGTTTCTGGATGTTTAATGATTCAGACTTTTGTATTTGAAAGATGATTTTGTAATGTACCTATTTTCAATTCTGAAAATAAATTTTTAGAAGCGTTTTAACTATTGAACGAAACGAAGACAACGTATGTCTTTAACAGTGCGGTCATTATTATATATGTAGTATATTTCACTTTCTGTTGTGTTTTTGAAGCATAATATAAATATAGCAAAATTACAAAAATAACGATAACTCGAATACTAGACATTTCTATTTGTTGACTTATGGATCTGTACAGTCGATATATGTACAATTGTACATTATAGGCACTGTAATTAAACAAGACAGGCTCATCACATCCTTTAAGCAGACTTTAGGCTTAGAATATTATAAATATCTTTAAATTTGACAGAGATATTAGTGTTATCGAATTTGAATGGAAATTAAATATATTGTTTTATCAAAATACATACATACATACCATCACGCCGCTTCCCTCGCGGGGTAGGCAGAAAGGATCGGGCGCCACTTCCTTCTATCCTTGCATACATCTTTCGCTTCCGTCACTGTCATACAATTCCTCATGCATGCTCTCCTGTTCAACGTGCTAAACACGTGACCGTCCTGTAGGATTTGATTTAAACGATCTTGCCATTTAATCCTCGGACGTCCACGTCTCCGAGCACCATTCCTCTCAGCCAAATATATCTTCTTAGTCATTCTGTCCTCATTCATTCTTTCCACGTGCCCAAACCATCTTAACTTATTTACATTCATCCTTGTTATTACACCAACTTTCATTCCACATTCCTTTCGTATATCACTGTTACGCACACGATCTCTCAGACTTTTACCACACATCCTTCTCAGTGATCTCATTTCAACTGCATTTATGCCACATCCATCCATTCTTTAACCATGTCCACGTCTCACTTGCATACATAAGTGTTGCCACTAAGATAGCAGATTTATCAAAATATATCATATTTATTTCAACTTATTGAATATAATACATATCAAGATGTTAAATCAAACATTTTGTTATTGTCTTGATGTAAAGTGTCCAGAAAAAGTAAACACATTAGATCAAGACAGAACACGAATAAAACTATCAAATATATTATTTTAACACGATGTTGCCAGCTTTCAAATAATTTCCTCAATCTTTTGCCATTTTTATCCAAATATTTACGCCATGTGCAAGTGTAAATTTGCTAATATGATTTTTATTCCCCGAAGGAACCCGGGTAACACTGAGCTAGTCTCGTAATATCACGATGTTGATAATTTACACCTAACGTCCGTCCACTAAATCCAATTAAATCAGTGTGTATTATATTCTAACTAACAACATGTTGAAGTTTTGTTGCCCATTGCTGATGCGTCTTCTCTTCGTGTTGCCGTTCTGAGGATGACCTAGTTGCGATGACGAAACGTGTTCGTGAAATCGGAAGATCTCTTTCACCATACTTAGTTGTATTTTTGTTAATATGCGATGAACGATTACAGTCGAACTTCTTTTTGCAATTTTATCTGTTTATTCAAATTCAGTTAGGACACGGTACATTCATACCAGGGATGTTGCGGATGTCGATTTTTACACATCCGCGGATGTGAATGCGGATGCGGATTTTTGAAGGCTCACATCCGCGGATGCGGATGCGAATGCGGATGTTTAAGATGTTATAGAAAAAAAGTAGGAACTATCTTTGTTAGTAGACCCCACTGTCAAATATGTGAGGAAATTATTTCTACAATAATATTATGGATTTTTTGGCGAAATATTTTTTTTCTTTTTTGTTATTTGCAAAAATAAAATAAAACCGGCAAAAATAATAACGCGTCGGATCTTGTCACCATTTTTTCGTTCCCATTGGTTAGTGTCAAGTGCGAACGGCACGCGCCATTCGCCGGCCCCGCCCCTTTTCTTTCTTGTCGCAAATTGTCTTACATCCGCATCCGCATGAACATCCGCATCGATTATTGCGGATGCGGATGCGGATGCAGATGTCCAAATTCATGCGGAAGCTCCGCATTTGCGGATGCGGATGCGAATATTCGCAACATCCCTGATTCATACCATTGTGTTTCTTCCCTCGCGATTAGAATGTTCTTTTTTTTTAAAAAATCAATCCAAAAGAAAATGCGATGAGGTACAAACATGTCTTAATTGAAATAGTGAATTATTGATTCCATTTTTTATTTTTAAGCTATACCATATCCTTACGTCGTATCCCAAGTGGGCTGGGCAGAGAGAACGGAACACCATATAAATCTATCCTTAGGTACATATTTCCTCCTATTCTTTCATATTTCATCAATACAATTATTTCTCTTATTTATCATACTGTCGTCCTTGAGGATTTGATACACGTGATCAAGCTACGTGGTTCTTTGAACACCGCACTTTCTCATACTTCCTCTTTCATATAACTATATCCTCTTTTTTTTTTTTAATAATAACAGCTTTATTGATATAAATAAATTCAATTTTAACATATTCATTATATGATTCACCTAACTAGGCTACAGCCCGTACTAAGGTAGATCAATTTATGTGTGGTCAAAGAACATTGCTCTTAGTTAAAGTAACGTTACTAAAAAACTTAATTAATTAACATAAAATAAAGAAAAAACTAAATAAAAAGACAGAACAATAATATGCACATTATATACATTTACACCCATGCATACACATGTACTACAGACACACACACACACACACACACACACCGCACCCACACACGCCCACACCCACCCACACGATGAGTGTTAAACATTTATAAACGCGTATAAACGCGTATAACCATATAAACATACACAACACATATACAAACCCAAGGGCACTGTATGAGAGACGCTCGAAGAGGCTAAGCCGGTATGTAGTTAAGTATACGTTCTGTCTCGCCGCGTCCAATTTTAAGCAACCAGTCCGTAATGAGTCTTTTAGGTAAGGAGTTGTTTGTCATTTGTCGTTTAGTCAGTACATTGTCCTGTATTTTGTTAAGGAGTCTTGGTGCCTGAAAAGTAAAATGTCTTTGTGCAAATTTGGTCCTCGTTTTTGGTACTTTGTAAAATTGTTTATTTCTGCATCTTGTCGATAAATTGTGCGTTATCTGTGTCTGTAAGTGCCCGTGCTTAATGTAGTGTAAGATTATATTTTTTGTATATGTCTGTCTTATGTCCAATACACCGAATTGTTGGAAGAGAGCAGCTGATGGGAATCTGTAAGGTTTTTTGTTGATTACTCGGATAATTGATTTCTGAGCCTTTATTAATGGATCTAGAGCTGTCAGTGAAGCTCCCCCCCAACCAAGAATACCATACGACAAAATACTATGCACCAGAGCAAAGTATACGGTCTTCATCATACTGATAGGCAGCATGTTCCTCACCTCTTTGAAGACGTGCAAGGTACTTCTGAGTCTATTTGCTGTATTTGCAATGTGCTCTTTCCAGCCGAATCTTTCATCGATCAATATACCGAGGTACTTAGCATTTCTTACTTTTTTAGTGATTGGACAATTGCATGGTAGTATGTCTGCGGTAACAGTGTCACAGTTGTGTATTTTAATTGTTTTATTTTTTACATAGTCATCGTCTCTGTTTGTTATATTGATTGTCATGTAATTAGTTTTGTCCACGTTGAGAGTTAGTAGATTAGAGTCCAGCCATCTCTTCACCAGACTCAGTCCCCTCTCTGCCCTCTCATGAACACTGTCCCATGTTCCACCATGAAAAATAAGTGCCGTATCGTCAGCAAATGACACTACATCTCCGTAATCCAGGACAATATTCGTCAGATCGTTGATGTACGTGAGGAAGAGAATTGGACCCAGTACGCTTCCCTGTGGGACTCCGAACCTGATGTGCGCCCTGTCACTCAAGTAATTTCCAATTTTTGTTTTTTGTGTCCTGCTAGTCAAATAGTCAGAAAACCACTTATGTGCCGTTCCACGAATCCCCAGTTTCGACAGCTTTGCTAACAACAATGCATGGGAGACTGTGTCGAAAGCTTTTGCGAGATCAAGAAATACAGTAATACATTTTTCCCCCTTATCTAATATATTGACAACTCTTTGTGTGAGATAACCAATCGCCTCTTGTGTACCCCTGTTTTTGCGAAAGCCAAATTGTTTTTCAGATAAAATATTATTTTTTTCAAAGAAATCCAATAATCTACATTTAGCGGCTGTTTCAATTACTTTCGATAGTGAATTTAATAAACTTATGGGTCTATAGCACCCTATATCATCTTTTTTCCCACTCTTGTATATCGGACATACAACGGCTTCCTTTAAGTGGTTTGGGAAAATACCTTCTGACAAGCTCATGTTCGTAACAAATTGAATTGGCGTCTTAAGGCTATCAATGCACCATTTTAAAATTCGCGTCGAGATAAGGTCTGTACCGACAGTAGTTTTGTCTTTTAAATTTTTGATTATTTTTTCTATTTCATTAGTGGTTACTGGTTCAAGATGGTGCATTACATTGTTAGTAACTATCGTGTTTGTTTCATACTCCATTAATTGCAGTTGTGCTTCAGTTTTGTTTATATTATTTAGAGTCTTCTGAGCCAGTGAACCTCCTACATTTATGAAGTATTCATTCACAAATTTGGTTGCAATTTCGCTATTTTTATCATCTATTTTGTAAGTATTATTGTTTATAGTCAAACTCTCTAACATACATTTTGATTTCTTTTTATTGACAACTTCATTTAACAAGTCCCAAGTTTTTTTGGCGTCGTTTGAAACGGATTTAAATTTCTGCGTGTAGTATTTGTTTTTTGCTGATATTAAAAGAGATTTGCAAGCGTTACGGAATTTAATGTAAGTATTTTTTATTTGAGTATCATGGGGGTACTTTTTAGTCTTCATGTGGAGCGCATCTCTCACATTTATACTACGAAGTAGACCCGGAGTTATCCATGGTTTTAGTCTACGTTTAGAGTGGGGAACATGTTTCACGGATGTATGAGCTCCTATAATGCTGTTCAATGTATTCACGATATAATCCGTAGCCTCATTCACATTCGTCATATTGTATAGGGATGTCCAATCTACTTTTGCCGTATCCTGTCTGACTTTTTCATAATCTATTCTTATCTGGGTTGCCGTAGGGGTGCCCGATGTCTGCAGCTTACTTTGTTTCAGATAGAGTATGGTTGGATAATGATCCGTTATCAGACAATCGCATATGATACCCGTTATATTAGATTTATCACGTCTAGTTCTTATAAATATATGATCTAACAATGAGTCTATCCTAGTAGGGAGGTTGATTGCGGAAAGCATTCCTTGTTCTGCAAGTAGTCCAAGATAATCTTCTATTTGTTTATTATTTTTTTGCAATATATCTATATTGATATCACCCACTATAATATATTCCCCATTATCATTACTTTCAAGCAGACTTGAGAGGGAATCAATGAATGGTATCAGATTATGGGTAGCTGGCGATCTATATATACCTAATATAGTTATTTCCCCATTTAAAATGACTCTGAGACAATTTGCGCCCAAAATCACAGGTTCATCGACCAAAGCGTTTAAGTTTTTTCTTATGTATACTACAACTCCATCGTTTTGTTTAAAGTGTCTTTGCCATCATCTCCAAACTCCCCTTTCACGGTAAAAGCTTTTAGTTTACTGTGAAAGGTGTATAAGTTTGTATTTGGGTTTATAACAAAACCCAGATGTAACTTTAAAAAAAATTTAACAAAATTCTCATCAATCATTCATTCCACAAGTCCAAATTATCGTAACTTATTTACACGAATTGTATCCGCTTATTCATCTAATATCCTCGTTCTTTACTCTGTCATGCAACGTTTTACCAACCATTATAACATATTTATGTAAAAAATCATCTGAAATCCACACGGCTGTGAATCCGAAGATGAAATAGACTGTACCTACTGGGCTAGATACCGCGAAAAATTAAAATAAAAAAGTCTTATTTCTTTACAAAGCAACTGACAAATAAATTCGAGTTCGCTTTATAACATGTTGTTTACTGCTACTAAATAATATTTATATTTATTTATTTATTTATTTATCAATTTAAACGGCTCTGAAGCCAATTTCAAAAATACATTTTAAACATATTAAATAAAAAAAAAAAAAAAAATACAACTATTATACAAGTGAAAACAACTCAAAAATTTTATGAATATGGATATGTATATTATATATTTTTTTCTTCTGTCTTTTACACTTGTATTAGTGTTTATATTCTTTTTATTTGCATTGTTTATTCCAGTACTTACCTTAGAAAGTAATTGGTAGTAGGTACATAATATGTTATTTCTTTTTTTTTTCTTTTTGTATACCTACCTATTGTTTTTCTCTGTTTATGCATTATTTCTCTTGACTCTTCTTTTTTATTTGCATTATTTGTAAATAAATAAATAACATATTATAAGTTGTACTGTACATTTGACGTGTACTTTGATACCATGTATGTACTTGGCGGTCTATTCACTATTCAATACCGTTCATGCAGTGCGTGCTCTGTGCTCTCGTCCGACAGCTCAGAGGCCTGAGTCAACAACACACTTTAGTCTCACGTTCCCGCTCCGTTAGCGTTCGGGTGCAGACGATGTTGCAAGCAAGTGTCAATTTCGTTGCTAAGATACACAATAGTTACGAAAATTAACACTTTGGCGCACCATCGTCTGCACCCGAACGCTAGCGGAGCGGGAACGTGACGCGATAGTGTGTTGTTGACTCAGGCCTCAGCTTTGTGGTGCAGATTGCTGCGTTAGTTACTTAGTTAGTAATATGTAGGTACTATTATTATTATATTCTCAATAGACTGTGTAATAGGTACACAAGGTATATCAAACGAGACTGATTGAGCAATAATAGAAGATCGTGGTTGTACTGTAGCCACGTAGACACCTACACACAAACTAACATACTTTCGTGAATTTATTAATCTAGAATAACTTTCATCATCATCATCATCGCTCTCGACGCTCCTCTCGGAAGCACAGGGCAGAAACCAGCCTCCTCCATTCAGAGCGACTCTGTGATGGTGATGTTGATGATGATTCTGGATGATTTTATTTTGACGCCGTCCCTAGGCCGTCTCAAGGGCGCTAGAACATTGAATACTCCCTCCCATACCCGAATATCTCAGAAGTCGGGGACTTCTATTTATCCGCTCTTCTAAGCAAAACTTTTGTCCTCACGGGCGGGCCCTATTGGGCAGCCTGAATGGCTGGTCGGCCAATACCGCCTCGTAGGAATCTTTTATGCTACATTTACGTCTTCGATGCCCCTCTCAGGAGGATAAAATGCAATCACAACCGAATCAAACACAATGAATAACAACAAATAAACAAAGCTTAACGACAATGAACCAACAAAAAACCCAAAAAAAAAAATAACAAGCAAGGGCGCTAATGAAGAGTTCAGTTTTTAATTTGCTTCTGAAGCTGGTGACATTCTGACTATCTCTCAAGGGCACCAATTACGTCATCTCCTTCCGCGACATTCCCAGCTCTCTGATATCGTTGTTATGGGAGCGGTGTATTGTGAAAGAGTGACGCCCGGGCCGTCGGAATTCTTTTGGATGGAAGAACTATCATTGGGCATTCTCAGAAAATGACCCAGCCAGGACCATCGTCTCTCCTGTATCGCGGAGATTACAGATCTCTGTCGGCCCACAGCATCATTTGTAACATGTTCATACCATCTCACATCCAAAATCCTTCTAAGACACTTATTTTTAAAGCTTAGTGTCTTTCGCTCTTGAGCCTTGGTAAGGTGCCTAGACTCACAGTCGTATAGAAGGATTGGGATAATGCACGGATTGAACAGGCGGCATTTCGTCCTGATGCTGAGTCCAGATGCCTTCCAAGCTGAATTTGCTGAATGTTAATCTTTTAATCTTGGTTGGCTATAAAAAAGGGGAGACATGGATTCGATCATGTTTCTGGCAGTGGCTGGATCACGTGAATCAAATTCTCAAAGACGACCGTGTGTTAGTGAGAGAAATCGACTTGCGTGTATGAGAAATTCTATGAATGTAGAAGAAGCGAAAAAAGTAGGTATGTAAGGATAGATCTATATGGCGTTCCGTTCTCTTTGTATACCCCACATGGGATATATCGTGAGGATATAGAATAGATAAATAGATATTTACGCTATCAAGGCGTTGTGTAACAACTACGTTTGTGTAGATACATAGCTCTGTGTTGAGATAGTAAGCGCGGTCGTGACTCGGATTCGAACCTAGCCCTCGAGACATGCACGCGCTCACATGGTCTTATTATTGTGATGGGCAGTTTACAGTTTATTATCATATATTATAATATGGATATTTCACACTATAGAAACTATAGTGACCTAACTTTAAAAATAATATTTGATTCTATCCACACAAAATTAAAAAAAATAATCAAAATCTTCATTCTGAAATATTATGATTGTCTATTGTTGAATGGTGTCTGTGTTTTGTGTTTACGCCAGCGACATAAATTTGAATCGGACATTTGAGACACCCCATAAGTCAGGTTTAAGGCGGATATGATGACGGTTTAACAAGTTAATAACTTTTTTTTTTTGTAAACCAAAATTATTTATAATTTTCATGTATCTATATTCTCTACAGCAGACTCACTGTTAGTTGGAAGACATCGCATTCTAGCGATAAACTCGCTCTCTGTACATTGAATTTTATAACTACTATCAAATGATACTTTGTATGATTTGAAATATTATAAAGAACGTACCGTGAAGAATAAAATAAATAAATAATGAAAACATAGTGTCTTATATTTATACAACTCCAACAAATTGTATAAAATCACACCCTCGAAATTGAGTAGAGCTCGTGCTTTGACGAATACATTTTTTACTTTTTGTACAATAATTATAAACCCACACATCTGCGTTCCATCTCCAAATCCAATATTTTGAATTTTCAGAAAAATAGAATTAAGAAATATAAAAATAAAATGACTCGCGTCCCTTCAATTCTAGACCTGCGTACCGGGCTTATTTGTGCCAATTACGATATTGTTTCACATCATAGATCATACTGAGATGTTTTGTCGGGCATAGAAGCCTAACTAGGGCGGTCGGACATGTGGAGGGAATTAATGATCAAAGAATGTCGAAAATATTGACATACGGCGTATATTAAAATAGTGACTCATTATATGGGTACTGATATACTGAATGCTGCTATGTTGCTGCGATGTTATGACTCGAACTTTCATCAAAAGATCCCGGGTTGAAATCCTTCCATTGACTACCTATAACTCAAGCTTTATATTGCTTATTGTGAAGATGTATTTGGAATAAAAAAAAAATACTTCACAAATTGTCTTGTCTCTTTGCCTCTCACAAAATAGATTGTCTCATTATTTGTACATTGTTATTGATTGATTGAATAAAGTATTTATTTATTGAAAAAAAATATTCCTTAGTTTCCGGTAAAAAATAAGTCCCCGATTTTTTCTGTAAGTTTTCGAGTGACCTGTAAAATAGCAAATATCCGTAAAACCTCCCGCATAAGACGTTTGTTCAGTGATGAGGTTTGCCACCCATCCTGAATGTCTTTATCTTTTATTGGCACTGAGAGGACAGCTTGCATTTTTATTACGTGCAGCTGGTCTGCTGGCTACCCCACTTGTGAAATGTGCCGTGATAGTATAGTAGTAGTGGGAAGACGTTTAACATTTTCAATTCAGTGACGAGATATGCGACCCATCTTGAATGTATTTATTCTGATGGCACGGAAAGAACAACTCGTGTGTTTATTACATGGAGTTAGTAAGCTTACCGGATACACCACTTGCGAAGTATCCCGTGATGGTATAGACTGATTTTCCATAAATAGGACCTTAACATACAAAAATGTTGACGATCGTATTCGAATAAAATTATTATTATTTTATCATTCACTTGAAGATTGTCACATTCGGAGTCGCGGCGTTCGCTGTTTGCGCTAAATTGATTTAAATTAATTATTCAAATTACTTAACACGACCTGTCACCACTCCCCCTGCAGTACTAATAATGTAGTACCGTATATATATTTGTATAATGTAATGTGCTGTGCTGTGCTGCGCTGCGCTGAGCTGTGTATGTGTGTATTTCACTTCTCGTTTAATTAATTCTGTCATCAATGCGATCAATACACATTTTGATTCGATTACCACAGAGGCAGGGTTGCCAACATCATTGGAAATTCATTTTAAAATAAAAATACATCATTCATTCGTTCACTTATACCATCGCGGCATTTACCACTAGTGGGGTAGCCATCGGATTAAATGCACATAATAAAAATGCAAGTTGTTCTCACCGTGCTATTAAAAGTTCAGACATTCATAATGTGTGGCATGCCTTGTCGCAGAATTACATAATTATTATTAGGTATTTTAACATGTTTATTTTTGTACGATGTGTTTTTCTTTTTTTCTTTTCAAGTTTATGGAAAGTTTCAGAATTTATTCTGGTAATGTTTTTGATAGTGTTTTCTTTTTATTTACTTTTGTATTGCTTTGTAATATTGTAACAATGTAGCTCACTTCAAAACACGAGATTTTCTCTTGTTGAAGTTGAGTCATTGAAAAATGATGTTTTATTTATATGTATTTGTTAACTATGTAAATATGTTTTATAAAAAATATTAATAAATAAATAAAAAATAAATTAATTTTTCTCTCATTGTCGGTGTTTCGGCTGTAGAATACTAACAAAATTAAAAATAACAAATGTTTTCTTCTACCATGTGATTTGTTCTCGAGAGAGACGTCTTTCGTCTTGTAAGGACATTGTCAATCCAAGACGAGATTGACACAGCGGCTTGCCTTCCATATATGCAAATATGCAACGCATAGCCTACAATAAATGAATAATCTTAAAAATTGTGTAATGTAGAATAGTAGTATAGAATATCATTGCAATGAGTGTTAGTACCACAAAGTAGGTTAGAAATTTATTTATTTATACACAATATACAGCTTAAAGCTTTTATACACTCAACGATTCATACTATATAAAAAAGCAATTGCAATTAAAATATATAAAATGTAATAAACACTATATAAAAAAGTTAATAAAGCAATTAAAATATATTTAATGTAAGATAACTGTAAGTAAAAATAATTGCATTGAACTGTCATCAATTAATAAACAATTAATAAATGAAGAAATTCACAATATTGGAGTACTTAATTTTAAAAGCAAACTAGAAGTTTGGTGCGAATATATTTATTTATCGCTTGTACACGGCGTGAGCCTTCTGGGTACATACAAGGCGTTCCATATTTAAGAAATGAGATTGTCAATGTCCTTAAGAATCGAAAGGCGTCTCTCTCAAATACAAATCACGGAGTAAATTTTTTCTAGTAATTTCATTGCGATAAGATACGATATTTTTTTATATAAATTTTTTAATCTAATAATACTGGAAAATTTTAATTTATATGTTCCCGATGCATATGGACGTTCTCGGCATCACGATTTTTTTTACCAGCCTCAAAGCCGAACAAACATAATGGCAAACTCCCCGGTGGGAAGAGCTATTCAAATGTTTAATGGTCTGGCTGGAGATGTTGATATCTTTAACGTGACGTATGCAGAATTTATAAGAAAAATCGAAGATATATTGTAGTTGTGTTGTCGTTTGGATATCGTTTAGAGTTTTCTTCTGGGATCGCATTGGCCTACAGCTGTAAT
The DNA here is from genome assembly GCA_947579605.1 of Athripsodes cinereus. Taxonomy (NCBI): domain Eukaryota; kingdom Metazoa; phylum Arthropoda; class Insecta; order Trichoptera; family Leptoceridae; genus Athripsodes; species Athripsodes cinereus. The sequence goes on from OX388307.1 coordinate 2,135,865, forward strand.
GATCCTTGTAAGAATCGTCTTGTTGTCAGTAATAATAATAATAATAATCGAAGGTATTTTGCCATCCCTGTTTTGGTCGCGATGAGAACCTCCGTACACTGTGTCTGCCTGCACGATGCTATTGATGTCGGCGTTTCTTTGACTCTAATATCGATAATTAATTAATAATAATAATAAGATTACTATTATTATTATTAATAGATCGACGTTACTATCTGATCCATAGATCAGTTATTTATTAAAGATCTATTGTGTAAATAATAGATTTCGACGTGTAAATAACAGCTCCTGTTGAAAGTGTTGAAAGCTAAAGTGTATATTTAGCTACATATTTATACCCTCACGCCGTGTCCCAAGTGGGGTAGGCAGAGAAAACGGAAGGCCATGTAGATTTATCCTTACATACTTCTTTCGCCTTTTCTACATTCATATTCGATTTCTATCACTTAATACACGGTCGTCCTTGAGAATTCGATCCACGTGGTCAAGTCACGTGGTTCCCGGATGCCCGCGCTTTCTCACGCCCCTTCTTTTAGACAAGAATATCCTCTTGGTCATTATTTCCTCATCCATACGTTTCACATGTCCAAACCATCGTAACTTATTTACACGCATTATTTTATCCACAACACTCCTCTTGCATCCTTTCATTCTTCTTCTTATATCCTCATTCCTCACTTTATCACGCAACGTTTTACCAACCATCAGCGATCTTTCGACTGCTCTATGGGCCGAAATTATAAACGAGAACCCAATATTCGTAAGTATGTCGACACTTTACGAACGGATGGCGATCTGCTGTTCGTACATTCTACTAGATACTGCATTATAAAACTATTTTGACAATTCGTTAAAAAGAAATATTTTTGCCTACTGTACCCATTGTTTTCAACCGGTGGTCACATAAAATCTTGCCTGTCCCTTTTATCTACCTGCTCCCCATTCATAAAAACTTCACCCAACAATCTCATAATTTACACAAATCAAATGAGTAAATGACAGCGATGCTATGAGAATATATCTTAACAAAACACGTGCGTAGATTCATCTATTGTTATTTCTTTCTCTCTTCAGGCAAATAGTGAGACAGCAATGCTAGTCGTCAAAACTAACCCCCGGTCGGTCGGCCAGTTAAAGCCGATGGTAACATTTTACTGAAATATCAACGGATGTTTATAATGCTGAAAAACGAGTAGTTATATCAAATGTTGGACCATATTAAAATAACTTGAGCTAACGGATTTTTATAATATTGGCCCTAAATGTAAAGATGACTCTCTTGTGTTTGTTTAGTTTAAAGTACACAGAAATTCTTTTTACAATTTACCCAATTATGGAATTTTACAACTTGTGGACTAATTCAACAAATGAGTCCTCATTTACTAAATACGCCCTCACTTACCGCCAACCTTCATTTCTCTACTGCTTAATGAAGAAGTCATCATCATCTCCGTCGGCCCCTCAATACTGAGGATCGTAACCATTATGCCTCGTTCTGTAGACCAACTGTCTCCACCTTGAGCGATCCTCCCCCATGTGCAAGGCCCCGTGTAGTGAACTCTGTGTGGCCTCCTTAATTTGGTCGCTCCATCTTGCTGGTACTCGGCCCCTTCCACTGCTTGATGAAGAAGTCATAAATAAATAAATAATTTTTCCCATCACTTTCCGTCACATCACTCCAATATCGTCAATCCAACTTTTTTAAGTTTCTCCATGCTTCTCTTGTTCTTTCACTGTTTCTAATCAAGAATTTCAGGCGTCCATCTGACATCCTCTCTTCCAACTATGTGGCCAGCACATTACCACTTTAATTTTGAGAGTTCATCTATAATCACTTTGACAATGTTGTCAGTCCATCTTCATGCTTACTTGTGTACCAATGTTATAAATAAATTATAGATTTCGAATAACGATAATTGTATGCGATAATATGATCTTTATTATTATTTATAGATTGACTTTGATCTGTTCATACCAGATCCTGTGTGATATCCGTATTCGAATGATCGATACTAAACACTTAAATACATGTACATTGTACATACCAGCAGCGGTTCCACCGTAGGAGCGTTGATTCGGCGCACTCCTTTCATAAACTGATTCAGTATTTTTTTTATCTTTTTCAATTTATTCAAGATATATTTTTTAAAAATATGTATTCACAAATTCAAAATACAACTACTAATTTTCCGTGGATATACATTCGTCCCCAGTCAGCCTAATTATCTTATTTCAAGAAACAAATATAAACACTACTATTACATCACCACTACACCATCATGGCATATCTCACAAGTGGGATAGCCTACAGACCAGTTGCATGTAATAAATTCATAAAAAAATGACATTTAGGGTGAGTGGTAAACCTCATTGCTGAATTTGAGATGTAAAATGTCTATTTTTCGAGCGCTTACCTTTTATACAACGCTCAAACTTGCGCAAAAGAATGATGGCCGATTCTTTGCCGGTAGCTCCACAAACGATTTCTCAATAATGTATAAGACTCTTCTTTGATTCTATTTTTTGACAATGTCTCTTTTGTGCTTTTTTCTGTCTCGCTGTTTTTTGTTGTTATTTTGAATTGGTGTTTGTTTGTTTTTTTCATTTTTACTGCTGAGATCGCCCTGGCTCTTATGGTCTCAGTGTAGGGTAATATTTTTAGAATAATAATAATAATCGATAATACAATAATCAATGCAGTGCATCTTTATCCTGTGATGTCCTCTTATCTTTACTATGCATACGAGGTGTCTTTTGAGTAATAATCTTAATAATAAAGGAAGTCGATATTTTTATATAAAGTTTTATTTTATAATTCCACCGCACCCCCATTAATGAATACGACCAGCCGCCTTTGCAGTACATACCTAATTAACATCATTATTCTTATACTAGGTGTTATTATTATTTTGTGTACAACATAAACTTCAAACGTTTATAGGTGTTGTAAATAATGTTTATTGCACCCCATTCTAAATGTTTCTTCATTATTGTAGAGTACAGTAATACCTCGACATACGAGTGCCCCAACATAATAATAATAATAATCTTTATTGCACAAAATTAGTATACAAAGAAGAAGAAAAAACATAGTATCATAACAACAGAACACGTAATTTTGTGCAATGGGCGAGTTTATCGCAGAAGCGCAATATCTTCCAACTAACCCATTAAACAAAAACAAATAATAATAATATATAAATAAATAAGTAAAACAAAATAAAATAATTTAAGATATATAGATAAATAAATAAACACAATATAAATTTACACATAAAATAAGCTACTTAAATATATAATCAAAAGAAACAACATTGGATAAGCGACTTGACACGGATGTTGAGTAGGGAGGGATGGGGTAGGACCGCTCATCGTGTTTGAATATACAAAAAAAATTAAAAAGAAAATATTGAAAACCTTAGGAATTTTTATATGTAACAACAACAACATACCTACTAGTTTTTTGAGACACGAGCCGTCGAGCTTGCGATTTTTCGCTTTGATATACGAGCTATTTAACGACACTTGCCTAACTCATTTCCGGAACATTCTGAAAGGAAGGAAGAAACCTCCTTGGACATGCATTTTTTTTAAACGGTCTACAGGTGAAAGTGAGAGAAATGTGGCGAAAAAGGCAAAGATCAGTGAAGAGAAAAGCCGTGACGAAAATTTAGCGCAAGTAACACTTTATAAATCTAGTTTATTGCTTTACATTCTCTTTTATTATGATTTTGTACAATATGAGAAGCATCAGTTAATGAATTATTGTATTGTTTTTAGTAATTGTTAATGCTTTTGATTAGAAATTGGTGAATTTATTATTGTGTAATGTATGTTTTGATGTAAAAGGCGATAGCCGTTTATGTATTAAATAAATAAATAAATATTTGTCATTTATAAATATATTTTTCTTATTCAAAAACACGTAGAAAAAATAACTGGGGTGACATTTTGGGGGCTGGAACGGATTAATGACAGTTCAATCGATTTCAATGGGGAAATTTGCTTTGAAATAGTACGAGTGATTTGAAATACGAGCAAGGTTACGGAACGAATTAAACTCGTATGTCGAGGTACCACTGTATTACAATATCTAATGTATGTAAGTGTTTAATATTTTAATTACATGTATTTTTTTCTCATCCCGGATGCGTTTAACGGTTGTGAGTGAAGGAAGATTCTATTGGCCTAAGCCGTGTCCACGGCTTAGGCCAATAGAATCCAAGACTCCAGAGTCTCCGGTAAAGAATAGATCTCCCACTCTTTGCTGCAAGTTATCGAGTGTCCTGTAAAAGGCAGGCACTCGTAAAACCTCACGTGCCTTTAAGACATTTAACATCTTCAATTCGGCGATGAGGCATCCTGAATGACTTTGTTTTTTTTTATTATCGACCGACGGTACTTAGTGGAAGTCCATGTAAAAATCGCGAGACCTTCCGCTCTCATCGTCAGGCCGACTCGCGATCAATAAAGAAAATGCTTAATAAAAGTGTTTTATTTTTTATTGGTACGGAGAGTACAATCTGCTTGTTTATTACATGTAAGCATCCGGCGAAGAATTGGTCTCGCACTCTTTTTCGCAAATATTCGAGTGTCCTGTAAGAGGTAGATGTTGGGAAAAATAAAGTAATTTTACATCTCAAAGCATATCAAAACATATCCACCACAGCTAAAAGGTTGGTGCATTCTGGTAACTTAGTGGCAACACTTATGTATGCAAGTGAGACGTGGACATGGTTAAAGAAGGATGAAAGTGGCATAAATGCAGTGGAAATGAGATCGTTGAGAAGGATGTGTGGTAAAAGTCTGAGAGATCGTGTGTGTAACAGTGATATACGGAAAGGAATGTGGAATGAAAGTTGGTGTAATAACAAGAATGAATGTAAATAAGTTAAGATGGTTTGGGCACGTGGAAAGAATGAATGAGGACAGAATGACTAAGAAGATATATTTGGCTGAGAGGAATGGTGCTCGGAGACGCGGACGTCCGAGGATTAAATGGCAAGATCATTTAAAACAAATCCTACAGGACGGTCACGTGTTGAGCACATTGAACAGGAGAGCATGCATGAGGAATTGTATGACAGTGACGGAAGCGAAAGATGTATGCAAGGATAGAAGGAAGTGGCGCTCGATCCTTTCTGCCTACCCCGCGAGGGAAGCGGCGTGATGGTATGTATGTATGTATGTATGTACATCTCAAAGCTCTGCTCAAATTTGAGGGAATTAGTATGTTAACTGTGCATTTGTAAAGAAATTATTTTTGTTGTAAAAAAAATGTATATTTATCCCAATAAACATATTGGGATTTTTTAATTCTGCGACGAGGTTTACCACCTATCCTGAACGTTTTTATTTTTCTTGGGACGGAGAGGACAGCTTGCATGTTTATTATATGCAGTTGATTTGCTGGCTACCTCACTTGTGGGATAAACCGTGATGGTAATGATACATACATTAGTTTCTGTACAAAACCAAACTTATGTTAAATAAAATGTTTAAAAGATGTAATACCTATATAATATTATATTTCAGTCTTTAGGTAAGTATATATTTGTGGGAGCGAAACCACACTAAGTCGAATTTTGGCCAAAGTGGCTTATGAACATTGTGCTTTAGTCCTTGTTAAGCTCTTTTTAGAGACTCATTTGGTTGTATAACGCTGAGAAGTGTAGATGGAAATCAACATTTTTAAAATATATAAACATTTGCTAATTAAAAGCATCATCAAAAATAACTTTTGACAATTTTTAATACTAATTTTTATTTATTTATTTATTTTATTCTTCACTGCACATTAGTTACAATATTACAAAAAAAAAAAAACAGTATTATAAAAATAACAGTTATAAAATTCAATGTACAGAGGGCGAGTTCATTAATAAAACTATACCTCAAAGCACGAGCTCTGCCCAAATTTGAGGGAATTAATTATGTTTCTTATGGTGTACAAGCTTTTGTAACCCGGCATTGCTCGGGTTTAAATAAACAGAAACCGTGCAAATACATGGGTTAAAATTGGTATTTTTAGTTTGTAGTACCTACATAAATCTTCAAGTGATTTGCCATGAAAAGTAAAGAAAAATATTAGGCGAAAATAAATAGGTTCTTATGGCTAGTACCGAGGTACTTTTGTATTTATTTAAACAAAAAATCAATTAACATTGTTTATGGATTTTTTACATAATACTATTCTTATTCTACAGTATGGATTTCTATGGTCTCATAATATCCTCCATTATGAAAATAGCTCAAAATGTCAAAAATATGCAATTTTTATTCTCATAATTCAGGATTTTTTGTCATTAGCAATCACAATGTTTCATCATGTAAACAGTCCCTAATTATTTAGTTTCAGTATTGTTTTATTTATTGTTACATCCATTTTGAAATTAATTCAATACAATGAAAAATGTTTGACTATAAATATTGGATTTTCATACATTCGCTTGGCAATTTTGTCAAGCGAATGTATGGGAATCTCATTAAAATTGTAATATCTTTATCAATACATAAGATATTTAAAATGTTTTTAGCCTTAAACCTGCCCAGGAGATGAGACCTCGTATAGAGTGTATTATTTTACTTCTGTCTTTCCTTATTTCAGAGTCCATTGAGGACATACGCACATACGAACCGACTCAAATATTTATGTGTGGATTAATAAAATAATAAGATTATTGTGATGTGTATAAATATGTATCCACGATGAAAATATTTGAATTTGAATTTAACAGTGATTTCGCATAAATAAATAAACAACATGCGGGAAGTAAATGTGATTTTATCGAAAAAGCTTTGAACAGCCGCATTGAAAAATGGTGTCTCGTGACATAGTGTATTTTAGCTCTGGCGTATAGATTAAATTGTATTTTGTAATAATTTATGTTGTATAAGTAGGTAGGTATATATATGCCTAATATGCATCTTCTGTGGCGTGGGAAAGGTATAATATTATACTTATCTATGGATACAATACTCTATGGTTTTGATCTCATTAATGTTGCCAACTTACCGTACTGCCCCGTCTTTAGTACCTACATTTATATTGAGTATACGTCTTATTCATTCATTATTGAATTATTGCAACAGCCTGTACTTTGGTCTTCCTATGGTGCAATTGAATAGGATCCAGGCTGTATTCAACGCTGCTGCAAGACTTCTTCTGAGAGGTCGAAGATTTGAGCATATTACTCCTCTCTTGCACAACTTACATTGGTTAAGGGTAAAGCAACGGGTGGAGTATAAGATATGTGTGATGGTGTTTTCGGCCTTGAAGGGAGTATTACCATCTTATTTGTCGGAGATGTGCGAGATGGAGACCATCAGTGAAAGACGGCTCATGCTTCGCTCAGCACAGGGTGAGGCAAAATGCAGACTTGTTGAGCCATCTCGATCTCGCAAAACAGGCTTTGGAGATAGAGCGTTTAGTGTTGCGGGTCCCAGATGTTGGAACAAGCTGCCTCTGTGTCTGCGAGAGGAGGTGAATGGAGAGAGTTTTAAAAGAGGACTGAAGACACACCATTTTGCTGGAAGTTTCGGGTGATGGATACGATAAACGGCGCCCTTGAGGTCATGTTATGAGTAAACGGCGCTTTACAAATTGTCCATATATATATATATATATATATATTATCTATGTATATTTCGCTACCAGATAGTTAAATTAGGCAGTTAACAAAAAGGCTTAGGCGGTTAGTTAAACGTTGTCGTTTAATTGAATGACTAGCCAGGTTGTTTAACTTTACATTTTTTAGTCCTAGCGCCATAGTGCCAAATAAAGAAACTAAATTCCAACAATCGGTCTAGCTTCGACGAGGCAGAATGTTGGACGTGTGGCGCGTCATTGTGATTTAACGATACGGTTAAGCATTCAATTGAATCCCGGCTTTTACTAAACGCCTAGTCTTTAAAAAAAAAAGATAAATCTGTGTTTTGTTATAAACCCAAATACAACCTTATGCACTTTTTACAGTAGGTAAGCTAAAAACTTGTGTCGTGAAAAGGGAGTTTGCCGGCATCTGGGATCGAACCTCGGACCCCCTGTTCATGAGGTTGAAACTCTTTTACTCCTGGCTACCGAAGAACTGTTAAGTTAACTGTATAATCTAACTATCTTACGGTGATATACATATCGATAAAGCTAACATGCATTAGGTATTAAGGCGTGACTTTCTATTTTTGAGGTACAATGCATTGGATTAGTCTGCAATAAGTTGGTTTTTCTTTTTCATTCTCCCCGATCTTCCACTACTCTATTCAATTCTAAGTATGTACTACAGCGCATATATTATCTTCCTCTTGATCCATGTAGGTGTCTCTCGGTTGGTCTCTACATTTCCTTTCTTCGATCATGCCCTCCCCGAAGGTGATGAGCAGGCCTAAATTGGTGCCCGATGTTGTAGTCAATTCAGCTCGCTCGTTGTTGATTAATCTTTAAGTTCACGTCACATAATCAATGTTTATTTCTTGTATTCTGATTTACAAACCGAAACGAATCAATTTGTCGTCCGTCGACTGTAAAATATTACATTTTTAAGGTCGTACGATACTCCGATTAAAATATTTTTATGAGTAAATAGCCGACATATTCGAATACTTAATTAATTATGTTCTATTAATCAATGGCAGTTTCCTCCTACTGTGATGTGATATATAAATAAAATTGATATATAAATATGTCTTACTGCTGTTTTTTTTTGTTATTATTTTTTACATCTCTTTTATTTATTCATTCATTCTTTTTGTACATTGAATACAAACAATTTTACGGAGAAATATATCAATAAATATACAGAGGTCGAGTTTATTGTAAGGAGCGATCTCTTCCAAATAACCCGAAGAGTCAAACTCAAGACTAAATTATAATGTAAAAAAAACTTATAAAATAAACTGTAATAGGCAGAAAAATATTCGTATAACATCAAATTTCTTAAACTCTACCTTGGCTCTCAGTGCTCTCCAATCTACCTAAGCCGTGAAAAGGCACTGCAGAAAGAACACTAGAAAATCGACCGGCGGCGTGAGAAACTAAAACCAGTTGCAGATTCATCCATACAGCTTCCAGGTTCTACGTTGCCTAGAAAACTCTGATGCATTTTGCACAGACTATGGAGTGGCGTTGGATGCACAGCATCACACCGACATACATCGATGGGGACTAGCATCTTAGCTAAGGAATAAGAATATCTCATTCCTTGTTGGCACGGAAAGGATATCTTGCATGTTTATTACACCCAGCAGACCACCTGCATGTGATTAAACATGCAGGTTGTCCTCTCTGTGCCAACAAAGAATAAGTAGTTCAGAAGGGGTAGCAAGCCTTCTGAACTACTCATTAAAGATCCCTGAATTTAAGATGTAAAGTGTCTTTATATTTTAGACCACCTGTCTTTTACAGGACATTAAAAAAATTACGGAATATAGTGGAAGACCAATTCTGTGCCGGGTGTCCTTTGTAAATTAGATTTAAATAAAAAAAAAAGTAAATAGATAGGTCACACGTTATCCGTATTATTATTTATATCATTTTCCGTCGAATGGAAACAGCTTCCATTTACATTCTCGTATAGTATATATTGAGCTTATTGTGTGAGTGAGCAGTAGATACATGTTAGCTGATGGTATATTACCATACGCACATACACGATACAATACAAACATGAATAATGTTGCGATCCGCTTGCCATCTGCAGTGAATAACGTTTTCTTATGAAATTTATATTTGTGTGCACGAATCGTGCTGAGGCGCTCAACAATCCATAGTGAAAGGTTGATTTTTATATTATTATTAATTTATCTATTTTTTTACGTCTTCATAGAATTTATTACTAATGAAATAAGATCTACTGTGCAAGAGTCATATTGAAAGGACCTTTTTTAAGTAAAGCTCAAGGGACCTTGCATCCCTTGTGTCTTGTACCGCGATCGTAGTAGATCTATTGTGACATCCTTCTGTGTCATATCTCACTCTCAAGACCTAGGTAACTCACAGTTTGTCTCGGTGTGAGAAGCCTCACTTTCTCAGAGTCCAGCAATGGTCCTCCGAGGATGTGACTTCGCTTGCGAGCTAGTGCGTCACAATTATAGAGTATGTGGATAGGTGTTTCATTATCCTCTGAACAAAATCTGCAGACTGAGGTATCTGACGAAAGGACCCTCACACATCCGGATATCTAAGGAGTCAAGGACTCTATTTATCCGCACTTGCAAACAACAAAAGACTCTCCTCACGGGCGAGCCACAGTGGGCAGCTTGAGGGTCAATCGCTTTTTTGTGTTACTGCTAGCGTCTTGGTGATGCTGGGAAGACTTTTGGTATTACTTCAGTGCCCTGTTGAAGTTTTCCCGGATACATTTCGGAGATAGCGCAATCCAACAATGCATCCCTAAAAAATAACGTAATAATCTAATCACGGGATATTTAAATATACAAAGAAGTCACACAACATGATGAAATAGCTTCCCTTTTGCTTCTTCTCTACCCGTACTGAGCAGCAAGGGTATTGAAATAAGATAACATGTATAGACCATTCGAACATATCAAGTTAGTCTTTGATTAATATTTATTCTTGTAAAATGGGTACTAACATAATATGCTTGTAACACTCAGACCCAGAACATAGAAGACAGACCCACCTCGGATATTTCAGGAGTCATAGACTTCCTCATATTCAAACCAAAATTGTCCTCACGGGCGGGCCATTGGACAGGTCTGAAGGACCGGCTAGCTAAAACCACCATAGTAGGAATCTTTTATACTAGACCCATAACAATTGGACAAAGGTCATTGTTCATTTTGCCCTGGCCGGGAATCAAACCGAGACCTCGTGACTCAAAAGCAAGAGGATTCAATATCTCCGAGCCATACCAATCGTCAAAATGCCAAAGGTTTTCGTCCACTGAATGTAACGTTATTTTACAGCGATAGCCGTGTTCACACCAGGACCGGTGATAAATATTAGAAGCAATAATAAACCTTTCAAATTAACTTGGAGGTTACACATTAATGTGTACCTTGTATCTATACCTACTCTGTAAAGAGCTACCACTCTCTGTTATACAATTATCGTAGATATTGTGTACTTTGTCTATGCGTGGCTCTCTGTGTAAATAAATAAATAAACAAATTATAATATTATCCGCTGATAATAGCTTATTGACCCGGCTATTTCTAAATTGAAAGTTAATAAAATCTACTTTCAATTTTTTAAAGTTTTCTGGAATATATTGTCTCAAGACAATATGTACGCCTTTTGTACAAATTCAATTATATTTTTTTATTTATTTACTTTTATTAATCTCTTGGTTGAATATAATAGTAGCAAAATACACAATAAGATAATAATAATCTGGACAATTTATTGAGCGCCGTTTTGTGGTACAAACCACCGCAAGGGCGCATTTTCAGTTTTTTTTTTATTTATTGTTATTTATCAAATTTTAATATATTTTATGAATTTAATTTAACTATTGAAAATAATTAATGTATTTCTAACTATTTGTTTGATTTTGTTGGCACTAACTATGTGGTAATCACGAAACATTTTTAATTAAAGAATTAGTTAATTATGTACTACAACCACTTTAATTTTTAAATTAAATTAAAAAATTAAAGTGGTTGTAGTACATAATTAACTAATTCTTTAATTAAAAAAGTATTTCTAACTGTCACAAATTTTATCCACTAGTTCATTTGTTTTTAGATTTGTAATTTTTAATTAGTTTGAAAGTAATTTAACACTTGAAAAACAATTATCCTTATTAAACTATTGAAACTAAAAACACTGTATTAAAATTTTGTTATTTTGAATAATTATTAGACAATATTTTAATTTTTAAAAATGAGACGTCAGAGGTTTCAGGCAGCCACTACGGGCGCCATCCACCGTGTGATATTGTATTATTGCATATTACGCGATTTTACAATTTAATATAAATAAATTATACTTTTAATTTATTTATTCTTTTTGGAAATCTTCATTATATAACAGTGTTAGCAAAACAATATGAAATTTAAAAAACTAGGACGATGTGCAGTGGCGAGATTATCATTATAAAGTGATTTCTTCCATCTTCCATCTAATACTAATTGAAATAAAAAATATTTGATATTCTAGGTCCGTTTATATTATAATACCTTCAGTCATGTCAGCTACAGAGGTAGTTCCGAAATCTTTAAAAAATAATTTACAGAAATTGGAGTTACCTGTAAATTTATACGTGAAAATTAAAAAATCTATTATAATAAATATTTGTAATATTGTTAGACTGTTTCTGAACACAGATGTTTCAGGCACAATGCTGGTATTTTGATCCCGCGTTTTGAGCCTAATCCTTTGATATCCTGTATATCTGGATAGGTGAATTTTTCCCGGCATTAGACTTAAGTTTTTGTGTGACCATGACTGATCATATGGAGACTTATCTGGTTGTATAATTGGTGACAATAAATTAGTTCTAAATATGACGAAAACGAATGCTCTTCGCTTCTCCTTACGGCGTGAACACGAAGTTCCTGTAAAAGAAATCTTGAGCAACCAATCATTGAACATAGTAAACAATTGTAAATTCCTAGGGTTGGTTGTAGACAGTAAACTTCAGTGGTCCCCACAGATTGATCAGCTTTGCACAAGACTCAGTTCTGCGATCTTTGCAATAAGAAAAGTTAAAGAGGTTTGCGGGTTTGATGCTGCAAGATGTGTGTACTTCGCGTACTTTCATAGTATAATGTCATATGGTATAATGTTCTGGGGGAAGAGTGCCGAATCAGGCAGAGTCTTTATACTGCAAAAGAGAGCCATAAGGACCATTTTAGGATTGCGCCCGAGAGATTCCTGCCGTGATCACTTTAAAAAACTGGGCATACTCACACTTGCTGGCGCGTATATCCAGGAGTGCCTTATGTATGCTCGAAAAAATATAGAGAACACACCTCTAAACGCAGACTACCATAGCTATCCAACGCGAAGTGCAGGCAGCATCAGAACCGTAAAATGCAGACTAGCAAAGGTTGCGGATAGTTTTGTGGGTTTAAGTGTGAAGCTGTACAACAAACTGTCACTGCATATCAAAGCATTGGAGGATGATCGCTTTAAGGAAGGGGTGAGGAAGTATTTGTTAGAAAAATCATTTTATTCAGTTAACGAAATGCTATTGGAAAAAGATTCTAGTAACATGGATGCAGAAACATAATGTAGTTGATATCACATCTGACGACATAATCACTGGGCCCTTTACACCCAGGGATTATCGATCACCATTGATATTAATATATTGTTGTACGCCTTGTCTCTTTTAATTAAATTCTTTGAGAATGATTAAAATGTAGTCTGGATTGACACCCCCAAGTGCCCATTGCGGAGCCTATGGAGGTCGAAGAGAATAAATAAATAAATAAAAAATGCTGAGAAGTGTGGATGGCAATTCTGCCGCCGCGTAAAAAAAAAATTAGAATGTTTCTGAACACAGATGTTTCAGACACAATGCTGGTATTTTGAGCCGCGTTTTGAGTTTTATGTTTTGATATCCTGTAGTGAATTAATAAATACTTTGCAAAAATTAGATTTACCTATAAATTTATACGTACAAGTTCAATAGATCGGATGGGTGAATTTTTCCCGACATTAGACTGCTAAGTTTTTGTGTGATCATGACTGATCATGTGAAGTCTTAGCTGGTTGTATTAGCATTAGCTGAGAAGTGTGGATGGCAATTTTGCAGCCGCGTTAAAAAAACTAATTGAATGAACTGTTTCATTTTCATATGACCTATAAACCCAAGTCTAACCCACAATTTTTTTAATCCTCTTTTCTTCTTTCGATTTCCTTATCGTATCTTCCATCTCTCGCAAAAAGCTTCCCAAATATACATACCCACTTTCTTCCTCCAAACATTCGTCACCAACCTTAATTTTATATGATTGTTTTGTAATGAATTTGTAGATATCTTCACGTGTTATGCATAATTAGTTTCGTTCGATTCGATCGTGTAGTTTGATAATAATAGTATGTACTATCGAGGTTGACGTGTTATTATTCGATATGTAACGTTCGAATATTCGAGTATTTTAGCACAGGTTTAATAATATCGAATATAATTAATTTAAACGAAAGTCCGACACAATTTATGTGCTAGTTGACATTTTTGTCAAATCGAAAACAAAAGTCGTTTATTGTATTACTATTACAAATTCTTAAAGTCTACGTATTTTTACGTAGATCTACATATTTTTAGTCCCAATTCACAATCCACGAACTTTTGTTTCGATTCTACGTACTTTTTTCAAATCTACGAATTTTAAAAATTAAAGATCTCTAAAATATTCAGTATGTAACATGGACGTGGTTGAAGAAAGGCGAAAGTGGAATACCTAAAAACAGTGGATATATTGTGATCACCGAGAAGAATTATTGGCTGATTCTTTTAAGGAGTTGCCTTCTTTCGCGTACCTTGATTAAAACCTCTTCCTTTTCGACGTGTTCCGACAAATGAATATGTAGGTAATGTGATTAAATTTAAAGAAAACGTCGCTTAATGTAAAAAAAAAATATCTTCGGATTTGATCACTTTCAATCTCAAACTACACATGTTTGCTCTGCCTACTTGTTATATTATTTCTATCAAATGATAATATATTTCATGTATTATGTCATGCACATGTGTGTGTGTTATGTATGAGAAAAAAAAACACCAAGGTTGACTGGATTACGTCGAATAAATAATGATAATGTGTGACTTACCGTAATGCCTGCGCTTCCAAAACTTTTGATATTTTTTTATAACGTTTGTGTGACCGTGGATTTTCATGCTTGCATGATTGATGTGTGTGTGTTTTTTTAAAAACACCTTAATTAATTTTGATGTAGGGATTTTGGATGGTGGCTGTGATAAATGCATTATATTTTTTTTAAATTATATTTATTTATTTATTCATTGATCTACAATTTTATAGAAAATTGCATTCAAATAAGATATTATCAATATACAGCAAGCGAATTTATCGCAGAGGCGCGATCTTTTCCAATTAACCAACTTTCTTTGTATAACATTTTACTTAATGGTAAATAGTTGTTATCTGTTCTATGATTTGAATTTTAATAATAGCTACAGGGGAAATTACTTGTGGATTCTATTGAAGAGAAGCTCGCCTCACACTCGTATATTTCAGTAGTCGTAGACTCCTGTTTATCAGCATATTCAAATAAAAAAAAATCCTCATTGGGCAAGTCTGAAGAACCGGCCGGTTGAAACTGCCGCCGAAAGAATCTATTACTCTACACTATCTCTTCAATGCCATTTTTGAAAGTAAAATAATTTTGAAGTAAGAAAAATAATAAGATAAAAAAAAACACAAAAGTACATTTAAATAAAGCTTCTTTTCCCGGATTCCCTTCTCCCTTTTCAGGAGTCCAAGGACTCCTTTTTATCCATTTGGGTGATAATTTTTATTAACTCTTTCCAGTTCATCGGTACCACTAAGCCAATATTGGCCTTTCCGACCTTACCACGTCAGTGGGCGGTGGACACGCAAAACACAAAAGTAGAAGAATAATAACACAAGTTATTTATTTATTTATTTATTCAACCAAACATACGGCTTACGCCATTTACAAATATCAAAAAAATAAACCAAAAAATTTAAACACCTGCGCACATACAAATATACACACATAACAACACAACTATAATATTAGGTACATTTTTATACTTAGATCTATCATGTTCGTTGCTAAAACAAATTTGGAATTATACTAGAAATTTATATCCTACCCATCAGGTAACAATAATACGGAGAACATTATTTTTGCTAGTACAGTTGAAAAAGTACAGAAAAAATACAGTATAAAACATAAATATCAAAGAGTAGGCATGAAAATGATTTTGAATAAATAAGGAGAGGGTGGTTTGTAGCCTGATGATAACATTACGGATATCGAAAACTTTCGGGATCAATTCGTCGGTAGCCTGGAGGTAGAGTCTCGGCCTCTTGAACAAGGGGTCCGCGGTTCGATCCCAGGTGCCGGCAAACTCCCCTTTCACGACACAATCTTTTAGTAGCTTACTGTGAAAGGTGTATAAGGTTGTATTTGGGTTTATAAAAAAAAAAAATATTCTTTATGCTGCTTACCTACGCCACAAATTGCTAAACGTGAGGACATTTTGAGTGTATTGGAGTTTGTATAAAAAATCATTTTACCAAAAAGCTAGAACATTGAGAAACACTGCTATTCACGTAGACAGACCGTAAGTGTAATACTGTATTACTATTTATGTACGTAGTACAAGATGTCTATTTTCAAAATTTGAATATACTGCGATACGGTGTGAATGTAACCAATAAAAATAATGATGCCTATACTAAATTGTGTCTAACTCATTATAATAAATTATAAAGATAATTTACAGTGTCATACTCGGTTATAACGAACTCTAATTCCAGATTTATTTTAAGACGTAAAAAATACAATTTGGTGCACCTAGCAACCTATCTCCATTTTCCCGAAATACGTACCTACTTTTAATCCTTTCAAAAACTTAGCAATATCCACGTCCATTCACATTGGGTTGCACCGTCTCTCACCCATGGATGTTACAGGAATGTCAGATCCTATGTCATCCATAGGTACTCTTCACGTAATTTTTTTCTAAGGAAAGGCTCAAGGTTCGCCTGAAGGACTCCCCTTGACAAAATCCTTCCTGAAATTAAATACAAACGTTAATGTCCACCAGCTCTTTACTTTAACAATATAGACTTAAAATTTGCTTACAGTCACGTATTTTCTCCGCGTCCATTATCCACTCTTATCGATACAGGCCTTGTGAGGCTGCTGCGGGTACCGATTGCATAGTCCTTGTTTTCTTGCTTGTTTAGGCACTCTTCTATGTAAGGCTTAGAAAAACAGCATCTCCTTATTTGGTAGTGCCCCAGACGGGACATTAACCGTAAACGTAACACGAGGTGTGCTATCGGGCTATTAATTGGACAAAAGCACACCTCGTGTGTGAAAAGGATGGGTTTCGGGTTCCGTTCGGAACACTGCCAAATAAGGTGATGCTGTCTTTCCTAATTTAATTATTTATTAAAACAGTATACGACGAAACAGCCTTTACAGTAGGTACAATTAAAAAAAAACAGACTTAAAACAAACAAAATCAACAAGTAAGAGACAATAATTAATACAAAAACATGACGATAGGAGCTACAGGGGCTCTCAACGGAAAGTATCCTTTTATTATGCTATTTTCGTGTGTTAAATTTTTATTTTTTTATATGTTTATTTTTATAAAAAAATGTTACAAAAAATACATATTACATACAAAAATTTAAATAAAGTTCACATAGAAAAAATTCACTCATCTGGCGAAGCTAATATAGCTTGTGTCCAGACGGTAATACATAATTATATACTTATATTTACAATATTTATTAATTAACACAGTAGGTACAAGAACTATAACAACCATCAACAACAATACAATAATCTTAAATCCCTTTTCATGTCATGTTCATTCTATCCTTTATATATTCTATTATATAAATTATCTATGGTATTGCATTTTATAACCGAGTGCTGTCGTTATCCGAACTCGCACAAACCGAGTACTACTGCAACGTGTTATTATTTTATTCAATAATATAACATTGCTACATTACACGCCATCGGTGTGATCTATGACGGATCCATCGATCACATAATAATAATACTGGATCATAATATAAATCATTCTTTCTCTACGGTTTGATGTGATTGAAGGGACCTACCCGAAACTCATTACTCCGCGGTTTAATTTTGATTAAACATACACTCTTTTTATTATTCATTTTTTGATTAATTTATTATTTATTTTTTTATTTTAATCGGCGCCGTTTGTTAATGACATTAATATTTAAATTCAAGTTTTTTTATTCGTTTTCAATTTGAATTTAAATCGATCCACGTATATGTAATAATTTCCTATGATTTTAAATATCAAACGGTGCGCCTTTCGATTGTCAATGTTACGAGATCTTTAGGTCAGTCGGTCTAAATTAATAAATGAGACATGTTGTGTCCTCTTCGTGGTTAATACATGTGAAATGCTTATGATATTTTAAAATAAATATTTTTTTAGAAAGGATATTGCAAGATGCACGTTCTTTTTCGTGGAGCACCCTGCGGCAAAGAATTGGTCTTCCACTCTATTCTGTAAGTCAACAAAAATGTCTTACAATCTTAAGACACTCACACATTTCACGGTGATGTAATTAAATCGTGTGTTTTTGAAAATTAAACTATACTGGCTCTCGTTGAAAAGGTTCCAGTAAAAAAAACATCAATTTTCGGCGCATTGCAGTAGAGTCCGTTGATGCACAATCTTTGTTATGAAATGAAGTCGTCACCTGAAATTAAAAAGTTCGAGGGCTTCCATTTATCCGAATTCTTCACAAAAACAAATCTTGTCCACACCGGAGGCGTCATTAGTGGATAGCCTTAAGCGTTGGGACACGAGACACAATCGAGGTTTCTGATTGGTTTTGTCATCTGCACCCAAATCCGGTTAACCAATAAAAAAGTTAGTTAATATTCTAAACATTTGTTGCTGACTGGTCGACTAGCAGCCGATAAAGTATTGAACTTAATTGTTCCGGCGCCATTTAGACGGGAGATCGCGATCTGTTTGAGATCTGAAAAATGAGATCCCAAAAAGATGGTTGCTTCTAAGGTTTGCATAAAGCGTCTCTCGATTGGTGGACCTTACATCGTGACAGTGAGAATGGTGGAATTGGTGAACGTTGTCCATGGACACCGAAAGTGATCACTTAAGCCAGCCTTGATCCAATTCGTAAGCATTGGGACACCTTTCTCACTTCTTCCGATTAGATTCTACACAATGTTGCATTATGTAGACATGGTTCTCCAATCGAGGTTTCTGATTGGTTTTGATTACACATAGATATTACATGTATTTAGTATTTTATTGGTGGAAACTTTAGTTATTATTTGTGTATTAAGTTTTGTATATTATATTTTTTATTTCTTTTTTTATGTTAAAGGCTATTATAGCCGTCCACTGTATAAATAAATAAATAAATAAAAACCTAGTTGAGGTGTCCAAAAAAAATCCTTTTGGGCTATTGGGTCAATAACTGATGCGATCAATTTGGTACATTCCAAGATTCACCAAACCGCATAGGGCTCACTGTCTATATCTTCTAGATCTAGACTCACAGCCTCATAGGAGAATCTGTCTGAATGATACAGACTTTAAATGGGCATTGGCATTCCGTTAATTAAATTTAATTGAACATTTAGAATGTCCTAGACCAGTGTCCAATCAACGATCTTCTTCTCATCCAAATATAACCATGGATTGTGTTATATTATAAGTGTGGTCAATTTGAAGGTGAGCATCTCTGTGGTTTTTTTTCACTATTATTATTGATACACCCATCATGTCTCCGTACCTTAAGTTGTGATAATATTATGCCTCCGGGCAAAAATGGAACGTAAGCACTATTTACACCAAATGAAATTAAAAAAAAATCCACGATATAGATTTTAATTCTGAGAGACTTTTATTTTAAACTTTCGTCTTTTCCAGGAAATAGACTATTGGGATTGAGATTAAAATTGACAATGTTCTTGAAATACGAAAGACGTCTCTTTTAATTAAATTCTATACAGTGGAAAAGCACGTTGTTTTTTTTAATTTCATTATGGAATTCGACTACCTAAACACCGACGCAGTGAATAAAAACAAATATTTTTTTCTGCTATTTTGTTTTCTTTCTTTCATTATTGGCATTTCAACAGGTTTTTTACAAAAATGTATTTTATTTATTTTATTTATTTTATTTATTTTATTTATTTTATTTATTTTATTTATTTTATTTATTTTATTTATTTTATTTATTTTATTTATTTTATTTATTTTATTTATTTTATTTATTTTATTTATTTTATTTATTTTATTTATTTTATTTATTTTATTTATTTTATTAATTTTATTTATTTTATTTATTTTATTTATTTTATTTATTTTATTTATTTTATTTATTTTATTTAGGTATTTTATTTATTTTATTCATTTTATTCATTTTATTTATTTTATTTATTTTATTTATTTTATTTATTTTATTTATTTTATTTATTTTATTTATTTTATTTATTCATCATAAACGGCACATTGGCCATTGACAATAAAGGTTTATATTATCACACAATTAGAACATTTCGAGTGTCTTGTAAAAGGCAGTTGTTGGAAAAAATAAAGACATTTTCTATCTATCTGGCAGAGAGAACGGAACGCCATATAAATCTATCCCTACATGCTTCTTTCTCTTCTTCGACATTCATCCAGTCTCTCATACATGCACGCCGATATTTCTTACCCAACACGCGGCCGTCCTTGAGATTTTGATCCACGTAATCAAGCCACGTAGGTAGTTCTTGGTCGTCTGCATTTTCTCACACTTCTTCTTTCAGACAGAGTAAAGACATTTAACATCTTAAATTCACCGATGGGGTTTTTCACCCATCCCAATTTCTAAAATTTTGTTGGTACGGAGACTAAACAGCTTGCATGTTTATTACATGCAGCTGGTCTGCTGGCTACCCCATTTATGCGATACCCGATGATGGTATAATAATAGTAGTATTAATAGCATTTATATGAAGATTCATCTTTTATTTTTTATTTTTATTTTTTTTATTTTATTTTATTAATACAAACAAACAGCTTTTACATTTTTTATAGTACAACTTAAATATTACATTTTTCACAAGCCAGTGAAGTTTGTTAAATTATTTTATTTAACACTTTATTCCAAATTAAAAAAAAATATAACACAAACAAAAAAGAAGCTATGCACCAACTGAGGCAAAAATACAAAAATGTAAAGAAAAAACAAAATCGTTCACCCATGTAATGAATATGCCATTACAACATACACAAGTAATGAATGACGCCCATGAGGGGGGCAAATGCTCTCCAAGCAAAAAGGGGTATATCGGGGGAGGGGGGGGGGAGAATTAGGGGAAACAATGCTCGTGCGAACCTCACTACGTTCAGGACACTCATTGATCAGAACCGCGCAGAGATCTGGAAATCTTTGTCGAATCATCAATAAAAGTGACAAATGTAAACGAGGCATATGTTGTGACAATATGCCCTCGAGCAAAAATGGGACTTTGTATTAGTATACTCTACTACAACTTACTTCTCACTGCTGTTTTAACATTTTGCCCCGCGGCCAATATGCTAACACACTACATTACTACTACTACCAACTGCAGTATAACACGCTCGGTCATCTCAATTATCAGATCGACTGCTCAGTTCCAAAACTCAACATGTCGAAAATTGTGATTTAATTGGTAATACACACGATTAACGCCACTCTTCCAATTCCACAGAAAAAGCATTGTAAATAAATATAATACACGGTTCTCTTTATATATTAAATATTTAGTTGTGAAAAACATAATAATGTAGGTACACCTTTCTTCAATTCCACAAGTAAAAATTTCGAATAGATTATTGAAAGGAACGAAGATTATTAAATATTGTTTTTAATTGAAAATCTGTGTCTCAACTATACAACTGGTTGGTTGGTAGAAATTGCTTGCAGGCAATAAACCCGCCATTTGTACCATGTGAAAATGTACTATAAAGGTTATTTTATTTAAAGATAACGTATGTATTTAAAAGTGCGATTATTATAAATGTAGTATTTTTCACTTTCTCTCGTGTTTTTAAAGCATTATATTATAAATATAGCCAAATTAGAAAAAGGCAATTTCTCGAATATAAAGTAGCATTCACATTGCTTCACTTTGGATGATCATCCAGAGTGTCAGGGTCAAACCTGTTCATCGAAAGTGAACACGTCTGTTCACACTTGTTCATCCTATGCTTTCACTGCCATGTCAACACTCTCACTCATGTTGTATGTAGTTTGACGTATTTTCGTATAAAAATAATTAAACAAATTCAAAAATGAAAAATAACACTTAAAATAAATTAATATAGCTCTCGACTGCATAATAATTTTGTACATGATTCTAACATTCAATACAAATTCATAGAGAATTAAACAGATAATAAGATAAAACTTGTTTATGGTCGTTTCAGTGAAAGGACCTTTCATCAAAATTATGACGAGTGGTAATCTCTTTCCTCCGTCATCGCTAGTGATCACTAGCGATGAAACGCCTGTTCACACCTGTTCATCTTGGAGGATCATCCGGACTGATCACTGAAAGTGAACGAATGTGAACGCCCCTTAAGACATTTCTATGTGTTGAGTTATGGAACTGTACAGTCGAATTATTATCGTTAAGTTTTATTTTGTACAAATTTATGTTGTAATCTCTTTCACCTGTCCTCTTTTTAATTACTGATTACTCTGCTTCTCGGCATTGAATTGTGATTGTTTTTAATGGTGACGATGAGTTATGGTGTGATTATAGTAGCTTGATTCGCTAGTTAATTTAAATTAATCTTGTCGTGTATCAAGTTTTTTTTTAATCTAATATTATTATTATAAATTGATGTATTTAAGTGTATATTATAGAATCAGCACTTGCCTGTGTGTCCCCTTACGGAACATTCTTTCGTCACTGGTGAAACGGTTGGATTGGATTCGCCCGCAGACATCCATGCCCTGCAGAGTTGAGGAATGTCCACTCAAATAAAATATCAAGTGTCCTTACCGCTTATTACTTTGTGGCTGGTCCTTTGCTGTGTAACAGATATTCCTATGATTTTCGAGCTCTGGAGAGTGTGGAGGTGTTCAAGGCGAGGTTAAAAACCTTACTTTTCAGGAGGTGTTATGATTCTTGAATGGGCCCTTGCAGTGGTTTTTTACACTCGAGGGCGCATCTTAAAAAAATGTCTTGTTAATTTTATTCTTATTATCTTCGGGTTTCGCAGAATGTAAAACAACTTATTCATATAAATTGCAATTTACTCTTGAACAGTATGTGTGTGTACAAAATTATTTTGAATTGCTCCAATATTTAGATAATAAGCTGTAAAGTGTTGTCTTTAGTGTTTACAATTTTAGTACGTAGCAATACGTAACTGTAAGAATATATTTTGTAGGTATATTGTAGTAGTGAGTAGTGCCTTTTTGTGTGTATCTGCTCCAAGGGACATAAAGGGTTGTTATCTAGGGGAGGTTTTAATCAAATATAATTTAGGCAAACCCTGAGCCCTCACTTTGAAAAAAAAATCTTTCGTTGAGTCTGGATGATACTGGAGATAGCTCTTTAAACTTTTAATGTGTATAGGTACAGAGAACCTGAAAAAGTGCGACCTTAAAAAGTGTCGACTCATGTCTTCTTGCGGAATATAAATTATACGAAACTGAAAAATCGAGATCTAAAACACTTAGAAAAAGATTGGATGATAACTTATTTGTTCGTCGACCGTTTTCTCGGCTATCGGTCCATTTATAATGTTATTAGAAGAGATTCGAAGCCTGCTTATTAGTACTATATTTATCGATCAAAATTAAAATAACTCCCCCCGTACTGCTTCGATCTTCTAATAAATATATATGTGTCCGTTTGTGTGTTTGTAGGCTCCGTTATTAGATTAGACAGAGGTAAAATAAAACACTCAACGAGATCTCATCCTTTATTGAGATATTAGTTTTTTTTTTAACATAACATAACATAGATAGACAATTATTGACACAGATCGAGCTTGTCCCAAACTAATATTGAATCTTGTATTTTGGGTAGGTACTAACGTGACGGTATACATATATACTGTGTGGTGTGGGATTAATTGCAAGTAATAAATGGGTTAGTTGGAAGACATCGCATTTGAGCGATAAACTCGCCCTCTGTACATTGAATTGTATAACTGTTATTTTTATGACACTATTTTACTATGTAATATTGTAACCAATGTACAGTGAAGAATAATATAAATAAATAAATACGCAAATTGTCAACACTGTGCCAAAAAATACATTAAAGATGGGTGACATGCCTCATCACTGTTTTGCAGATATCAAATGAACAATTAGTAACTGAAGTAAAGAAAATTGAGCGCTGGGACAAAGTAAGGTGAAAACTGGCTCAGTCTACCTTGGTACGGGCTCATGCCCAGTTAGATAGATTTTTGTGACTTTATTTATTTATTTATTTTTCTTTATTAACACAACAGCACATAATATGTAATAAAAATCATAATAACAAAAAAAAATACAAGGCCAATTACAGTGTTTATACATTTACATATATAAAACAAGAATACAACAAGAGAGAGAGAGGGAGAGAGAGAGAGAGGGAGAGAGAGATGAAGGAACTGTTCAAACAAAAATTAAACGAAAATCATGCGTTCATGATCTGCGCCACGGCCCCTGCGAATTGTCCCCGCGACATTGTGAAAATATCCAGGTGGACAAATTCATCGTTATATGTCTCCAAGAGCCGGTTAATATCTTTTGAATACTGTTTTATAAATGAAATAAATAAATAAATTTTAGGTTACTTTCAAAATTGTCAAAATCTGCGTGTTTATTTAATATGTTGCAAATGTTGAATACATAAATACTTTGAATTGAACAATACTCTTGTAGTTAGTCTGCTGGCCACTCCCACTTAATGGGATATGCCGTGAGAAGAACTTGTGGTATAATAGATAGTTGAACTTATGGGGTGTTCACATTTGGCGAATATCGCCAGGCGAATTTCTAAATATATCGCCAGGCGAAAAAATAAAATTCGCCGGACATCCATTGATCGTCACACCTATTCAAACAGTCCACCGATATAGAAACGATCTGTCAGATGCGCTTTGATTTTGACACTGTTTTCAAAATGGAGATGGAGATCGCGAAGTGTTTATTTTTAGTCGTAAATATTATAGAAGAGGTTATACGGCGCCTTTTAATTAAGGAAACAAACTCCACAAACCAACAACAAAGATAACAGCTGTCACGAAGCGGGAAACATTCTAAAATTTATAGGTTAAAAGTTTTTACGTAAGTAAGTTTTTAAGCAAATCGTTCAATCGGCCGAAAAGTTGGAAGGTGGTCAACTCGAGACGATATCGTTTCTACTGGTTTTTATCGTTTCAGACTAGCTGTCATTTTGTTCACACGGTTCAAATGGCTGGCGATATTTTGGTGTCTGGCGATATTCGCCAAAGTGAGAACACCACATTATGCTATCTGCAAATGTAAATTTTTTATTTGATTATTATTTTCTATGCGAAGCCGGGTAAAAATACTCTAGTCGAAATAATATATTGTAATTATGTCGATTAATTAATTAATGATATACGGGCGAATTAAGCGAAGGCCGGTGTTGATTTATTATCGATTTGTAATTTATTTATTTATTATTGTTTTTATTATATTATATTCTAATATATAGTTTATAATAATAATATGTGCATTTATGTACTACAATATTATTTAATATCGTGATTATGCCGAGTTAAGTGTACCGATCAAATGCAGATACAATATTTTATATGGAAGCCGTTTTAAGTTTTAACCGTTTGGACACGTCTTTGAATTTAGACACAACTTTCTTCAACCGTTGAAGGACGCCCAGCGTACGTCCAAATAGTATATTTCGTTGAAAGATATCTCAGGAGCCAAGGACTTTGATTTATTCAAATTTGCAGACACTCCTTTTGTTCCTTGCCGGAAGGACAGACCGACGCAAGCAGCCTCGTTGGAATACTTTGAAACTTTTTTCGCAACTCATATCGTAGACTTTTAACGCTGAATTCTGATATTTATCATATTTTAAAGCTCCTGGAAACACGGGTCTGAAATCAGACTGCTCCTCTTAGAGCGTATTCAATAACTGGGAATAACTTGTCTTGGTGCTGTCATTCGACCGTCACAATTACCCTTGCATTACTGAAGAATCTTAGGACTTATGTAGTCTTTAATTTTCTTTCACTAAAGTGATGGTTGGCTCCAATGCAATCAAAACACAAATGACTTGTGTTTTCCTGTCAATCCCAGACACTTGAAAAGCTGTTCAAAAAATTCTGCGAGACCTACACTATTAGATATTGAAATTTATAGTTCAGAATAAAGTCAACGAAAATAATCAAAAGGGTTAACAACGTTTGTTGCCGCATTAGAAAATGTCTCTAGGCTAAAATATCTTCTGTGATTTATGATACTCGTAGCAAAATATTACTGGCCTGAAGACTTTACATAAAAACTTGCCATGTGAAATTTTTAGTGGTCTGTAGATAGATAAACATTCTTGGCTGTGATAACAACAATAAGAGTATCGTATTTGGCTCAATTGTACCTGGATTTAGGGGCAAATGAGGAAGGATAGCAGGAAGCCAAGAAAATATATTGTTAAATAATATATTACATATCTGAATATTTTCTTGCAGTCTGTCAGATCACGCGGAAATATAATTGATTTGATAGAAAATATTGACAAATATACCGACGAAATTTCTTGAATGGCAATTCGAACAGGCAAAAAAAAGTGTTGGGAGACCATAGGTTAAAAGGTCAGACGGTGTAAGACCAACTACAGGAGTTATTGGATGCACAATGTTTAGGATAAAAGTTAGGAGCACCCATTAATTTCTGAGCTAACTTTAGCTATCTACCGTTAAACATTCTCATGGTAAGACTCAACTAGGAACATTATTTCTCCTATTTTAAAACTAAGTAACTAATAGGGGAGTTGGAGAAGATACGAGCTGTGATTCCCATTTATTGCAATGCCCGCTGATGCGGAAGCCCCGTGATGAGAATGGTCTAAGTTTGGCTAACGACAAAACGATATGTCGTCTATCCAGTTCCATGACTCAAGAACAAGTTATGGAAATAAAATACTGTAACTATTTTCAATTTCACAAATAAACATTTTGAAATGTTTGACTTTTGAACGGAACAAAGACATCAAAATATGTCTTTAACAGTGGGATTATCATATAGTATATTTCTCTTTCTGTTGTGTTTTGGCATAATAAAATATACCAAAATGACAAAAATGGTGATTTCTCGAATATAAGACATTTCTACTCATTGAGTTAATGAACTGGACAGAAGTGGCAAGGTCTGAAGTCCGGACCCGTAAAATATTAAGTAAAATGAAACTAAAAACTTTTGCTTTTGCGTGTAGTAATAACGAACCCTAAAGCAAGTTACCCATGTTATCATTACGCTGTCTTAAACGGTTCAGAAATGACATCAAACGAGATAAGGAAAATTCATGTTGGTGATCGCATTGCGAACAGGTCTCATGCTAATCATACGAACATAGCAGAGTTTAGTCCCTCAAATCGTTTGCAAAATGTGTCCATCAAAAGTGCTTAGCAAGCAATAATAGCACACATCACAATCACCACAACCTGTCAGATTTATAGTTAGTTACTGCCTCCTATCTAATCATAATGACACATCACCGACCAACTTTATCATTATTATCTAATATCTATTTATTATTAAGATAAAGACTACAACTGTGTCTTGTGAAATGGACGAAACTGTTATAATAATATTCAAATGTGTATTTATTGGCGACGTTGAAATCGTGATTGTAGGAAGAAAATAAAAAAGATACACAATTATATCTCGTGGAGCAGCCGGTAAAGAATTGGTCTTCCACTTTTCCCCTAAGTTCTCGAGTGTCATGTAAAAGGCAGGAGTTCGAAAAACTTTAACATTTTACATCTTAAATTCAGCGATCAGATTTGCCATCCGTCCTGAATGTTTTGATTTTATATTGGCACGGAGAGGACAGCTTGTATGTTTATAACATGGAGCTGGTCTGCTGGTTACCCCGCTTGTGGGATATGCCGTGATGTTATAGAAGTAGTAGCACAATTATAACGGAATTGCTGAATATAATGGTTCCAGAAATTTTAAGGGTGCTGATCTTAAACCCTGTACTTACTCCCTGGAGGAACGCTGAAGGGCGAATTGAGTGAGTGAACGTAAACAAAAAAAGAAGAGAAAAATGATTCATTCATACTATCACGGCACTTCTCAGACGTGGGTTAGACAGTGGATCAACCGCACGAAGCAAACATGAAAATTGTCCTCTTCGTACAAATTAAGTTTTAAAGTTTTGGCAGCGTTTGTGTTTCATCGCTTGATTTATTACTGCTTCTGGTCAACGCTAAACGAATATTGTTATATTCTGTTTTTGGTACTGACTTTGTCAATTTTTTTCATTACTAAATACCTACTATACCTAATGTTTTTTTGTCTGATAATGTTCTAGGAAGACAAAAACGTCTCTTCAGACCTCATAAACATCTTGGCAGTGGACCAACGTGTGTTTTTATTATTATTAGTATGTATATAATTCTATTCTGCTATCTTAGTGCCAACACTTATGTATGCAAGTGAGACGTGGACATGGTTAAAGAAGGATGAAAGTGGCATAAATGCAGTGGAAATGAGATCGTTGAGAAGGATGTGTGGTAAAAGTCTGAGAGATCGTGTGCGTAACAGTGATATACGAAAGGAATGTGGAATGAAAGTTGGTGTGGAATGAAACAAGGATGAATGTAAATAAGTTATGATGGTTTGGGCACGTGGAAAGAATGAATGAGGACAGAATGACTAAGAAGATATATTTGGCTGAGAGGAATGGTGCTCGGAGACGTGGACGTCCGAGGATTAAATGGCAAGATCATTTGAATCAAATCCTACAGGACGGTCACGTGTTGAGCACATTGAACAGGAGAGCATGCATGAGGAATTGTATGTCAGTAACGGAAGCGAAAGATGTATGCAAGGATGGAAGGAAGTGGCGCTCGATCCTTTCTGCCTACCCCGCGAGGGAAGCGGGGTGATGGTATGTATGTATGTATAATTCTATTACAAGTACAGAAATACGGTGAATGGAGTACCTATCTATTGGTGCACATCTGTATAAATTTGTATGAATTGCCAAGTTTCTATTGAAATCAATGGGTCGTATAAAACGTGCATTATCGATGCATTAGTTCTGCAAACCGCTTGGTATCTTCGCTACCGTGATATTGGTGTACCTGTCAATTAGGCCGCGTTTTCCCACACTCCGTGGAGACAGACTCCGGGAAATATTATGTATCGTCATACAACATGCGACCCATACAAAATACTCTACACTACACCACTTGCAGTTCATGTTATCCTGATACTATTATATAATAAGAATTTAAACGCAGCACGGAGAGGATATTTTGTGCTGTGGTTTTTTTTAGAATGGAATTGGTCTTCCATTATTTTCTTTGAAGGTTTTCTAATATTCTGTAAAATGCAAGTGGGTATTTGTAAATCATCAAAATTTATACTCTGCACAATTTACAGATCGTCCCATCCTGATGAACGTGAGAAAATTATCAGTTAGTTTTTGTACTGAAATATTTACAGAATAAAATAGATCCTCTACTCGTTTAAGTTTCGAGTGTCCTACTGCAAAAGGCATGTATTTGTAAAACATCAAAATATTCTGCACTGCTTATAGATCATGTTATCCTGATACCTAATAATACTACACCATTACGGCATATCCTACAACTGGGGTAACCAGCAGAACATCTGCATATTATAAACATGCAGACCGTCTTCTCTGTGCCAATAAAAAATAGACATTCTGGATATGTGGCAAAACTCATCGCTGAATTTGAGATGTAAAATATTTAATAATAATACGTTGTTAACAATATTTAAAATCAATACAAAGTGTCATACAAATATCAGTTATACTATCACTGTACAGAGGGCGAGTTTATCGCTAGAATGCGATGTCTTCCAACTAACCCGGTAATAAAATTAAAATCAAAGAAACAAACATTACAGCACAAAGAGGATATTGTCTTGGTGAATAGGATTGGTCTCCCACTCTTTTTTGTAAATTTTCGATTGTTCTACTGTCAAAGACTGGTCTCCCACTCTTTTTTGTAAATTTTCGATTGTTCTACTGTCAAAGACTTAGAAAAGTCTAAAATCTCGATACTAAAAAAAAAATAATAATAAGGAGCTTGTTGGTAGGCAAATAGATGGTAGGTACATTAATTTACATGATCTGTGTTACACACTTGTGGATGACTGCTGACTTTATTGCTCTAGCTGTTGTATTTATTGCTAACATAAAATCCGATTGTTGCCTATATCTTACGAGAACTTTTAAGATTGTATGGTAGTTAACTCGGCGTAAATATTTTAATTCGTTCACATGTATGTTGAAACGTAAATTTGTTTATAACATGTAGAAAAATACATTATCGAAGATGAATCTAGTAAATAAGATGATATTTTAAACATATTTGATATCAATAATAAAACTCTAGATCATTTAAGATGATATTTATTTATTTATCAAACAAAAGGCCTTTTAACAAATAAGATTTCAAATTATAAAGAATGTTAGGATTTATTTTGCGAATAAGTAAACCATTTAGATGTCCTGCCACATTGAAGGTGCTTTTTTACGCATTTGTCAGAAGCCAACTGGAGTTTTCGTCTGTGGTATGGAATCCACAATATGCGATCTACATTGATAGGGTAAAAGGTTGCAGGAAAAGTTTATTAGGAGACTTAACTTCGTGTCGGGTCAGCAGTTTGACGATTACGTTCGGGCTGCTAAGTTTCATGGAGTGAGCACACTGAGAAATAGAAGGACAGAATTGGACTTGATTTACCTTTATAAAATTCTTAACAATGAGGTCGATTCGCCTAGACTTTTGGAGGGGGTTCCATTTGCTTGCCCCACTCGGAATACGCGATCTGGTTTTTTGTTTAGATTGCCGCCCAGTACCACAAATTATGTTCGGGGCTCATTTGTGAGGCTCATTTGTATCATATATAAATCTTGATTTCTTCTCGATCAGCAAGGCAGAGTTCAGAAGGGGTGTAAGGAGAACACTGAATTCTTGATTCTAAAGAGTGACAGAGATTCGATCAATTCATAATTTGAACTATTTTAATCTCAATTGTTTTAACTCTTAATTATTATATATTCTTATAAATTCTATTGTTGTGTAATTTTAAGCTTCTCATTTTGACGGGGTTTGTTTTGATTTTTGCATTTGATATGGGTGGGGTGAGTTTGTGTTATAACTGTTTACTTGCAACTTTACTTGTTCGTCATACGCTTCGGTAATTTGCGGGACCTTGATTGGTTTGTTTTCTGGAAAAATATGACTGTTAATATTTGTTAATTTAAACTGTTTGTGTCCTTTAAGAGGAATAAAATAAAATAAAAATGATACATTTCACAGCAAACAAAAGCATTTGAATATTAAAGTGTTGTCAGTTTTTAAATAATTTCCAATTTTTTAATGAATGTAAAATATGTAAAATAAATTATTAATTAATTGTGTCGATGCTCACGTAGTAGAATTCCGTAATTATCAATCGATTGATAATTATCTGATAAGTCGAAAGACGTCTCTCTCGGAATCAATAATCTATTGTAGAAAGAAACACTTGTTTCAATTACATAATAAAATAAATGAAACACTATACTTTCCATTTAAATAACTGCATTAAATTAAAACGTTTTCAGAACTACTTGTTCCATCATCAGTAACATAATATTATACATACATACATCTTCTTACCCTTGTCCTAGTTGGGTCGGGGGCCCATTGCGCCCAGGTATCTTCTCCAGAGATCCCTGTCCACCGCTGCTCCCAGAACCTCTGGCCACTCCAAACCTAGAAATTCTATGACATAAATATACAATAAAAAGGAATACCTATTGACCACGTCGAACCGTTACTTTGATATTTAATTCGTAAAGAAGCCAGGTAAAACTACTCTAGTTTTAATGCTCACACTCAGTACTATTTGTTCGTAAACGAAGATGAACATTATCGTAAGTATAATAATAATATAATGTAGTGTTGTGGATTTAACGAGCGAGCGGTCGCCCTAGGTCATCCCTCTTCATATGGTGCATACCTTGACACACCTTACACGTTATAATTATACTCATTTGTACTAACAATACTACTACAACTACTACTAACATCACTACAGCTGTAGGTACTCGGTCATTTGTCCGAGTTTTATCACACAATACCCTAAAAAACATTGCTAGTCTGCGGTTTTATCCCGTTGCCCTGCTCATGAGTAGTTTTTATTCCAGAAACCGGCCGCACGTTTTCTGGAATCCCTCTCGTATGATCTTAAATAAATAATCTTTCTTTATTGAAATAATCTCAATACCTTTTTAAGCGTTTTGAATACCTGTCTTCACATGGACGTCCTCTGAGATCTCAGAATAACCAGTTACTTGCCGTCCCTGCCCACACCACAACCTTCTTCAGTTCATCATTTACGACCCATGCAATTAGAATGTGGAATAATCTACCTTGCAATATTAGAAATTCCTCTACGCTACAAGTTTTTAAGAATAACCTAAAATCCATAGACTTATCCTAAAAGTTCCTCCCCGTGCCTTTATCCTTCATTTTATAGTATTTATTAGAGGAAACATGACATATATATAATGTTCTACTTAGGACTAAGAATGTAATTAGTTATAATTAAATTTATATTAACTGTTCACATTTAGTATTAATTACACATTGTCAACATAGTATTACACATTATTTTGGTTAGCTGGAAGATATTGCCTCCAGGCAATAAGCTCGCCAATTGCTCATGAGTTTTTTTTCTGATCAATAAAGTGTTCTTATTATTATTATAATGTTGTTCACGATTTCATACAATATATACAATACACTAAAGACATTGAAATATGCACGAGGATCTGTCTACCACACTTTAAATGAGTTCTTTTATTTTACCCTTTGACTCTTCTCTCGAAAGCGCAGGATAAAAACAGTGGTTTACGAAAAACGTCACTAGTTTTAAGCAATAAATAATTTATCCTTTGTCACCATCTTCTATTCCATGACTTAGCCAGCCTATACCAGAATCGAGCTCGAAGATTAGGGATTTGAGAAAGATGTTGTTTGATGACGTTTCGCTGTGCATCTGGAATCACGCTTTAACCTCTTCCAATTGCATCAAAAAGCTTCTATTATAGGCAAAATAGTACCTAGAAGCTTTTCATGCCAAACTTTTACAGATTGTTGATGTTTTTGGGGTAAGCCATGTTTGGTTTTATTACACAGAAGCATTGACCATCTAACCATGAAGCTGTTTGGTTGGTTTTGTTATGAGGCTTTTACTTGAGGTGAGAACATTGGCCAGTCTTCATATTTCGCTTCCTGCTATATCGTTTTAATCTCGCATTAATAATATTCGCGAGTGAAATTATTGGCGACTACCCGCCAATGTACATACATAATCGAGATTACTGTTGAAATATATTCGTTATTTGTCGACCAGTTTATTATGCATAATATAATTAATATCAATTTGAATTCGAGAGATAAGAATTACTGCCGTAGTAGATTGCTCAGTATCTTCATTGACCATCATTAATTTGAATTTTATTGTTATTGCTTTTCCTATACTAGCTATAATTGCTCATTTCGTGGAGGTTCCGGCAATGAATAGGACCACTGATACATTTTTCTGTAGGTTTCGGAGCGTCAAATAGGTACATGAGGTTCATTAATTCATTATTTTTATGGTCGCTCACAACTTGACCTCCAAATTCTGCAGCCTCTGAATCGTATCGTCTATAAGAGCGTGTTAGTCGTGAAGTTCTCCTTGGAGTGTGTGTGTGGGACACTTGTTTATCAGATGGTCTATAGTTAGTGTCATTCTAGATGTTATGCACGCGGGTTGATCTAACGCCGCTGCTAATACAGGAACCGAAGATATCAAATATGTCTCCCGGTCACCACAACCATTTGATCACCTGCATGAGGTGACCTTCGATGCAGCCAACAGGCTGAAACATTTACCGCCGAATCTATAGGGTCGGAGTGGCAAAGTCGTTAATAAAAACATTAATTTATACTTATATTTATATAATATTAATATTGTATTCTGTTTTACATTCTTGCCGTGGACACATATTGTATCCAAAATATTCAATATGTAACTTCTGACGTGGATACCTTTATGTATCCGTGATTCTCATTTAATCTATTTATTTATCTATATTCATAATATGACGTGGATCTAATGATCTAATTGTACAGTGTCCTTGAGGTGCTTTGGCACGTAAACGACACTTTAATGTTTTATTTTATTTATTCTGTATGGATCAGCCAGTAGCTACAATAAATTTAAACAAACAATGAGCGAACCAATTAAGATACCTTTCTTACAAACTAATGAACATGAATTTGAAGTAGGTACTTTATCAAATAAAAAAATACAGAATTAAAAATGCTAAAACATACATTAAAATGTAAAATATGTTGTCCAATAATAAATAAACACGCGAATGGTGATATTTGTATAGAGATTTACATTGACCAGATTAAACATATTGTCATACCCAATAAATCTACTCACTGTTTAATATGTATACAATAATAATAATATTCTTAAAGTTTGTGTTGTATGTATATACCGTAGTATCGGTGTCTTCTTCGCAGAACCGGTTCAGCACGAAGAAGTAGTGTTGTTCTTGTATTCTATTTCGGTTCGTAATAACACAACGATGATGAGGCTGAGGCTGTGCGCGAAATGAAAGTTTATTGCCTATATTATTATGCTACTAATAATAATTATAAATACTGGTACCTTCACTTGTTCAATATTGTATTACTAGCTTGATTTTACTCGGCTTCGAAAGAAAATAATTCGACTGCACGGTTCCATAACTCAACGAGTCGAAAAATTTGATTTAATTGGTAGCACGTATACGATCTACGCCGCTCTTCCAATTCTGCAAACTAAAAACTTTTAAAAATGCTCTCTCATCATCTGGCTAGCAGAAAGTAAACAGTTTTTATTTTACGCCAGCCTGATGATGAGAGCGGAAGCTCTTGAAAGCCAGTTCGCGTCCGATAAAGTCATAGTGGATATACTAAAGAAATGTTTTATTTATAATTAATTTAACATGAACTTCCACCAAGAACTGTCGGTTGATAAAATATCAACTTTTGCTAAGAAAATGTATTTAAGTTTTACTAAATATCACCAATCGTATTCAAAACATAGGTATTTCATTGTTTTGAATTAATTTTAAAAAATAAGTAATATTTTACTACAATATTGAAACTAAATGCTTACAAATTATTTTGGTAATATAATATCTTGCTGACTATTGATAAAAAATCCTGAATTATGTGAAATAAAATTGCATATTTTTGACATCTTCAGCTATTTTCATAATGG
This sequence comes from Athripsodes cinereus, assembly GCA_947579605.1. Classification (NCBI taxonomy): domain Eukaryota; kingdom Metazoa; phylum Arthropoda; class Insecta; order Trichoptera; family Leptoceridae; genus Athripsodes; species Athripsodes cinereus. Next base: position 2,171,064 of record OX388307.1, read on the forward strand.
AGGACATGACAGACCATAGAAATCTTAACACTAGAATATTGTTTATAATATTATTTTCAGCTTCAAACCTGTCGAAAAGATAAGACCTCTTATAGAGTGTATTATTTTTTCTCTATCTTGTCTAACTAATTACGGTGTTCATAAAGCACCTACATACACACAAACGAACAGACAAGAATATTTATTAGATTATCTGTAATAATTGTTATCGTCTTTTTCGGGATGTCTTTAATAATTACTTAGTTTGTGTGTAAGTAAGATCAAAGATCTTCAGCCCATTTTAACTGTCGTCCCCGTGGCCATTAGCTCATCTGATTTACTATATTTTGATCCTTTGGTCCAATCGAGCCGGCAAAATTATTGACCTGTAGACAGTGTGCATCGATTAAAATTTCTCGAAGTGAATGTTCCGGATTCTCGTAATATTCGTAATTCTGTTTTGTACCTACAAAAGTGCCGCACAGGCTCATCATAGGTGTCAAAACATCTTGTAAATAGAGTGTGTATCTTCGCCTTGGTTACGTTGTTTATGGGATTATTTTACCGTATAAAAAAATGGTCATTCTTCTTGTATTATTTTTACTTATGTTTATTTTTCTTTTGTTTCAGGATGGGTGTGAGGTGGGGAGCGGGAAGGGAGGGGGAGCCATGCTGCCCTCTACCAGAGAGGTAAGTCAAGAAAATCTTTTGCTTTTCAATTTTGTGCACATCTTCGGTACATATTTATTTAGTCAAATTCAGCGTGTTTTGAGTATGGTGAATTTTAAAGTTTTTTGTTGTTGTTGTTCTTTTAGGCCAGTGGTCCTCCTGAACAGCAAGAACCCGTGGACTTGAGCGTCCGCCCCAGCACTAGAAGAAGTAGAACTGGTGCATTAGGTATGTCTCCAATTATCATTAAATTGATCTGGTTTCAACCTTTTTACTATTCGGGACCATTTATGTTTATTTTTTATTTCAATAGATTGCTCAAAGAGGTTGAATGCTGGACCAAAATCAGCGTCTGCTTTACAAGGCTCAACGTTGCTCGCGATACAGCGACATCAAAATACTCAAAGGTACGCTCACAATTCTTCCAAAAATGACATGTTACAGACTTCGTAGAGTGGTATTAATATCTTCATAATTTTCTTTCAGTTACCTGCATGAATCCAATCATAGACGACACTCAAGCTCAAAACACCGTCCTCCAGCTGCTCACAGTTTCTCATCAGCGTCATTCAACAATAATAATAATGATAAAAACACGAGCAACAGGAACTGCGACGCTCAGAAGTTACCTTCCCAACTGCATCCAAAAGAGGAACCAGCGCTCCTATCCCCAGTCCATGTTGCTAAGAATAATTTGGCCTCAGCAGCGAACCTTCAAGATATGATGAAGATGTTGGCACCAATCAACAACAATTTACCATTTTTTCAAGACCCCAAACTGCCTTTATTGGCACACTCAGATTTTTACTCATCATTGATGCGCAATGCAAAAATTGACGCATCAATATTTGCCTCAAATCTGGATCTCATTAAAAATTCCTTAGCTAGAAGTTATGAAAATTCTTCAATTAATAATTCTCATATAAAAACATTCTTCGGTAGATATTTCAATTCCAATCCTCTTTTAGCTAAAGCATCTGATGTTCCTGGAGTTTCTAATAAAAGTTCTAGTGTCAAAACCGATGCCTTCAACTATACAGATGAAGACATCTTGAGATTACTGCATAAAAGTAGGCACTTGTCCAAAGATCAGAACGATCTAAGGTCTTTCAATCCAGGTTTCATTAATAATCTTAATTCCGGTAATATAGAAGAGTTTAAAGTTAAGAATGAGAGGTTGTCCCCAATTCCTGATTCGCGTGATAATAAATATTTAGGATCTGATGGAATCAAAGAAGAACAAGACGGTGATACAAAACGTGCAATATTAGAAAGTAGTGAAATACATGATTTTAAAAAGACAAGAGAAAACACTGATCTCACAAGCATTGACAGGTTTGTACTGTTCCGCAATAAATACAATGATTTTCTTTTTTTTTCCTGCTTTTACACTTCAATTGGCGAGGTTTGGATATACAATTCTTTTTTTTTTATTTTACAGGATCTCATCTCTGAAAACTTACAGGGACATTGTCAACCATCCACTCCTCTTAGATTCATCAAAAAGTTTCGATTTGTCGTCCCAACCTGGAAGTCAGCAGCAATTGGCTTCACCATCACCATCCCATGAAAAGTTTATGAATGCCTTCTCATTCGAGGTCCAGGTGTTAAACCCTACCGCCCCAGCAACGGAGAAAGCATCCGATGATAACATAGGTTTGAAAGTTAGACGGAAACTACACACCTGCGATGTTGATGGCTGCAGGAAGGTGTACACAAAGAGCTCGCATTTGAAGGCACACAAAAGGACTCATACTGGTAAGTACCTACCCGTTTTATTTGTTTCCTTCATAGGGTATGTGAACTGCGGTTTAGAATATCTATTGTCTTCCGTCAAATTTGCTTGTCTGATGTTACCCAGTGAAAAGCAATCATTTTCAAGTCTTCAAAAGGGCGTTCACGTTTGTTCACTTTCAGTGATTTACTCTGGATGATCCTCCAAAATAAGAAGGTGTGAACAGACGTTTCATCAATAATGATCACTAGCAATGACGAAAGAAAGCAATTACCACCCGACATAATTTTTTTGAAAGGTCCTTTCACTGAAACGACCATAAACAAGTTTTATCTTATTCTCTATGAATTAGAATTAAATACCCTTTATAATTCACTCGATTGCGGGTGCATTGCCGTAAAATGAAATAAGAAATAGTATTAAGTAAACAAAATTATGCTGTCGAGAATTATATTTATTTGTTTTACATTTTATAAGCTGTTATTTTTATTTTTTTTATTTAAAAAATATTTTTTACGAAAATACGCCAAACTACATACAACATGACCGTGAGTGTTGACATGGCAGTGAAAGCATAGGATGAACAAGTGTGAACAGAAGTGTTCATTTTTGATGAACAGCTTTGACCCTGACATTCTGGATGATCATCCAAAGTGAAGCAATGTGAATGCTACTTAAAACAACTTGTGAAGGTTAGGATTATGAGGGATTCAAGGGATCAAAATGATTTCATGTTATCTTGTGCATTATTTTTGTGAGAAGAGAGAATCAATTGGCATTGAATATTTCTGATTATACATAAGAGGATTAATTTCATCTTGAATTTCTGACAGGAATTTTGAAAATTTGACTGGTGGATAAAATAATTACAGTGATCACCATACTTAAGACTCTGTCTTTATTCGGTTTCTGTACATTTTTCGTATATTTTGCCCATTTATACGTCTGTCAGTCCATAACCCATTAACGAACAAAATTTCCTCTATCAGGATTCAAAAGCATTACATAAAAGATTGCCTTCAGTGAACTTGGAGTGCTTTCATTGTCAAGTCTATACATTTACGAGTTTCTACTTTATTCCTATAAGAACATAATTATTATCTAATACTCACCCTAACTCAGACCACCACAATTACGATACTCGTTGCAAGCGAGATGTACGACCCTTAGAGCATAGATTGGCTGAAATTTTAGAGTTTATATGTCTCAGCATATGATTATGTAATAATCTCCCCAGTAATGTTAAGGAACTCGGTTATATAGAATATCAGAGAGAGGTTAAAAGGTATCTTATTGGAAAAGCCTTTTATAACATGGACGAAAATGCTAAATGGGATTGTTCGTCCTATTTGACACTGACCAATTTATTATTATTTATTTTTTACATGCTGCCCCACTTGTGGGATATGCCGTGATGGTATAGTAGTAGTAGTTTTTTACATACACTGGCTTGACGTTATTTTGGGTCTTTTACACTCGTAATAACTTCGATTAAAAAAAAAACTGCTTCTTTACTTAGTGATCCGTGGTTTTATTGTTTGTGATTTTTTTTTATAATTACCTGACGATTCCAAGTGCCAAACCAATGGCTTTAAGAATGAGTAATGAATGAGAGATCTGCTCTTATTTATGGGGCTCTGCAGATTACATTACACATATTCGTAGCACTCGCTATTCTGATTGTACTTATTATTGTGACCCATAGTGTTCTGGTTGTATTGAGGTCGATGTTCGGTTTTCCGTTTACCTTGCGTTTGGTGTACGTTTTCTGTCAGTACTCTCTGTGCCGTACTGTATGTGGATATACTAATATTAAATTAAATGATAATTATTTTAACATAATGGTCGTCCCTTGTCCCGTTCGATTCTGGTGTCATTATAAAATAATTTATTGTACTAGTCGAAGAGATAGATAGAAAATTTAGTGTGGATACTTACATACCGTAACAGTTTATTATGTACGATGGAGCGCAGTTATTATTTTGCGATTAAACAGTGTGTCAATGATAATATTATTGTTAACAGTGTGAGCATTCCACTTTCGTGTCTGGTATGGGGATTTTTTTGGAATAATTATGAGATGAGTGGTCAAAAAGTCGTTGACGTTGTTGACGAAGTCTCCAAGATGAAATGGCAATTGACTGGTCATGTGGTAAGACAAGAGGATGGCAGATGGAATGAAGACCGTGGGAGGACAAAAGAAGCGTAGAAAGACCCCAAAAAGGATGGGTTGACGATATTGTCCAGAATCCAGATGATGGGAAAACAGTGGTATCGTGTTGCTCGAGATAGGAAAGTGTAGAAAAGTTTTGAAGAGGCCTATATCCAGCAGTGGAGAGAAAAAGGTTAGCAGTGAGTGGACAAAATTTGAAGGGTGCTTGAACTCATATACCCATGAATGTTACAGGAATGTCAGTTCCTATGTCATCCATATTCTTTACGCAAATTCTTTCATAGGAAGGGCTTAAGGTTCGCTTGAAGGACTCCCCATGACAAAATCCTTTCTGAAATTAAATCTTCTTTCTTTATTTCCGATGGCCGAACAGCCCTTGTAGGACCTTTGCCTCCGAAACAATAGATCTCCAAGCCTTTCTATCCTGAGCAATGGACTGCCGGTCGTCTTTAGCATTGCGCTCCTCTAGATCTCGGTTGATGTTATCTAACAATCTTTGTCTTGGTCTGCCTCATGGTCTCCTGCCCTCGGGTATACCCTGCAGAATACCTTTAGTCGCCCTTTCTTCTCCGGATCTAACGACGTGGCCAACCCATGCCAATCTTCGGGATCTGATCTCACTTGTGATGAAAGGATGTTTAGTTGTGGAGCGAATTTCTTCATTACTTTTAGGCCTCCAGGTTCCTTCTGCAATACCTGGTCGTGGACCCAATATTTTTCTTAGAATCCTATTTTCAAAAGACACAAGTCTTCTGAAATTAAATACAGCCGTTTATGTCTACCAGCTCATTACTTTAACAATATAGAATTAAGTTTAGCTTATGGTTTACTTATTTTATTTATTTTACGGTTTATTTTTTTTTTAGGGTTACGTATTTTCTACCTGCTAGTTGTTTTCTTGGACTAAAACAAAGGATTAAAACTATTGGGCGTTTGAACTCTCAAGTGTCAAGATAAAATTTCGCTTGTTTGATCGGTGGCTGTATTATACCAATCTTTCTATGTACGTTATTGGCAGCTAACCAAGGTTCAGTCAGCTCTATCCCGTGGAGCGTCTGGCAAATAATAGTAGAACTCTTCTATCAGTTAATTATAAATAAAAACACTTATTTAGTAGGAACTTCCACTGTAACTTTAATGTTCGCGAGCCGGCATTCAAGAGCTTCCGCTCTTATCATTGAGCTAAAGCTCTTGAAAGCCGGCTCGCGACCAATAAATTCACAATAGAAATACTTAGTAAGTGTTATATTTATAATTAATTTAACATGAACTACCACCAAGAACCGTCGGTCGAAAATATCAACTTTATCTTTTATAATTAGTGGACATTGGTGGGTTGCGTATTTTTATGTTTTTATATTTTTTGCATTTATTTGCTTTTTTCATTTTTTGCATTTTAGACTTTTTTACATTTTTTACATTTTTTGCATTTTATACATTTTTATCATTTTTTACATTTATTTTCATTTTCTGCACTTTTACATTTTACACATTTTTTACATTTTCACATTTTTTTTAAACATTTTTATGTGTATTATCATTATAAGTCTCAAATTTATGTTTATTAGATTGGTAAGAAGGGGATCTTTATTGGTTTGCTCATTGTTGTCTTTTAATGTTTATACTAATTGTTTTAACTGATCCTTACTGAATAAATAAAATAAAAAATAAGTTTTTGACAGCAATGCATGAAATATTGTAACGCGATGAATCTTTGTAATGAATTGTGGGGAGGTTTTGCTGGGAGATCTCTTTTTTTTCAGTTTTTCCTATTTTAATTGCTACAAAAAAAATCAATATCGATCGTTTAACTATCGATAACGTGTGTTGAATTTAATAAATAACAATATGTATTAGTATTGATAATGCGTTTAGTCGCCGGCGGCCTTGATATCTTGGTCTCGCAATGTTTGTCAACTGTGTACACTGTCGTTGACACGCATGTACCACATACAGCAGTGTACTATGTATATCTACAGTATGGTCATGGTACATACTTACATTCATACTATCGTCGTTGCATATTTAAAATGATACATGTGAATTGATAAATGTTTTGACATTTCTTGAATAAATTTCTTCTTCTCTTTGGGCAATTATTAGTCCCACATGGTGGTGGGGTCTGCCTTTCTTGTTTTGTTTCTCCTCTTGGTTCTGTCGAGTTCATCCCCATGGGAAACATCGCAGTTCCGCATGTCTTGTCTCACCACTTCGCGCCATCTGCGCTTTGGCTTTCCTCTTGGTATCTTGTCGGTAAGCTCGATACATTGAGCTTTATTGCCTCCATACTCGGATAGTCTCCTGATCACATGGCCATACCATCGCAATCTGCTCTCTTGTATCTCATCCGAGATATCCCGCACACCCAGACTCTCACGAATGTTTGAATTTCTTCTTATTACATTAAAACTATTTTTGAAAGTGATTCTTTGTTTCAAATTTGTTCGAGTTTCAAAATCGAGTTCGTCGGTAGCCTGGAGGTAGAGTCTCGGCCTCCAGAACAAGGGGTCCGTGGTTCGATCCCAGGTGCCGGCAAAACTCCCCTTTCACGGCACAAGCTTTTAGCTTAGTGTGAAAGGTGTATAAGGATGTATTTGGGTTTATAACAAAAACCCAGATATAATTTTTTAGAAAAAAAATATCAAAATGAATTATTTTAAGAATAATTATATCACACGGCTATAAAATGTTCAACCAACAATTTAGTGTCATAATCATAGATATACTAGACTTGCAACGCGGTACATTTTATCAGATTTTTTTGTGTTCCAACATCGATGACCGTCAAGCATTAACAATGTATTGTCTTGACGTTAGCGTCAGTTTAAAATTGGATGCAAAATGTCATTGGCTGCAAGACATCAATTTTTTCTTTGAATTACCTATCTTGTATATCTTTGGTCATAATGAACAGTTTTAAAGAGCATCCTTGAATAAAAATACTCGCACATGCGTCATTTTGAATATGCAGCGAAGTTATGTTTGATGCTGTATCAGCTTGTAGCGGTCTGTGCCATTGGTAGACGTACCTACTATGGGTACAGTTGGATCACAACGCCTCGATCACTTACCGTCTTCATTAAAAATATCGATTCCGTAATCCTCAATCTGTATTTAACTATAAAACGAAATGTTTATCCGTTCGTTCGTTTGACTGTAGTTACTTCGCTTTTTTTCGTTCATGGCATTTCCCCCAGAAAAGAGTGGGAAACCAATTCTTTGTCGTGGACCGTACATAGAAAAAGCAGTTTGTTCTCTCAATCCGAGAATTTTAATTAACTCAAACAATTCAAGAGAATATTGTCTTGAGTTCAGAATAATTTCGTGAATTACATAATATTATAATCAGTTCTCTTCAACAATATTGAAATTTTAATTTCTTCAATTCAGATTTTATCTCTTGTTTTGACTATTTTAATTCTACTATAACAATTTGTCTTGTTAGATTCTTCGGTAGCTGGTTCGGTAGTCGGTAGCCTGGAGGTAGAGTCTCGGCCTTGTGAACAAGGGGTCCGTGGTTCGATACCATGTGCGGACAAACTCCCCTTTCACGACACAAGCTTTTAGTAGCTTACTGTGAAAGGTGTATAAGGTTGTATTTGGGTTTAAAACAAAACCAAGATATATCTTTTTTTTTAAAAAAAGAAAAAAAAGATTGAGAAATAATTTCTTGTTTTTATTTATTTATTTTATTCTTCACTGCTACATTGGTTATAATATTTCAAACCATTACAAGGTATTATAAAAATATCGGTTATACAATTCGTAACATCGAAGTACTTAGGAGAGCCGGAGCCAGGAGAGAGCTGTTGTCGATTATCAAAGTGAGGAAGGTCTCATATTTGGGTCAAGTGCTGCGTGGAGAGAAGTATCGTCTCCTCCGCCTTATATTGGAGGGCAAGATAGAGGGAAGACGGGTAGTTGGCAGTAAGCAGATGTCCTGGCTGCGCAACATTAGGGAGTGGACCGGAATCCGGACAGTGGATGACCTGTTCAGAGCAGCACAGCTGGACAGGGAGGTTTTCGCCGGAGTAATCGCCAACGTCGGGGGGACCTGACATAGCACAGAAAGAAGAAGAATACAATTCATTGTACAGAGGGCGAGTTATCGCTAGAATGCGATGTCTTCCAACTAATCCAATTTTTAGATTTTTTAATATTTCACGACAATGAAAATAATAATATCGTTACATACTAAATTTTAGTTTCTTTATTCAAGACTGACATACTCTCGACTGAAAAAGTTTTTTCTTTCTGTGTACGACACGACTGAATCCAAATTATTTTTTTAATTTAACCCCGACCAACGTCAAATACATAATTGTGTAAATTTTGTTGTAATGTTTAGTAGAACGATCATGTATGTATGTAGGTACTAGGTTTTGATTCGTCGCATCGTTGTGTGAAGATTCCGTTTCGCAACACAGCCAACATTACGCAGTCCACTACGCCCGGTGAGGAGCACTTGTATAGTAATGTAGTAATGCCAGTGTCTCTGCGTAGGTACCTACCATTTTATTAATATGAGGCGTTGTCTTTCAAAGCGACTATCTCCAAAAGTAAAGGAACGAGTGTTTGATTGAATAATATATAAAAAAAATAGCCATAGAGTTCCTGGAATTGAAAACGTTTACCGTTTTACTCCGTGAGTTTTTAGTGTCCTAAAAAATGCAGAAAATCGTTAAACCATGAGTCAAGTGAAGGCGCACCTTTTTGCTGGGAGTTTCGGGTGACGGACATAGTATACGGCGCCCTTGAGGTCATGTTACAGCAGACCAGCTGCACGTAATAAACATCCATGCTGAAAAAGTTATTCTTCTTCTTCTCGTGCCGTATCAGGTCCTCCCGACGTTGGCAATCACTCTGGCGAAGGCTTCTCTATCTTGCGCGACCCGGAACAGCTCCCCCACATGTCTCATCCCGGCCCAGTCTCTTATGTTGCGCAGCCTTACGGACCTTAACGTCCTTCAGCAGCTGTCTACTGCAATTGGCTCTTCTCAAAATCTCCGAGTTGCTGACCAAATCTGTCCATGGTATGCGAAAAAGTTATTGAGAGAAATTAAATATGTTACGTGCTGTGTTTTTTTTTGTATATTAAAATTCCTATTTGTTTTTTGTCGCGAACGAAATATGTAAATTATAATTATTTTTTATCATAAATTACAAACAATAGTTTCATAATCCCATATGTATAATTATTATGACTCATTTATATCATTTTATCTTTTTTTGATAAGATTGTTTTATAAAATAGACACTTGAATATTGCGCAATAATATGAAATACAATTTATGTTTTTAAATACATCGCATATTTTTTTTACAGCAGACTCTTTCTTATTTATTTATTTATTCATTCATTGATTATAAACAATTTCGTAGAGAAATACATTCGAATTGAATACAATCAGTAGGTATGCAGAGGGCAAGTTTAACGAAATTTCTGAAATTAAGTTTTGAATATGTTTCTTCAGAATTTTAATTTATTTATATCATTAAAATAATATTTTGTTTAATGAAAACAACGATTATATTTAAAAAAAAAAATGCAAAAATTTTTTTGCATCTCACTTATGTCAAACGAGAGTTGGTCAGAAACAATGGCTTGAAATTGCTAATTAACTGTGCAAATCTACCTGAAGTACTGGAAAATTTGAAATACCTGTGTGTATCGTCGTGTTAGTACCCATAATACAAGATGCATATCTTAGTTTGTGACTAGCTCGGTCTGTGTGAATTGTCTATACATGTTATGTTATGTTATGTAACCTAAAGACTCGTGATTGGTTCAAACAGATAATTTTTTTTTTACTTTTAAATCAATTTTTTTGAACCGATTTTCCACGGGATGAGTTGTATTTTCATATTAATTAAACTACATTTTTTTAAGATATATCTGGGTTTTTGTTATTAAACCCAAGGTTTTTCACAGTAAGCTTAAGCTTGTATCGTGAAAGGAGAGTTTGCCGGCATCTGGAATCAAACCGCGCACCTCACGTGCACGAGGCCGAAACTCTACCTCCAGGCTTCTAGCGTACATTATATTCAGCTAAAATAGAAGCATTTTCGCATTCGTAGTTGAATTTGAAAAAAAATGAATCAATGTTGCCTTAGGATCTAAAGCTCTCACTCGTGCGAGCGGTTATTACCATTTTGTATATTTGCATTTAGTATGTAAATAAAATAATAATAATATGTCTCTATAGCTACTTCGACTGACCCGTATCTTAGGTTTCCCAATCGACGACGACAACAAAATGAAAGGTGCTTCGCGGATTTGTATCATCAAAACAACTTACTATCTGACAGTAGCGTATTTTCCATATATGCAAAAGAGCTCCGCACGCCTATAGTATAATTTTTTCATACATCCAAAATATCAACGCATGTCTTGACAATTGCATGCACGACTCCGAAATTTCCATCAGTAGGTACCTACCACTAAGCCAGTAATGGCATCTCCGGTGTTTTTATTTATTTATTCTTTACTGTAGATTGTTAACAAGCATATTTACACAAAAATACATTTAAAACAAATACAATCAATATACAGAGGGCTAGTTTGTCGCAGAGTTGCAATTTTTACAACTAACCCAATGTATGTATGAGTTTTCTTTGTATAATTTATGAAAACAAACTGTTTTGAAATTGTAAATTCGACAAACAAAACTGTTTTAAGTTCTACTGTATTTATTGATTGGTTTAATAAAGGTAACCTGGTTTCGACTTAAAAAGTCATTGTCAAACTGTGTTTGTTTCATAAAATAAATCTTATTTCAAGCAATATAGAACATAACTATTTTTTAGTTCATATTTTTGGGTAAGTTGGAAGAGATCGCGTCTTTGCGACTAACCCGCACTCTGTAAATAAAATATCCAAAAACAAAATTGTTGAAACACCGATAGTAATTTATTGTACACAGTATGTACGGCTTTGGGTAACAGAGGGGAGTTAGGAATATTGTTAATATTTTTAAGATTACAGCATCCCATCCCTTGTGGGACGATTTGTGCCAAGTTAAATATTTTTAGAAGTTATCATATAATTCTAAGAAACTTATCTATATTATAATAAAAAAAATTGTCGGATTTTAAAATTTTTGACATATCAAAAGGTAGATACCTACAGAAAGTCGGTTTGCAATAGGCAAGACATGTTATTCGGATACTAGACTTCAGTTATCTCGTAATACAAATCGTACGAGTCTCTTATTGGCCAACCGAGGAAGACTTGGTCCAGGGATTCCACATCGAGCTCGCACTCGCAAAATAGGGACGAGACTAAACATTGTAAAAAGTCTAGTCGCGCCACTGCTATTCACATAATATACCTGTGCTATAATAACCTTCGTCTTGTTGATATTATTTGTACATTAATGTGTAGTCATGTTATTTTGTACAATAAAGGTTATTTAATTCTTTTTTATGTCATATGTATTGCTCTTCATTATCTTCTTCAACTCTCTCTCTCTCTTGGTTGTGGTCAAATGAATAAGTACTCAATGTTTAAAATAATTATGGGACGTTTCGTTTTTTTTTGCTGCAGCACCCACTTAAGTAAACCTAATTGCGTAATGCAGTTGTGTTGCCCTCAATCAAATTTTTGTTGCAATTAGGAAATTATTTTTCTTGAAGTAATAAATCAAGTAAAAGTTCTTTGGAGCACCCTGCAAAGAATTGGTCTTCCACTCTTTTCCGTAAGTTTTCAAGTGTACTGTGAAAGGCAAATTTAGCGATGTGGTTTGCCACCCATCGCAGATCGCAGTCGTGCTTCACACTTTAAAGCTTCGTTGAAAACTTATAGTCACATAGTTTTCTTTGTTGTGTGCTTTTGCAGTATAATGATGATTTTATTTTACTTTCCTATTGTTTTCTTTGTAGCCATCGTTTCTACATACTCAAAGTGGCGTTTTTTTGCAATCTGTCTAGCAAAAAAGGCATATTTGAGCCTTTGTAGTTTCAAATTATCATTTGACCAATATTTTAAGAATCTGCTGTAAAGTCAACACTGACTTAGCGGAACTTTTTTGTATAATCATTGTATTCTTTTTCTGATAATAAAATAAAAAAATAAAAAAAAAAAAACGTTGTTCTTGGGTGGTGTCAGCTCTGCATTTTTCCCATACAGTGTGGATAGAAATCCATACAATAGTCTACAGCTGCCATAATAAACTACACCAGCAGAAAACTGATTTTGTTGTAATCAAAACAATAAGACACCTTATCTTTGATATCAAAGTTATCAGCCCCTGGATGTACCATACACGTAGTCCACGAAGCCCAGTGGCAGTAGAAGAAGTGTCGGGAGATAAGGTAGAAAAAGACCTATGAGCTCTAGGCGTAACCAATTGGCTATGAGAGGTTATGGAGAGGGAGAGATGGAGGCGACTTCTTGAAGAAGTCAGGAACCACATCGGGTTGTAGCGCTAATGATTATGATGCTGGATATAAATCACATTTTACCCTTAAAGCTTCCCTGTTTACCACTTATAATAATTGTTAACGGTGGGTCTTTGGTCTGCTGTCCTGCTGTCCCATGTGCCTTATTGAGCAGCTCTGTAAGATTGTCAACACATTATGCTGTGTATTACGACTTATTATATTATAAGCTTGGTATTGTTACTTGACCCACATTTTCATTATAAAGATTAGTTGTATATTTCGTTCTTATGTGTTGTGTGCGTATTATTGTACTGTACCGATTTATTTATTGTATCGGTTGTACTATCGTCTGTTAGATAGTGGTGTTCACACAAGACGACATAAAGTCCTGACGATTTCGTTTGAATAAAAAACAAAATCCGTCGGACGTCCATTGATCGTCAAAGGTGTTCAAACAGCCCACCGACTTAGATTCGATCTATCAGATGCGCTCTTATTTTGACGTTGTTTTCAAAATGGTGGACGTCGAGGCGGAGATTGCGGAGTGTTTATCATTAGTTGAAAACGTTATAGTAGAGGATATTATAAGGAACCTCTTAATTAAGGAAACAAACGTCACAAACCAACAACAAAGATGAATAAATAAAACTCTATAACAACGGTTATAGAGTTTTAACCATAGATACGGATGCCGCACACATCTATGCATGCATGCATCGTTCGTGTTCGAAACGTGTTCAGATGTTTCAGATTTATCGATAATCTGTTCACACGGTTCAAATGGCTGGCGATATTTTGGTGTCTTGGCGATATTCGCCTCGTGTAAATACCCCATCAATACAGCTGTGGTCTATGTTTGTATCGGCCGAGCGACGACAGCCAGCAATAATACATAATATGACATTGTGCTCGAGTCAGTGTTGTGTGTATCGATCGCTGTGGATTTTCCGATGAACACTCGAGAGGTGATGACCAATGGACAAGGAATTGCGGACCTTAGTGGACATCGTTTTGTTTTTTTTTTCTTTCTTGTTGATTTTATTCGTTTGCACAATTCGAAAGGGATCATTCGAATAAAGTTCTATGTAATGTTTGCACTTTAAAGCTTTTTTATTCCGTGTGGGAGTAGATGATAAAAATTCATCGTATACAAATACATCACTGGGGCCTACAGTTCTTTGTTCCGGAGATATAAATTTTACATCACTCTTTTCCGTAAGTTTTCGAGTATCCTATAAAAGGCAGGTGTTTTACATCTAAAATTCAGCGATGAGGTTTGGCCACCCATTCTGAATGACTTTTTTCTGTCGGCATGGAGAGAACAGCTTGCATGTTTATTTTATGTAGGTAGCTGGTGTTCTATGACGTGTGTGTTCGCCAGAAAGCCATTTTTTTTTAAAAGATATATCTGGGTTTTGTTATAAACCCAAATACAACCTTTCGCACTAAGCTAAAAGCTTGTGCCGTGAAAGGGGAGTTTGCTGGCACCTGGGATCGAACCACGGAACCCTTGTTCTGAAGGCCGAGACTATACCTCCAGGCTACCGACGAACTCTCTGCACGTAACAAACATGCAAGGTGTCGTCTTCGTGCCAATTATACTTAGGAAATTCAGGCTAGTTGGCATTGCCTCATTACCGCTGAACTCAAGATGATAAATTTCGTAAACGTGATTCTTTATGAATACCTGCTTATTACAGGACACTCAAATACTAACAGGAAAGAGTGGGAGACCTAATCTTTACTGGGGACTCCAACGGCATAAATCGAGATCTCCATGTCTTATCACTTTGTTATAATTGTTTATACTCTACGTCTTCACCATATTATCTCAAGGAAATGTTTGAGTATCTTTCGAGCCATGGCTTGCCCTTACGATCCAATAGCGAGCGTCTATCAGCTCATAGCTCAAACTTTTTTACAAACTCTTTTTCTGTTCATGGTGCTCGCTGATGGAATAGTTTGCCTTCCAGGATAAGGTTGCTCCCCACAATTCAAGCTTTCAAGCGGGCGGTCAAGGACCATTTTATCACACAAAATATGACTTCTGTATCCTAGTCCCTTTTCCAACATATTCTTCTCCTTTTTTACCTCCTCTTTCCTTTCTTTAAGATTTTATTTATGTGAAAGTTGCATGAAATTGGGTTAGTTAGAAGAAATCGCGCCTCTGCGATAAACTCGCCCTCTGTATATTGATTGTATGATTGTCTTTGTTTTAAATGTATTTTTGTGTGAATTTGCTTGTAACAATGTACCTACAGTGAAGAATAAATAAATAAAAATAAATAATTTTACATTTTATTCTAATGCGGTATACTTTTCACAAAAGAGCTCCATATACCTTTTATTCGAAATATTGAAGAGAGTTTGCACAATCTGTTGGTTGTGCAGATGAGCTGTCTATTGAGCAACGTTCTCAATATGATCACTCACGCAGGAGTGAAAAATCAAGTAAAATGCGAAAACAACGCTTCACAGAGGTTTTACATTTTCCAAGTTGAACTTCCCTGGCGTCCGGCGCCCCACCCATTTTCATCCTTGAAGATTACCACACCATATGGCCTGCGACATCTCTCACTATACACGCACATACGCACGCATGCAATCACAATAATACATGCATATTATCAATATTATTAACATACTGGGTGTGTGTGTGTGTATGTGTATGTGTCAATATTATGACTTTAACTATACATATTATACCAGAGGCGTGTCTGAAGTTTTCATACTCGTGGATAACTATATGTATTATACTATACCCTCACGTCGTGTCCCAGGTGGAGTAGTTGAAATAACTTTATTTCTTGGAAATTGTATTATCCGTTTAGATGACGATTTATTAATATTTTAATTCTCTCTAGTTTAATACCACTATGCCAGTGTTGGCATCTCCGATCCTACCACGTCAGTGGGCGGGGGACCCGGCTGAGGTAGCAGATCCCATCTTGAGACCCACACATCCACGAATGTCTTAAAGTGGAGTAGGCAGAGAGAACGGAACGCCATTTTAATCTATCCTTACATACTTCTTTCGATTCCTCTACATTCATCATCCAGTTTCTCATACATGCACGCCGATTTCTCTTACTCAAAACACGCGGCCGTCCTTATGAATTTGATCCACGTGATCAAACCACGTGGTTCATGGACGTCCGCGCTTCCTCACACCCCCTCTTGCAGATAAATACATCTTCTTCATCATCCTTTCATCGTGCGTTCCAAATATCCAAACCATCGTTACTTGTTTACACTCATTCTGTCCACAACACTCCTTTCACATCCGCTCATTTTCCTGATATCTTCATTCTTCGCAACGTTTTACCAGCCATTCTTCCCAGTGAACGCATCTCCACAGCATTTATTCCATTTTTGTCCTTCTTCAACCACGTCCACGTCCAGTCGTGGATAATCAACGGATATTAATAAGTTATTGAATAAATATTAAGTAAAGGTATAACATGAACACAATATTTTCATTTCAAATTAAAAGTTATAAGAAATATATAAAATTTGACTCCATTTTGCTATGTAATGGTCAGCGATACTAGTACTGGCAACACTCAACGTTATCTAAATTTTATAATTCGAGCGCTGTCGAATTCTGTACGAAGCGACGAGCGAGATAAAAAATAACCCGCATTTATTTTGAGGCAACGAGCGTTGCGTAGTTGAACAACTCAGTTACATGAAGCAAGGGTAGTTTGACAGTTCGGAAAAATAAAATAAAAATAAGACGTTTCGGACGACGTCGCGTCGAATTCGAACATGGTGAGCGACTGTGCGCGAAATTAAAAATAATCGGACTGTCAACAGCACGTAATTTAACCATTTTTTAATTATTTTCAAGCTTGAAAACCTCATGTATAGCCAGGCTTTTTGGTTTGTATGGAAGTCACGCTACTGATCCATACATATTTATTTATATTGTAGACGCATTGATACTATTATTGTTGTATTGCATATGTGATATTTTACTTTCGCAAAGCACACACATTAAGTGTACTCATCCATGTGTAATGTGCACCCACACAACTTGACCCGTCGTTTAATGTTTTCTTCTTGTAGTTATTTAAATACATAATATTTTGATTTTGGAATGATCGCGCTTTTCTCAGCTGAGAATATTATTAAATTGTAACGAAATAAATAAAACAAATGTTTTATTGTACTATTTGTATATTAGACAGAAAGACGTCTTTCGTCTTATTAGGACATGGTCGATTGTATGATGGTATGGACACATAAGGCGGAGACCACCGGAACACACTGTAAACAAAGCTGCGTCAGTAAATCTCCCTCGACATCCATCAAGAGGGAGACCAAAGAATACCTGGATGACACAAAGCAATAGAATCCTGCGGAGAAATGGCCTGGATGAATATGATATAGGAAACAGAAGAACGTATAACCTCAGAACGAGAAGAGCCGACCCCAACAGCTTTCAGCGGCAATAAGTTTGGACAGTGCCAGGAAGAAGAAGGACATGGTCGATTGTCGATGTTTTATTTATTTCGCTATGGAATTTTACTACCTAAACACCGACACAGTGAATTATTTTGTAATATTGTAACCAATGTACCTACAGTGAAGAATAAAATAAATAAATGAGTGTGGATGACATAGTAACTACCATTCCTGAAACATTCACGCGTAAGGGAGGGTGCAACCCTTACAGGAGGGTACAAACTACGCACAATATTCATTCTTCCAAAGGTCGTGCGGGAATTACAACGTTTTTTTCAAGGATGTTGACTTTTACATATCATCATTGCCGAAATTTAAGGGTGCTGTTTCCAGATCTCTGCGCGGTTCTGATCAATGAGTGTCCTGAACGTAGTGAGGTTCGCACGAGCATTATTTCCGCTAACTCCCCCTCCCCTCCCCCGATATACCCCTTTTGGCTTGGAGAGCATTTGCCCCCCTCATGGGCGTTATTCATTACTTGTGTATGTTGTAATGGCATATTCATTACATGGGTGAACGTTTATGTTTTTTCTTTACTTCTTTGTATTTTTGCCTCAGTTGGTGCATAGAGTGCACTTTACTTCTTTTTTGTTTGTGTTATTTGTTTTTTTTTAATTTGGAACATAGTGTTAAATAAAATAATTTAACAAACTTCACTGGCTTGTGAAATATGTAATATTTAAGTTGTACTATATAAAATGTAAAAGCTGTTTGTTTGTATTAATAAAATAAAATAAAAAAAACCCTTATCCGAATGGTCGGAGGGTCCTTCAACGTATGGGGTTGATGATGACCAAAGACGCAAAAAAATATTGAAAGAATACAGGTAAATATTTCGCGTGCTGAATGATACATGTTGTGCAGGTTACAATTTACACGAGACGCCACGCCACATACACATAGATGTTGTTACACACACAACAGATTGACATCAACACCTCTTCATGCATGTCGACAGACTAGTCTGTCAATCCGACATCAGTTATACATACATATTATTACTTACATACATTCATGCATGTGTAATCTATGATCTACGGAACTAGGTTGTACTATTTTTATTGGTCAGTATTTTTGTCTCGAATTCACAGGAGCTGTTATTTTTATCATTTCAAATATGTTTATTTTTTAAGGAATATACATATTTTATACAATTTACACATTTTTACAACAATAAATATAGTATACAGTTAATTATTCCCTCAACATTAAATCTAATTCAAATATGTTTATTATGAAGGAAGTTTTACAACAATTACATAGTATACAACATTGAGTCTAATTTAAATTCAAATATGTTTATTATTAATTTAAGTACATTTTTTTACCATTTTCACTTTTTTCAATAACATAATTTTTTTTTTTTTATTTATTTAAAAGAAACCCTCAAACAGCAGGTAGAATCTGCTGGTTTCAGAAGGCCATTATGTTACAAATTACATTAAATATAAGAACACACTTCAAGCAGAATACAATCAATAATATTTTAAGTCTATCATTATAATATCACACTATAACTATATTGTATATATTCACTTCACCATCACCGCATTGTAGGTATCAATATCATTAAACATTATTTAACATCACACTGGTTATATCAAATTATTCTTGATAAGATTCTTAACTTTCTTAGTGTACTGTTTTATATTCTTTGAACTTCTGATGTCCTTTGATATTGCATTATACAGCAATGTAGCTGGATATTTGAAGCCATTTCTTCTTCTATTAGTTCTTGGCAACTCGTTTCTTAAGTCAGAAGCTGCTCTTGTTCTGTACTGATGTATATCATTATTCAATGTCACTTTTAAATTAGTCTTAGTTAGTCCATTTTTAACTTTATGAAGATATTTCACTTTTTCCAATTTTATCATTTGTTCTAAGTTAAGCTCATTGGTCAACTTATATAAATCATCAGTTCTAGTTAATTTGCTTAATCCATGAATGTTCTTTAAAGCTTTAAAACCTTATTCATGACTCTCTGCATTGAATTCCTAACCTGCATACTACATTGCGACCAGGCAAGCAATCCGTACGTTATATGTGGCACAATAAAAGCATGATATACAGTATGTTTTATTCTTTTGTTGATAATGTACAATTTAACTCCCGCAAAATTGGATGGAGCTCTTACTTTAAGGGGTATTTTCTATTTTTTACATTAGTCTTATTGAGAGTAGACACTCGCCGGCTCGTGATTAATAGTCACTGTGGTAGTACTAAGTATAAATGTTTCATTTTTATTGAAAAGGCATATCATTATAAAAGAATTAAAATTCTAATAACGTGAAAACCTATCTTTGTTAAAGAAATCATAATTCATAATCTTATTGAAGAGAACTGATTTTCTCAATTCAGAACATTCTTAACTCAAGACAAGATTCTCTTGAATTGTTTGAGATAGGTAATAAAAACTCTTAGATTGAGGAAATAAAATCGACCTGTTTTTTTTGTGTATTGTGTAATATGAGATGTACATATGGGACTATCTTGAAGTAAAATAAAAATACTCGATTCATGAACGGACTTAGCGGGGAGAGGGGAGGGGTCAAAATAGGCAACCGCCCCCTTAAATATTTCGAAAATAATAGGAAAGTAGGCAAAATTAGTATTTAAGTATAGGAAAAATGGCATCGAAATGGGTAGCTGAGAAATGAGACAACTAAATAATAAGGTGAATCTGAAATAGTCGAAAAGAAATGGGCAATCAACAATCGCAGTGGCCGTTACTTTTCATCTGTTATTTTCCTCTATATGTTACATTGAGTCACTTTTCAATATGAGGTATTTCACATGCTTAGCTTACTCATCTACATACGTAGGTAAAAGTGACATCAACAATAGTAATAATAATAAAAATATTCTGTGTGACATATGGCAATATTAGATATTATTATTTTTATTTTCTTCTATAGTAACACTGTGTATGTTTTAGACACCTACTTATCTTTAATATTATTATCATTGCTAATCGTCGCGACATTTGAAATTGGAATACATTCATAAATTTAAAATTTGAAATCGACTTCGAAATGTCGTATTTTTAGTTACCGATATTTATTATTATTGTGTTGTTACGATGATTTGTTAAGTTTGTTTGAGTTTTTGAAATAATTCATTATTTCTGTTAATACTTTTGGGTTAGTTGGAAGAGATCGCGCCTTTGCGATAAACTCGCCCTCTGTATATTGATTGTATTTAATTTGAATGTATACCTTTTATGTAATTGTTTTTTTATCAATGTACAGTAAAGAATGAATAAATAAATAAATAAATAAAAAAAGTTACTGAACTGAAAAAAATTGCTTTAGATTACACTTATACCAAAGCAATTTTTTTACAATTCAATGTACAGAGGGCGAGTTTATCGTTAAAATGCCTCGTCTTCCAACTAACCCGGGTATCTGAAAAATTCATACAAAACCGAAAATAGGTATATCGAAATTTAAAGTATAATTTTTTTTTGGTAATTCTTCATATGCTACGCTATGCTGTGAAAGATGCGATGGTAATGAAAATAATTTATAACGATTTGCAGTCCGCGCGCTTTGTGATATTTCGGGCACATTGCAAGAAGAGAGCATGACAACCTGGAAAAAGTAATTATGACTGGGGTTGTAGAAGGGAGGAGGGGAAGGGGTAGAGCGCCAATTAGATGGAGCGACCAAATTAAGGAGGCCACACAGAGCTCACTTCACGGGGCCTTACACATGGCGGAGGATTGCTCAACATGGAGACAGATGGTTTACAGAACGGAGATGATGGTCACGATCCTCAGGAATGAGGGACCGACAGAGATGATGATGATATTTTATCCGTCCAAAGCCGGGTAGTAATGACCCGGTCAATTATTATTATTATTATTGTGTCAAAATATGTTTCTATTATCTACCTACTGAATCTCATTAGTAGCATTTTTTTATTATGGCAATATTCTTTTATTGCCACCGTTTTTGTTGGCAATACGGTATTATTTGAATGTTGCGATGGAACGAAACTATTCTACGGCGTTTTCGAAATTTGAATCCACTTTTCTCTCGCATAATATTACATAATTGCTAATTTCCAAATTATTTAGATAATATATGTTTTTTTCTGTTTACATACATTTTTTATCAATAAGTACCAAACCATCATGATATCTTCCATAAATGGGGCTACCAGAGAATAATCTCTCATTTATTATTCTTACCACTACTTTACCATCACACATATCCCACAACTCGGTTAGCCAGCAGACAAGCTGAATGTTATAAACATGCAAACTCTTCTACCGTCTCTCTCGAAAAAAAATTATACATTAAAGGCGGGTGGCAACCTTATCGTTTAATTTAAGATGTAAAATGTCATTTTGAAAACGGTTAACTCTACTGGGATCTACCAATACAAAACTGATCGAACTACATATTTCAGCTAATCGACCAGATATTGTGTTGGTTGATCGAAGATCCCATTAAACATAATTATATCATAGACATCACTATACCACACGATGAAAATTTAAATAAGACTGAGCAGGATAAGATAAAAAAAAATATCTTGATATTGTTTACGAAATCAAAGATATGTGGAGAACACCTACCACAATCATCGTGCCTATAGTGTTATCTGTGAATGGTTTAATACCTAAAGGGTCGTTCACATTTGTTCACTTTCAGTGATCACTCCGGATGATCCTCCAAGATGAACAGGTGTGAACAGGCGTTTCATCAATAGTGATCACTAGCGATGACGGAGGAAAGAGATTACCACTCGTCATAATTTCGATGAAAGGACCTTTCACTGAAACGACCATAAACAAGTTTTATCTTATTATTTGTTTTATTCTCTATGAATTTGTATTGAATGTCAGAATCATGTACAAAATTATTATGCAGTCGAGAGCTATATTAATTTATTTTAAGTGTTATTTTTCATTTTTGAATTTGTTTAATAATACGTCAAACTACATACAACATGAGTGAGAGTGTTGACATGAAAGCATAGGATGAACAAATGTGAACAGACGTGTTCACTTTCGATGAACAGGTTTGACCCTGACACTCTGGATGATCATCCAAAGTGAAGCAATGTGAATGCTACTTAAGAGTCTGTCAAGCAGTCTTAGAAAATTGGGAATAGATGATAGGCTCAAATATAGCATGCAGAAGACTGTTCTTCTATCATCCAAAAGGGTAGTTAGAAGGTTTTTGTCCCTGTAGCTCTGTAAGTGATTTCCCTTGATTGTACTATTTTCATAGGACATTGGGTATTTTTGTGGTTCTGAATTTCATATATATAAATATATCTTCTACCTCTCCTTGGACCTTTATAAGTCCCATATGGTGGTAGGGTCTGCCTTTCTTGTTTTGTTTCGCCACTCGGTTCTGTCGAGTGCATCCTCATGGGAAACATCGCAGTTCTGCATGTCTTGTTTCACTACTTCACACCATCTGCGCTATCTATATCTATACATATTTCTATATCTTTTATTATTATTTAAATAATTGCTGTTTATTTGATCTCTATCTATCTATTCCTTCACGCCGTCTCCCAGGTAGTGTTGTGGAATTCTCAAGAAATTATATTTCTAGAAAATTATCGAGAAATTTCTCGGTAAATTTCTCGAAGTGGAGAATTTTTGGAGAATTACGGTGTATTTTGAGGCAGATATATTTTTTATTGATCATTTTTACAATTTTTTTTTTTTAAATATATTTATTTTATTCATAAATACACAGTATACATTGATATTACATTAATAAAACAATATGACACACAGTAAAAATGCTCCCTCCATAAGCAACTAATTGCTTGTGCGGATGGTCGGATTTCAATTATAACATTAACACACATATAAGAATCAGCTAGAAATATTAATACACATATAAGAATTTGTTACAAATAGCAAACTTTCAGTTCTCATGTACGTTCGTCAAACGTTCAACAAAATCTACCAGCACAATACAAAATTAAACCAATACAATTATTCACAACGTCAAAACAATATACAAATCAGTTGGATCAATTTTCCTCTCATCAACATTAACACAAACACACATACACAGAAATACATCACTTTTACGCGATTCAGTGCTCAATGATGACATCATGATCATTAAAAATTCCACTAGGAAAAATTATGGGGAGAAATTTCTCTTCCATCCGAAAAGAATTTTTCGGAGAAATTTCTCGTTCTCGAGAAATTACTTTGGAGAATTTTCTCTACTCACATCACTACTTCCAGGTGGGGTAGGAAGATAGAAAGGAACGCCACATTGATCTATCTTTACATACTTCTTTCGCTTCCTCTACATTCATTATTTTATGCTATATATTTTAATATTCAATTATTTTGTATTCAAAATGTAGAATTCAATATTATTTTCATAAATAAATCCGATAGGTAATAATAGTTATAGTTAGTAGGTCACACGTTGTCTGTGATTAGTTATCCGCTCCACATTACACAACCACCTCATCGCTCGGTTTGATGTTTGACTTAATCTTAATGATGGTGCCGCCGCCACGCCGTGGTAGCTCATCACATTATTATTATTATTACTATGTGTCGTGATTGTAGGCAAACGGAGTCTTATCTCATCGCTGCAATCTGATTTATATATTTGAATTCTATGTTTGTTTGTGTGTATCGCCGAATCCTCGCGAATAGGTTAGGGATGCGGGTTTAAGTCCCGTCCGAGTAGGGTTGCCAGATGGTATCCAAAAGGAGGACATGTCCTCCTTTTTTATGTTTTGTTCTCCCGTCCTCCTTTACCTACTGTAAGTCCTCCTTTTTGCTAAACATCGGAACTGCTCAAGATCTGCGAGTTTTATTTTTGTATAAGCGCACATAACGCAAATGTGGAAAGAGTTTTTTCACTGATTAAAACTGAGTGGAGCAAAGAGAGGAATAGACTAAGAGTGTGCAGTCAGTTAAATCTTTAATTCTTACTCAATACAACTTCAAAAACGTGACATGTGAAGATTTTAATAATTAGGTATTTGTTAAAAAACCGCTATACAATTTGGCAGCTCAGCTAAATATGATTAATATAAAGTTAAATTAATAATATAAAAAATTAGTTTAATTTCTAAATGTCCTCCTTTTTTACAAAAAAAATCCTTCTTTTTAGACCCATATGTCCTCCTTTATCGAATTATCATCTGGCAACCCTACGTCCGGGGCACTACCGAATGAGGTGTCATTGTCTCTTCTAAGCCTTATAATTATATAGAAGTTTCATGTGTTAAATTTACATAATTATATAACCTCATATATAATAGTTAATTGTAAAAATACATCGATAAATAAAATGTTAAATTTTCAACAAAGAAGGAATCGTTACTAAATTCGCTTATATTTCCTAAAAATATGTTCCAAATAACTGTCTGGAAATTTATACAGCAATGCCATCACCGCGAGTGCGATAATCAACAGACTAACTGCAAACAATAAACATGCCATTTGTCCTCTCTGTGGCGATCAATAAATAAGATATTCTAACAGATTGGTGATTCGAAAGTAAAATTTGATCACTACTTTTATTTATTTATTTTATTTTATTTTTTACTGTACGTTGATTATAATATTTGAAATCAAAACAGAGTACCATCATAAAAATATCAATTTTAAGAATTCAATGTACAGAGGGCGAGTTTATAGTTAAAATACGATGTCTTCCAACTAACTACTAACTTTTTGTGCTAGTGTGATGATTGAGTGAGCGAGCGAGACTGTGTATATGTAGGCATGTTGAGATGACCGGAATGTTAAGTACCTATGTTTTTTAAATTAATTGTGGTGCATGGTATTGGATGATAGCTGATCTCTGAAACATTAACCTTTTTCTAACTTTATATATGTTTTTATTGTCTGTTTTGTGCTTTTAACATTTATAAAAACAAAATAAAATGAAACTAAATTTTCGTGGATCGGAGGGTATGATTTCCAGTCATTATGAAGTTACAGTGCCTACATAATATGTAATCTTATATTGTAGTCGGATTGATGATGATGGATTTGGCGGATTAATTACAAGGGAAAGGTATAAGGGTGGAGGGGGTAACCAGAGATGATAGGCGAGTCTATAACCGACAAGTCAACTCATACACGTTACCTACCTTTGTCTGGGTATTTATATAATATGTACCTAACTTTATTTCAAGGTATAGCTTTTATTGCACGTTGTAGAATCACTGACTTGCATTTCATTTTTTTAGGTCAAATATTAAAAGATCTGCATGTTTCTTACATGCAGCTGATCTGCTGGCTACCCCACTTGTGGGATATGCCGTGATGGTATAGTATAATAAATATAATCTAAAAACTTAGACATAATATAAAGTCAAGACATTCAGGACGGGTGGCAAACCTAATCGCTGAATTTAAGATGTAAAATGTCATAATCTTTCGAACACCTGCCTTTTACAGGACACTCGAAAACTTACGGAGAAGAGTGGGAGACCAATGTTTAACCGGTGCTCCACGGGATATACAATAAAACAGTTAAAAACTGTAATACCACAAATATTCGATTGCTCCATTGTATATTTTTCGAACAAATATAATAATACTTGGAGACAGTGAGTATCGCCAGATAATAAAAATTATGATTAATTGAACTTAAAATGTTCATATTATGGCAAAAAGCTATTACACCGATTAACCCTTTCAGGGTCTTAGGGTTTCCTCTGTACAAGTAATTTTAAATGTTTATCTCTATTTTATTATCACATGGATGAATAATTACTGAAAAATACAATAAAGTATTATAAATGTTTATGATTTAAAAAAACGTATCTGATAAATATTTTCCTTTAACGTAATTAATATTAGTTTCATTTCATTAATAAAGATTTCTAATTACTTGTATTTTTTGACATCTCATTTGTTTTGTTAAGAATATTTCATGCTGACTATGTAAAAGATATTATCAAGGTGACATATAAAATCTAAAAAAAAAAAATCCGTTCGTTTTCCCAATGTGCCTATGTTTGGGTTTTTGTTCATTTGTGGTTCTTGTTTTATTGTCCGTTTTATGTGTTGTGTGTGTCAATACTGTTTGTGTACTTATTATAATTATGTTAATATTTATATGTAAAAGGCCCAGGCCGTGAATAGATAAATAAATAAATAAATGATGACGAATTTAACTTATGTAAAATAAAAAGCAGGTAATATTTATAATTCAAATTCTCAATTTTTTTTTAATGATAATCAGAATTTTACTTAACAGCCATAAATATCACTCAGATATGAAAATATAGTTTAACGCAAAAATCTACGTTTAACATTTGAAATTATATCTTTGGAAAGTACCTATACTTCCCGTGGACCTCAAAGGGTTAATCAGGCACATTACGTATTCGTGGTTCTGCGTGCTCGCAGATGATGTTCCACGGATAACATGTTATTATTATTAATGTTGTGTACATACAGTGTCTTCTTTCGTGGTTATCATTGCGAAACTCGTATTCGCCGCGGCGGCCGGCGAGTAGGCGAGGTCGCCGGTGAAAGAGCAGAGCTAGGAGATGATGTTTCACTTTCATAATACACACACACACACATACACTCGTAGATACATAATTATTAGAGAAGCGACGAATATTAGGTAACTAACTATTCGGTATTCTGTCTATTCGGCAACATTTTTACTATTCCGCCGAATACCAAATATTTGGTCTATTATTGTACGGTGCTCTGCCAAATAGTTTTTTTTGCATTGGAGAGTATTTGCCCCCCCCCCCCTGGATGTCATTATTTACTTGTGTATGTTTGTAATGGCGTATTCATTTCATGGGTGAATGTTTTTATTTTCATTTTTACCTTTATATTTTTTGCCTTAGCTGGTGTATAGACTATCTCACCGAGTGTATTTTATTTCTTTGTGTTTTATTTTATTTTTAATTTGGAACATAGTGTTAAATAAAATAATTTGACAAACTTCACAGGCTTGTGAAACATATAAATTTTAAGTTACATTATATAACATGTTAAAGCATTTTGTTTGTTGTAATAAAATAAAAAATAGTTTAAATGTAAAACTGGAAGGATCTAATAGCTTATAGATTGTTGCTATTTCATTGTCAGCTGCAGATGCATAATTGTATGTTTTAATCCTCAAATGTCTCATTAATTAATTTAATTTGATATGGAGTGAAACAACGTAATATTGTTATTTTTAATGTTGGAACACAAAAAATTCGAAAAAATGTATCGTACTAGTACAATAATGTCTATGATGTACCTACTTACACGAAGATGCGCGGTTGGGAGTACCGCAAGCTCTCACCATTGTTTTGCCTAATATTCGCCAAATATTCGGATATTCGGCATATTATGATCTTGCATGATGTTTGGTATTCGGTCAAATATACTATTCGTTGCATCTCTAATAATTATGTTAGGTAGATAATTTATAATTGTGTTTAATGTAAATGTTGCTATTTATTTAATGACTCGTTTCTTTGGGTTCTTCTTATCTCTACTTATGCTTAATGAAAGTGTCGCAATGGGCACGATACATATTTTTTATTTTATTTTATACATTAATTACTTACTTACTTTACTATACATTTTGTACGGCTCGGTGTGTTGATAAATCTTAACTTAACCCATGTGGGCTGCATAGTATCCTCTACTGTCTTGGTCCCAGCGCTGACAGCCAGTTTACCGCCTCCGGTCCAGAGGCCTGAGTCAATAACACACTTTCACGTCACGTTCCCGCTCCGTTAACGTTCGAGTATAGACGAAGTTGCAAGCAAGTGTCAATTTCGTTGCTAAGATACACAATAGTTACGAAAATTAACACTTTGGCGCAACATCGTCTGCACCCGAACGCTAACGGAACGAAAACGTAACGCGAAATTGTGTTATTGACTCAGGCCTCTGCTTCGTGGATGTCCTGTAGGTCCCCGCTTAATTTTTTGAGACGGCAGTCTTATACTATGTGTCTCACCGTCTGCACATCTCCACATTCACAATCAGGGGAATCTCTTTTTCCCCACCTCCAGAGCAAGTAGTTATAGTATCCATGTTCTGTCCTCACTCTTTTTATATTATTTCAGAATCAATTACTGCTACTACTATACTATAATATACTATACCATCACGGCATATTCCACAAGTGGGGTAACCAGAGCACTAACTGCAAGTAATAAACATGCACATTGTCCTCTCCGTGCCTATAAAAAAGAAGATATTCAGGGTGGGGTCCATAGACAACGTTCACCAAAATTCCGCCATTCTCACGACACCGAAATTGATCACTTAAGCCAGCTTAGAGCCAATTCGGAAGCGTTGGGACACCTTTCTCACTTCTTCCGATTAGATTTTGCACAATGTTACATTGTGTTAATGTCGTTCTATAATCGAAATGTTTGATTTTTTCTTTCCTTTCACTGTTGTAATCTATTAATCCTGTCAAATTTAAATCCAAATGTCATTTTGATGTTTTTTAATGTGCTATTTTGTCTCACTATACATTTGATTGCTTTATTTATTCTCTTTTTAACGTTGTTCACCTGGTTTTATAAATTTACTATTTAGTATATTGTTTTATTAAAATTGTCACTGTTATTCTTGTGTGTGCTATGTATAATTATTTCAACATGTAATAGGCTTGTGCCGTGAGTTTCTGTAAATAAATATTTTTTTCCCATAAATCTAACAACAAAAAAACTTACTACAACAAAATTTGCAAACACATATTCTTTTGACAATTATAGAAAATGGAATTTACTGCCTCACTAGACTTGAGTCTGTTCTGAGGCAGTATCTATGTACGTGTGTTGTTTTAAATTATTCTAGTCAGTTTTTATAAAACACCGTGTGTAGTATACGAAACAAAAATAATAATAATTAGAAAAAAAATAAAAATCAGTTTGGAAAATATCAATATAGGTATAGGTTGATAAGAGTCCCAGATACAACTCGCTGTTTATAGATTTTTCACTAAACATAAATAGCTAATGATGGTGTCAAGTCGTAGAGGAAGCCACATAGATAAAAAATCTACCAAAAATCAATATCAAAATACTTTTTTCTTTTGTTTAGGTGAAAAGCCTTACTCTTGCCAATGGGAGGGGTGCCAGTGGCGTTTCGCCCGCTCCGACGAGCTGACGAGGCACATGCGAAAGCACACTGGACATAGACCATTCATATGTCGCCTCTGCCATCGCAGTTTCTCCAGGAGTGACCATCTTGGCTTGCACATGAAGAGGCACTAGCGAGACATCACCAGGTAAATATTTTAATCTAATATATTAAGTTCTCGTGTTACGGTGTTTGTTATCATACTCCTCCGAAACGACTGGACCGATTTTGATGAAATTTTGTGTGCTTATAGAATAGGTCTGAGAATCGGCCAACATCTATTTTTCATACCACATAAAGTTAAGGGTGGTCCACCACTATTTTTTTTTTTTGATAATTTAAAAAAAAAAATTATGGTGAGGCATTAAAAAATACATTCAGCCCATAATTTTCATCCTTCTACCATCAAACCCTATTTTTTAATAGCGATATCAGTAATCTAAAAATAATGTATATGGCAAAACAATGTTTGCTGGGTCAGCTAGTAATCTATAAAATATAACAACGCTGTTTTTCACTCTAATGATTGTATACTCGAGCACTTTTGTCAAGCTAGCTTGACAGTCTCGACATTATCAAGAAAATTGAGTGAAAAATTAAATGACTTAACCGTCAGTTAGAAACCGAAATCTAATACCAGATTTAACAGAAGAAATGCCTGGATTTATTATACTCCCCATGAAAATATTATGGTGTACAATAAATCGTACAAGATGTGATGTGGACTGTACCTACTGCTTCTAACTTACGAGTATACCAAAGGGGAAGGATTGATTCACCGGGGCGTTCTTGTGGGATGACACCAACTATCGACCATCTGATAAACGAGTGTCCTACATACGCATTCCAAGGGGAACTTCAGGACTTGCATGCTAAGGAAATTTGAGATCAAGTTATGAACGACAATAAGAAGAATAAAATTCATAATGGTAATAATAATAACAGGTAGCAAAAATATTACATCAAAATTTAGCTTTAAAATTTAAATTAATTGAACAGGAATCAAAATTACCATACTATAATTATTGTCCAGTATCGGTACTTGAAAACAATGACACTAAACTCTACTGGGATCGACCAATTCATACTGATCGAACTATTCTAGCTAATCGACCAGATATTGTGTTGGTTGATCGCAGATGCCGTAAAACATACATCATGGACATCACTATACAACCCGATGAAAATTTAAATAAAGCTGAGCAAGATAAGATAATAAAATATTTTGATCTTGCTCACGAAATCAAAGGTATGTGGAGAACACCTACCACAATCATCTTGCCTATAGTGTTGTCTGTGAATGGTTTAATACCTAAGAGCCTGTCAAGCAATCTTAGAAAACTGGGAGTAGATGACAGACTCAAATACAGCATGCAGAAGGCCGTACTTCTATCGTCCACCAGAATAGTAAGAAGGTTTTTGTCCCTGTAGCTCTGTAGATCTCCCATGATTGTACTATTTTCATAGAACATCATGGAAGAATCAACTCGAATAATGTTGGCGTTCTACATTTTGAATATAAATTTATTTTAATATTTTATGGTTTTTGATATTTAATGTTATATTTAAATTTTACTGTTAATCTTATATTGTGTTCAAAATGTAGAGTCTAATATTGTTTTGTTAAATAAATGAGATATGAGATAATAATAATATCTGGATGATTTTTAGAGCGCCGTTTTGTGGACAGATCCACCTCAAAGGCGCATAAGATGTTTTAAAGTATTCCCGAGCATTGCAAAACATTTGCAGTGATGCTACATGATAATATATATTCAGTTTAATCCATATGAGTTCTTGAAAAGATATGTTTTCAAATGGGTCTTAAACTGGGTCAAGATCTGTGCTTCCCTGATGTTTGTGGGAAGCCTATTCCAGGCACTAGGACCTGCAGATATGAAGGCGCGATCCAAGTACGCTGGCGCTGGACTCGTAATAATCTTTATGTTTATATTAATTCAATTGAGTATTTATTATTATCTATTTACTTATAGCAAATGGTTGTATGTTTATTTTTACATTGGACTCATTTATCTGGCATTGGCTACTGGTTGTAGAGTTTTATATTTTATGTTTATAATTTTTTCTCCATTTTCTTATACAACTATGTATCTGATCTTTTCAATTATTATTAAATTTATCGTTTGTTTTAATCTTACTTCAACCACTGTAACAATTGATCTGTAATAACACAAACAAAATTATTCACTTCTAGTACAGTGATATGATATACCTAGATTTGCAATCTGAACCTCAAACATGTACCATCAATAAAATCTCGTTGCGGCCCTTTGCGGCGCAATTTTTATTTACTTTGTTTAGAACTTCTGTGGCAGCATGTCGTCTCAGTGTCGTTGGATTAAATGTCATTAAGTAAAAATGTCGCATTGTGCTTAAATGATAACATAGAAATGCTTTGACTTTTTGATGAATGTTTTGAGGTAGCGAGCACTTCATCAAGTTTGAAATTTGCCAATAAATCTAGGAAATATGTAATTTATAAAAAAAATGTTGTTATTGATATGGAATATGTCAATAGTGGGTACAAATGTAATACACATTTTTAAACAATGCTACTTGCATTACTTGCCGAAGTTCGACAATACACATTGTCAGTTTAAAAAAAAGCGACACACATATAAATTGTTTGTAGAAAACAAGTGATAGACAATAATTATGAGCATGGGGTTTATTACGGAAGACAAAGGCCGGTAGATAGAGATGAATATATATATAAGAAAAGAGATGGATATATATTACTCAGGTATTGTACCTCGAAGGGTGGATACACATTTTTAGAGAATATTTGTATGACATTGCGAATCTAGCTATAACATATCACTGTTCTAGTACAATGCGGCGCGAATTATTATCGTGTAGAATTGTCATAGAATGTTGATCTGTCTCTTACATAAAATTTCACTCTTCTGACTAACTGTCGTATCTGACATTTTTGCCGAAATCGAGTTATGATTACCAATGTGTATTTATATGTGCCCTGCATGTTCTCACTGAAGATCACACCTGTAACTGTTATCCTGGAATAGCCTTCTGATTTGTTGTCGTATTTACGAATTATTCTAAATAAAATGTGTTGTATCTACTAACTCTTCAAAATTTCATCACAAAAATGATTCTGAGATATTTCAGAAAAGGTACAAATAAAATAATACAATATATTTACATTGTATCAAATAACTAAGAGAGATGAAAATATGCACGACAAAACACAAAAAAATGCACGACAAAACACAAAAGATGTTGAAAGTCTTATACACAAGTCCCCGGCACAGAATAAGTCTCCCACTCTATTCTGTAAGATTGAGAGTGTAAAAGGTGGGTGGATGGGTGGGTGCGATTAGGAATGCTACTCATATCTCAAAATTTATTGGAACGGAGAGGATGACATGAACTTTTATTACATATAGTAAGTCTTCTGGCTACCCAACTTGTGGAAAATACCGTGATAATATGGTATAGTGAAAAAAACCAACACCGAAATATAGGTAATAGGTAATCAATTTGTGCCAATTAAAAATAAAAGCAATTATCAAACTAGGTGGGGTGTAGTGGTATCTCTGGAAGTTGAAGTATGTTGAAGGTTATGTAGTTGTGTCTGTGGGTGCAGCAGTGGTTTCTTTTGAAGGTTATGTAGTTGTTGTTGTAGGTCCTGCAGTTGTATCTGTCGGTGCTGCAGTTGTATCTGTCGGTTATGCAGTTGTAGTTGTTGGTTCTGCAGTTGTAGTTGTGGGTTCTGCTGTTGTAGTTGTTGGTTCTGCAGTTGTAGTTGTGTGTTCTGCAGTTGTATCTGTCGGTGCTGCAGTTGTATCTGTTACCGTTGTTGGTATACTTGTTGTGGTTGGACAAACATATGTAGCAGAACATGCTCTTGTTACAGGATTAAAGAATGGCTTGGGTGGTGGACACTTAAGCGTTGTTTTAGTTAATTTACTACCAGCACATAAAATATATGTCGTGCAGGTACTCGAAAATGGATCAGGGAATTTTCCTTCCTCTGTACAAGTAAAGGTGTTTGGACGTACCGTCGTTGGGCGGCGTGTAGTTGTTCTTGGACAAACGTATGAAGCAGAGCATCCGCTGAGATCAGGATCAAATAATGGAGTGGATGACGGGCACCTACGAGTAATTGGAGCCAATCCGTTGCGAGAAATTATGCATGATATATATGTCTTGCATGTGTTCGAAGACAGGTCAGGGAATTCTCCGTCTTCTATACATATAAAAGGTCCTTTTGTCGTTTTCCAAAAAATCCACGGACGTACCTTAATTGTTGTGCTTGGACAACTATATTTAGCAGAACATATGCGTTTAGCGGGATCAAAATACGTGGATTTTGAGCACAAATAACTCATCGCAATAAACGAACCTTCATTGGGGATACACTGTATGAAACCTTTGCAACCGTACACTGAAGGATCAGGAAACAATCCAGTGGCTGTACACGTAAAGGAAGATTGACGTTTAGATCTGTGTAAAAACTGGCTTAAATCATTACTGGAGTAGTGAAGGGTTCTTGCGAATCCATCTTCAAAAGACACCTAAAAGAGAATACGGTATTAATTATATATCATTGAATAAATATACATGGTATAATTATATATTTATCAAAGGATAAAACTAAGTTTTCAGAAATACAATTTAAATTCAATTTACCCCTTGGCGCCATTTGACGTTCAAAAAGCATTACAAATATTCACATCGTCATACAAACAAAAACACTACAATAAAAACATTTTCCTTGAAATACGTCTTGATTAATAAAGTTTAGCATTGTAATCATTACAAATAAAAACAATTTTATTTTTTACAAGTAACTACATACAATAGCGGATCTTGAAAACGGTTTCCATTATTAAAGGTTTATTTTTCCACGTATAGACAAGACAAAAAAAGCATCGTAAAAGAACATATCAATATGGGATCTGCGATCTGATCGATATTTAAAACTATCAAAATAGTCATACCAAAATTCCGATGACAATATTTAACAAAAAATGAACAATAATATATTTTATAATAAGATTGTAACGAGAATTATACATACCAGTATGAGCACCCGGTAAAGAATTGGTCTCCCACTCTTCTGCGTAAGTTTTCGAGTGTCCTGTAAAAGGCGGGTGTTCGAAAAAATGAAGACATTTGACATCTTAAATTCAGCGATGAGGCTTGCCACCCATCCTGAATGTCTTGATTTTATATTGGCACGAAGAGGACAGTTTGCATGTTTCTTACATGCAGCTGATCTGCTGGCTACCCCACTTGTGGGATATGCCGTGATGGTATAGTAGTAGTAGTAGCAGTATGAAAACCAAGAATAGAAGAATAACTTTCATTTTTTTAAAAAGCACGATATCGAAATCTGAAAGAACTCGATGAATTGAACATTAATCTCGCGAGCTGCTGTATTTATTGCTTTCTTTGTTATCAAATAAAACATCAAACTGTATAATGCTATGTGTGTTTAAGGATATAGGTACAGAGAAGACTGGGGTAAATGAATACACTTAAACAATGAGCATAAAATAGGTATGTAATATATTTTCAACATAACATCGCCAGGATAGAGATTCTCTTTTGATTCCGTCTCTTTTTGATGACATCTTTTTTTTTGACTTGGCGTTTCTCTGTTTTTTTTTTATCTTTTGTTTTTTTTTTTCAATTTTCCTGTTGAGACCGCCTTGGCGTTTATGGTCTTAGTGCAAGGTGATGTTTTTATAATAATAATGTACTCGTATTTATCATAAGAAAGATATCAAGGGGAACACAGACTAGATCCTCAAGAATGGACGTGAGATGAATACATGGAATAAGAAAGTAGCCACGAGGAATTGCATGTTATGGGAGATAAAAGCATGTGCAAGGAGAAGAGTGAATGGCGCTCGATCCTATTCAGCAACCCAGCAATGGACACAGCGAGGGTATGTAAAAGTAAATGTTCATCACCCGCTAGTGGAGAACTATTTATTTGAGAAGTGGGTCAGAGACGAAAATAATTTCATGTTGGGAAGTATTCGAGTAAAAACAAATCATGAATAGTAAAAAATATGTAAATTATACCATTGAAGTAGACCCACCGACCACCCAGATAGTGCAGAAGTCTGAGGACTTCTATTTATCCGAATTCTACACTACACAAATTTTGTCCACATCGGAGGCGCCATAGTGGGCAGCCTGAGGGGCTGGCCGGCCAAAAACAAATTAAAATGTAAAGTCGTCAGTATATATAATGAGTTACAATCCATTGGATTGGTCTGCAACGAGTTTAAACTTTCTTCTCCATTCCTCCCTATTCTCAGCTAGTCTCTTCAACTCCACGTATGAGCCACAGCTCATGTCCCTCTTCAGTTGGTCCATATAAGCGTCTCTCGGTCGGCCTCTGCCATTTGTGCCTTCGGTCCTACCCTCTGCGATTGCGTTGAGCAGTCCTGGGAGTACAAAACAGATATAGACTACCTACTACTATACCACCACGATATTTCCCATTGACAATTCATACTATTAAAATGTCTACCACGCTAATGTTAGTTTATTTGATGTTTTTAGTGACATGATCATTTTATGTAAAATTTAACTTGATTTGCGTTAGTTTGCCCCGCATCACTCAAAATTCATTAGTAATATTCAAGTACATATTAATATTTATGCAAGGTAACGTTCTTGAGAAACAGAGAAGTATTTATTAGTTAATTTACATAAGTTCTGAAAGTACTAACTAGGTTTTCACTAATCAAACAAAGTGATCTATGCAAACATAAGAGACAATCAACAGATATTTTAAAAATATAAAATTCGTGGAAAAAGAATAAGCCTTCTAAAACGTGAAACTCAACGGTTGTCATAATTATCATTGTGTGCTCTCTCTAAAACCAAACCATATTTACAACACTCAGTTCTGGGAAAAAAATGTTGGTCTATTTCTGTTGTCTATGGTAGGTACCTACCTACTACAGCATGTAATCTTTTTCTTCATAATATCATTGATTTGATATTTACACATTCATTATTCAGAGCATCTCGTCGTATTGATCACACGATAATCTACCCACTCATGGAAATATTAAGTGGAAAAGTGTACAAGAATCTTAAGCAAGGAGAATTGCTACAAAACGAGTATTTGTAATTATGTAATATTTTGTAACTATGTAATACTCATAGACTCACCAAGCTTCACATCTTCATCTGGTCTCTAGCCTGTTTAACTTTGAAAACTTGAAATCTTTAGTTTTATTCTGCTTCACGAAACACAAACATGTTCAGATCGACTTAATATATTTTGCATTCATTGTTATAATAAATTATCCATTTGGTTTTTTTTTGTCTAAATGTAGGTACTTGTTATTTTTATCGATTTTCTATTTTTCTTCTTTTCGTCATTACATATTCAATTTACTTTTATTCAATTAAAAATAACAATAAATACACAAAAACTGAGACAATATGGCTACACCGACATGGTTACAATTTAGTTGCAGCATATACCTACTTTAAATTCCACAATGATAATGGTTGTGTTAATCAATAAAGCCAATGATTTGATCAAAGCAGTGCAGAAGGCCATTCTAGAGCTTAATAATAAAGTTACTAGTTCACAAATTGATAAAATGTTGCCAAATTCTACGGATCTTGTTGCCACCGTCACTCACACTGAGAAAAATACTAACAAAATTTCACAACGAATCATTGGTAAGTAATCTATAATTCGCAAACAAATTGTTGGTAAATTTATCAACGATTTGTTTGCGATAGGTTAATATTATAGCTTCGTACTAATGAATCGTTTGTACTATCTCTGGTCCTAATCTGATAGTACGTACCAATGATTCGTTGTGAGCATTTTCTCAGTGCAGATTGCAATTTAAGGGGGACAAACTCAAGGTGAACTTCAAGCGTATAAAAGTTTGGTTGCCGATAAACTCGGCAATATTAGCGATAACTAAACTTCTCGTCATATATTCAACTCAATAACTTCCTAATACTCGGAAACAAAAATAAATTTGTCTAGTTTTATCCTGACATTGTTCTTGTGAAATCACTTTGTTCTAATGCTTCTACTGCTGTACTATATAATTATATATTTACACTTTTGACATGATACTAAAGGGTCCCTTCACATCCTTTTAGTACTGAAGAAAAAGAATTTAATACTACATTTCTTGTTGTGTCTAAATTTTTACTTTTTTTTATTTCGTCCCTCTTCTGACTTACTGTCGTATCTGACATTTTTAGCGAAATCGAGTTATGATCACCAATGTGTACTTATATGTGCCCTGCATGTTCTCATTGAAGATCACACTTGTAACTGTTACCATTATCCTGGAATTGCCTTCTGATTTTTTGTCGTATTTACGAATTATTCTAAATAAAATGTGTTGTATCTACTAATTCTTCAAAATTTCATCACAAAAATCATTCTGAGATACATAAGAATAGGTACAAATAAAATAATATATATTTACACTGTATCATATAACTAGGAGAGACGAAAATATGCACGGCAAAATACTCTTAATAAAGAAAAGAAAAAGTATATAACATTCTCATTGAATACGAGAGGACAGCCCTGTGATGATTTAAAAATTGACATCCACTCATGTGATTGAAATTCAGATGCTTGTGATTGTAAATTGCTAGCTAAATGTAAATCGATTAAATATTTAGGAATAATTATCGATCAGCATTTATGAGATGGGACTATCACCTGAAAGAATTGACTGGGCGGATACGTAAGTTGGTTTATATTTTTAGAACGGTTAGGGCAGTTCTTCCAGTGAACAAATTGATAACCATGTATTACGCACTGTGCCAGTCGCTCTTGCTTTATGGAATTGAATGTTGGGGTACAGTATCCGAGGTCCACTTAAGCCATATTTTTGTTGCTCAAAAGGCGGTTGTGAGAATAATTCAGGATGCTCCTTTTCTGTGTCCGATAGAACCGTTGTTTAAGAAATTGAGAATTCTTGAGGTCCGACAATTGTTTATATTATATGTACTTATGGGATATAGAGTTAGGGCAAATATTACGCATCCTCTTAGAGAGGATACAGTCTATCATAAAAGAGGGTTTTCGACAAGTGTGAGGCCGGTTTCTGGAGCAAAAACTGCTCTTAAGCAGAGGAGCACTATGTTCTGGGGACCCAGATTGTATAACCTCTTGCCTAGAAAAATTAAGGACACTAGTTCAGTAAAAAAGTTTAAAAGTTTGGTCTCCGATTTTTTGATTGATGAGGGTAGAGATAGATGTAGGGAGATGTTTTCTTTGTTG
Organism: Athripsodes cinereus; assembly: GCA_947579605.1. Lineage (NCBI taxonomy): Eukaryota > Metazoa > Arthropoda > Insecta > Trichoptera > Leptoceridae > Athripsodes > Athripsodes cinereus. The sequence goes on from OX388307.1 coordinate 2,209,827, forward strand.
GTTTAGAATTGTGAGTGTTCTTGTCTTTATGTTTCTATGTCTTATGTTATTTGTTTCTTTCATCTTTTTGTACTATTGTAATGTTTATGTTGTTTGTTGTTAGCCCCACTACAGGTGCATTGTACCTAGTGGGGCAGCAATACCAACGCATTTTTAATTGTTACATAAATAATGTAGTATTATTAATATAAATGTGATGTTAATATTTTATGAATAAAGAAATTAAAATTTGAAAAAAAAACACTAAAAACGCTCTCTTGAACAATTTACATTTAGGCAGATACGACTGTTAGTCAAAAGAGGGACCATATTAGGGCGAGTTGCATGAACAAACATTCAATGTAAAACTAAATAGTCACCTTATATTTCTTGATAAATATGAAGTTTTACAAAATAAATACCAATTAAATACAGATAACTAACACCCCCCTTGAAATAATATTATCCGAATATTAGGGAAAACATATTTGATATGAAAAAAAAAACTACACTGTTTACTTTTCACTATTGATTTAATACTCGAGCACTTTCGTCAAGTTAGCTTGACATTTTCAAGAGAACTTATATAAGATTTTTTTTTCTTAAAGTCACATGCAACAACAATTTTTTTTATATAGTTACTTTAAAATAGAAAAGAAGAGGTTAGGAAGTAGGAGGAGTTAAGATATGGTGGATGAGTAATTGGTTTTAACAATGGTGATGAATGGGGTATTTGAATACAATGTTTTTTTTTATATTCACAATGTTTACAATGTTTTTTATGTATTTCCAATGTTTCCAAAACAATTAATTTTCTATACCGGCTGAATGTAGGACCCTTACACTATTCACACCATAAATTATGATTATGTCTAATGCAATGATCCGCCATCTCCGAACAATTAGATAAACCCCTAAGTGCTCTGTTTATCTAATAAAATTGTCCTAAGTTTATCATGTGCATGTGACTTTCAGAAAAAAAAATCTTGTATTAGTTCTCTTGAAAATCTCAAGCTAACTTGACGAAAGTGCTCGAGTATTATTAAATCAATAGTGAAAAGTAAACAGTGTTTTTTTTTTATATCAAATTATGTTTAAAATGTCTTTTCACAATGTGAACCCACAAACTCTAGATCATTAGAATATTAGGGGTTTAAATACAAAATTAACTGATTTTTACACTAGTTTGTTTACATACTTTGCTACGTAAGTTCTTATGTTGTCAGATACCTACCTGACATACCTTTATAATGATTGATGTTGTAGCCAATGTACAGTAAATGATAAATTTAAACGAATTAAATAAAAATAATTAATGAAGTGACTGATAGCTTGTTATTGGAATCGAAAGATCCTAGGTTCAAATCCCTCCGCTGCTGATATATTCCTCGTTCACCATATAGCCAATGAAATATACATGTTGTTCTTTGTATATTCAAAAAGAGAGATGCGCGCACATTTTTATTTAGGCATACTCTTTTAACACTATTCATTAAGGCATTAAAATTGTAGTTGTACTTTTTATTGGCATGTGATTTTAATCATTAAGTATTGAATTTTAATATTTGATAGTAAGAATCACTTTATAAAATGGTTATGATGTCATTATAAGCAGTTTATTCTAGAAATGTCAAAACATTTATGAATTCACATGTCCCTTTTTGACTGTGCAACGACGATATGGGGTAATGTCAAACTAAAGATTCATAAAAAAATTACATAAAGTTTGAATAATAACAATATTTATTAAAAACAAAATACTGTGATAATCATAAAACAAGTAATATATGAATATAACAACAGTGGTAGAGTACGTTTATTGAAATCTGTACAAATACATGAAGATCATATCATTAGTTTGGATGATTGTTTTTTTTCTTTTCATAGATCTATAAATTGTATTTGTTTATAGTATGTTTTGCGGCCACAGCACAGCCATGAGGCTAGTGTGGTTTACCTGTAAATAATGCTTATATTTACATAATTATATATAATGAGTTACAATCCATTGGATTGGTCTGCAACGAGTTTGGCCTTTCTTCTCCGTTCCTCCCTATTCTCAGTCAGTCTCACCAACTCTACGTATGAGCCACAGTTCGAGTCCATCTTCAGTTGGTCCATATAAGCGTCTCTCGTATATTTACAATATTTGGAAAAATGTACTCGGGATGTGAAATGTTTAAATAAATATAAAATACATACAAGTTACTAGCTACGACATATTTCCTCTTAACCATTTCCCACAAGTGGATATCAAACAGGACGTCCTTACGTGCCACAAAAACAAGACATTCAGAATGTGTAATGTATATATCTCATTTCTGTTGAATTGAAGATGTTGAAAGGCTTATACACAAGTCCCCGGCACAGAATAAGTCTCTCACTCTATTCTGTAAGATGAAGAGTGTAAAAGGTGGGTGCGATGAGGAGTGCTACTCATATCTCATTTTTTTATTGGAACGGAGAGGATGACATGTACTTTTATTACATGTAGTAAGTCTTCTGGCTACCCAACTTGTGGAAAATACCGTGATAATATGGTATAGTGAAAAAAACCAACACCGAAATTATAATAAATTTGTGCCAATTAAAAATAATATATTTTTTAAATGAAACACAATATATAGGTATTCCACTATTGACTTCATTTATTTTTGCGAGCCGGCTTTCAAGAGCTTCCGCTCTCATCGTCAGGCAAAAGTAAAGTGAAGCTTCATTACAAGTTAGGTATGTGACAAACAGAAAACAATAGGTAAAAATTAAAATTAACAAGATCATGTATCGTCAACCATATGATAATAATTATGAGCCGCTGTGGACGGTCTTATATCAAACATCTCCAGCATTTGCCTTTGTACGATAACGGGGAAACCACAGAAAAACCCTTATCAGAGATGTGCATTATTATAGAGGTTGCCTCCTCTAGTTGAACTATAGTTGAGAGTGTGATGTATTTATATGACATAAGTTATAAGTTACAAAATTATTATAAAAGTAAACAATGTGTTTTTTTTTAGGTGAATGTATACAGAATTAAAAATAAAAGCAATTATCAAACATGGTGGGGTGTAGTGGTATCTCTGGAAGTTGAAGTGTAATATGTTGAAGGTTATGTAGTTCTATCTGTGGGAGGTGCAGTGGTAGGTATCAGTTGAAAGTTCTGTAGTTATGTCTGTAGGAGGTGCAGTGGTATCTGCGGTAGATGCTGTGGTATCAGTTGAGGGTTCAGTAGTTGTGTCTGTGGGTGCTGCAGTGGTTTCTGTTGAAGGTTATGTAGTTGTAGCTGTGGGTGCTGCAGTTGTAGATATGGTTGCTGTAGTTGTAGATATGGGTGCTGCAGTTGTAGATATGGTTGCTGTAGTTGTAGATATGGGTGCTGCAGTTGTAGACATGATTGCTGTAGTTGTAGATATGGGTGCTGCAGTTGTAGTTTCGGGATCTGCAGTTGTAGTTTCGGGTTCTGCAGTTGTAACTGTTACCGTTGTTGGTATACTTGTTGTGGTTGGACAAACATATGTAGCAGAACACGCTCTTGTAACAGGATCATAGAATGGCTTGGGTGGTGGACACTTATGCGTTGTTTTAGTTAATTTTCTACCAGCGCATAAAATATATGTCGTGCAGGTACCCGAAAATGGATCAGGGAATTTTCCTTCCTCCGTACAAGTAAAGGTTCTTGGACGTACCGTCGTTGGGCGGCGTGTAGTTGTTCTTGGACAAACGTATGATTCAGAACATGCGCCTACATCAGAATCAAACAATGGGGTGGATGACGGGCACCTACGAGTAGTTTTAACCAATTTGCCGCGAACAGTTGCGCATGATATATATGTCTTGCAAGTGGTCGAAGACTCGTCAAGAAATTTTCCCTCTTCTGTACACTTAAAAGTCGGGCGTTTCGTAGTTAACGGACAACTATATTTAGCATAACACCCGCCTCTAGCGGGATCGAAATAGGTGGACTTTGAGCACAAATAACTCATCGCAATAAACGAATCTCCATCGGGGATACACTGTATGAAACCTTTGCAACCGTAGACTGAAGGATCAGGAAACAATCCAGTGGCAGTACACGTAAAGGGAGATTGACGTTTAGATCTGTGTAAAAACTGGCCTAAATCATTACTGGAGTAGTGAAGGGTTCTTGCGAATCCATCTTCAAAAGACACCTAAAAGAGAATATGGTATTAGTTACCATCTTATCATTTAATAAATATACATGGTATAATTATATATTAATCAAAGGATAAAATTTAGTTTTCATAAATACAATTTAAATTCAATTTACATCTTGGCGCCATTTGACGTTCAAAAAGCATTACAAATGCTCACATCGTTACACAAACAAGAACACTACAATAAACACATCTGACATTAAATACGTCTTGATTCATAAAGTTTAACATTGTAAGTAATCATTACAAATAAGAACAATTTTACTTTTTACAAGTAACTACATACAATAGCGGATTTTGAAACGGTTTCCATCATTGTTAAAGGTTTATTTTTCCACGTACATATAGACAGAACACAAAAAGCATCGTAAAAGAACATATCAATATGGGATCTGCGATCTATCCTTTTTTAATTACAGGTTGTAACATTTTCATTTCATGGAGGATTTTTACACATTTTTTTTTGTTTTGTATAATCGCTTGTAAAAAAACTAAAATTAATATCACAATCAATATAGTAGAACGGAAAGTATATAAATAACGCACATTAAGGCGCCCCTTTAGCAAAAACGATAAAACATTCAATTTTCAACAAGTTTGGTATACTCTCTCTCAAACTCTCAAAACTTGTTGACCCAACGAACATTTTGATTTGATAAAATATGAAAAATATTTTAATTACCAATATCATACTTCAATTTGAAAAAAAACCTTTACTTTAGCTTCATAGTATTCGTTTATAAAAAAGCATATTTCTAAAAATCGAATTCGGGGGTGTGTTTGGTACATAAATGCACGAGAATCTTACAAATTTTCATATATTTTTTTTAATATTACAAATACTTAGATAGTTATTACAATTATAGAATAAATAAATTCTATGTTTTTTTTTGTTTTTTTCATGGATATACCGATATAATTTTTTTTATTGATAAAATTTCTCATATTTTGAAACGAAAAATCACCACATGAACTCGATTTTTTTATACTAAAAAATGTCTGCAAAAATCTATAGTATTTATATGCTTGATAGGATGAATAAAAAAAAAATATATATTTTACAAATTATTTGTATTTTGATATAACAAAGAGTAGGTACCTACCTAAATAAATCTCGTCAGTCGGCTATTTATTTATTTTTAAGTAAAAAACTAATATTGGTAATAAATATTTTTATGAATTTCATCAAATCAAAATGTTCGCAAGGGTCAACAATTTTTGAGAGTTTTTTAATCGGGGCGCTTTAACACATATTAAGGGCCCCGTTTAGCAAAAACGGTAAAATGTTCAATTTTCAACAAATTTTATAGAAAAACTGCCAAAACATGTTGACCCTTGCTAACATATTGATTTGATTAAATAAAAAAACAAATATTTATTACCAATATTAGTTTTTTTGTAAAAAATAAATAAATCGCAGACTGACGAGATTTATTTAAGTACCTACTCTTTGTTATATCAAAATACAAATTGTTTGTAAAATATATATATTTTTTATTCATCCTATCAAGCATATAAATACTATAGATTTAAGCAAACTTTTTTTAGTATACAAAAAATCGAGTTCATGTAGCGATTTGTGGTTTCAACATATGAGAAATTTTATCAAAATAAATATTTTTTAAATCGATCAATATCCATGAAAAAAAAAACGAAAAAAATAGAATTTATTTGTTCTATAATTGTTATGAATATCTAAGTATTCGTAATATTAAAAAAAAAAATGAAAAATTGTAGGATTCACGTGCATTTAAGTATCAAACACACCCCCGAATTCGATTTTTAAAAATATGCTTTTTTATAAACGAATACCATTAAACTAAAATCATTTTTTTTTGAGAGTTTTAGTTTGATATTGGTAATGAATATTTGTTTTCATATTTTATCAAATCAAAATATTTGTAGAGTCTACATGCTTTGAGAGTTTGTGTACCAAACTTGTTGAAAATTGAATGTTTTATCGTTTTTGTTAAAGGGGCCCCTTAACGCACAAATAACGAAAAATTTAAATAACTATTTCAACACGAATTTCTAGTGATAGGACGTGCGACTGATTATCCAATTTATGTAGAATATCGTCGGATAAGCGGTATCCGAACAAACTACTTCCAGATTCAACACAAGTTATTATGTTAAACTAAATCCTATCTGTCAATTCACACAATTCAAACAATTTAGAATAACAAAATTTCGTTGTAAGATAATAGGAACCAATTGGTATGATTTTATATTGAAATTTTAAATATATGGACCAAGTAGCAAGAAACTAAATTGTGGTGAAATGCGATAATATTTAAAACTATCAAAATAGTCATACCAAAATTCCGATGACAATATTTATAAAAAGGGGAACAAAAATATATTTTATAATAAGATTGTAACGAGAATTATACATACCAGTATGAAAACCAAGAATAGAAGAATAACTTTCATTTTTTTAAAAAGCACGATATCGAAATCTGAAAGAACTCGATGAATTGAACATTAATCTCGCGAGCTGCTGTATTTATTGCTTTCTTTGTTATCAAATTATACATCAAACTGTATAATGCTATGTGTGTTTAAGGATGTAGGTACAGAGAAGACTGGGGTAAATGAATGCAAATTCAAATTCAAATTCAGATACTTTTATTTAAATAAAATTAACAATTTAATAATATTACATACACACCTTATTACTAAATAACACATTTATTAGGTACATATTTGACCCTCAAAATTGAGCAGTGCTCGTGCTTTGAAGGTTTAAACATATTTCATATAATTTACATAAAACAATAGCGCTCACCAAATAATAATAAAAACAAACACATATCTACAATACAAATAGCAACCAAATACAGTTAAACAATGTGCATAAAATAGATTTGTAATATGTTTTCAACATAACATCGCCAGTAAAGAGATTCTCCTTTGATTCTGTTTCTTTTTGATGACATCTTTTTTTTTGACTTGGCGTTTTTTGTTTTTTTTTTTTGTTTGTTTTCATCATTTTTCCTGCTGAGACCGCCTTAACCAAAAGCTGTTATGGTCTCAGTGCAAGGTGATATTTTTTAAATAATAATACCTAATAATAATGTACTCGTATTTATCATAAGAAATATATCAAGTGGAATACAGACTAGATCCTCAAGAATGGACGTGAGATGAATACATGGAATAAGAAAGTAGCCACGAGGAACTGTATGTTATTTAAGATAAAAGCATGTGCAAGGAGAAGAGTGAGTGGCACTCGATCCTATTCAACAACCCAGCAATGGACACAGCGAGGGTATGTAAATGGTTAATTACCCGCTAGTAGAGAATTATTTATTTGAGAAGAGGGTCAAAGATGAAAGTAATTTCATTTTGGAAAGTATTCGAGTAAAAACAAACCATGAATAGTAAAAAATATGTAAATTATACCATTGAAGGAGACCCACCGACCACCCAGATAGTGCAGAAGTCTGAGGACTTCCATTTATCCGAATTCTACGCTACACAAATTTTGTCCACACCGGAGGCGCCATAGTGGGCAGCCTGAGGGGCTGGCCGGCCAAAAACAATATGTAAAGTAGTCAGTATATATAATGAGTTACAATCCATTGGATTGGGCTGCAACGAGTTTAAACTTTCTTCTCCATTCCTCCCTATTCTCAGCTAGTCTCTTCAACTCCACGTATGAGCCACAGCTCATGTCCCTCTTCAGTTGGTCCATATAAGCGTCTCTCGGTCGGCCTCTGCCATTTGTGCCTTCGGTCCTACCCTCTGCGATTGCGTTGAGCAGTCCTGGGAGTACAAAACAGATATAGACTACCTACTACTATACCACCACGATATTTACCATTGACAATTCATACTATTAAAATGTCTACCACGCTAATGTTAGTTTATTTGATGTTTTTAGTGACATGATCATTTTATGTAAAATTTAACTTGATTTGCGTTAGTTTGCCCCGCATCACTCATAATTCATTAGAAATATTTAAGTACATATTATAAATATATATGCAAGGTAACGTTCTTGAGAAAAAGAGAAGTATTTATTAGTTAATTTACATAAGTTCTGAAAGTACTAACTAGGTTTTCACTAATCAAACAAAGTGATCTATGCAAACATAAGAGACAATCAACAGATATTTTAAAAATAGAAAATTCGTGGAAGAGGAATCAGCCTTCTAAAACGTGAAACTCAACGGTTGTCATAATTATCATTGTGTGCTCTCTCTAAAACCAAACCATATTTACAAAACTCAGTTCTGGAAAAAATATTTGTCTTTTTCTGTTGTCTAGGGTAGGTACAACAGCATGTAATGGAAATGTTTTATGAGTATATTTTATTGAACAAAGGGACTATTTAGTTGAATATTTTATTGGGAATATTTTATTGAAAGAAGGAAAGTGGCCGGTGCTAGAGTAAATGGTGCACTTCGACCCATTTTCAGCAATGGCAACGTGTCAAACATGTCTAAAATGCTGGTGCACAATACCATTCTGGTACCGTCTCTTACGTATGCAAGCGAGACATGGACTTGGCTGAAGAAGGACGAAAGTGAAATAAATGCAGTGGAAATGCGATCGTTGAGAAGAATGGTTGGTAAAACGCTGCGTGATAGATTGAAGAATGAGGATATTAGAAGAATGAGTGGATGCAAGAAGAGTGTTGTGGACAGAGTGCGCGTGAATAAACTACGGTGGTTTGGGCATGTTGAACGAATGAACGAGGTTAGAATGACAAAGAGGATATATGCTCGGTGAGTGTGTAATGTTTTTTGTTGTTTTTTTTAATGCTTTTTATATTGTTAACATGTATCGGCGAAAAGGCTTTCTAGCTGTCATGCCGATATTTATGGTTATTATAGCTATAAATAAATAAATACTTGTCTGAAAGGAAGGGTGTGAGAAAACGCGGGCGTCCGAGCACCACGTGGCTTGATCACGTGGATCAAATTCTCAAGGACGGCCGTGTGTTGAGTAAGAGGAACCGACGTGTGTGTGTATGAGAAACTGTATGAATGTGGAGGAAGTGAAGGAAGTGTGTAAAGATAGATGTGTTTGGGGTTCCGTTCTCTCTGCCTACCCCACTTGGGACACGGCGTGAGGGTAAAGTATAGTATAATAGTAAAGTATATTTTATTAAATTCTTCATAAAACCATTGATTTGATATTTACACATTCATTATTCAGAGCATCTCGTCGTATTGATCACATGATAATCTACCCACTCATGGAAAGATTAAGTGGAAAAGTCTACAAGAATCTAAAGCAAGGAGAATTGCTACAAAACGAGTATTTGAAATTATGTAATATTTTGTAACTATGTAATACTCATAGACTCACCAAGCTTCACATCTTCATCTGGTCTCTAGCCTGTTTAACTTTGAAAACTTGAAATCTTTAGTTTTATTCTGCTTCACGAAACACAAACATGTTCAGATCGACTTAATATATTTTGCATTCATTGTTATAATAAATTATCCATTTGTTTTTTTTTGTCTAAATGTAGGTACTTGTTATTTTAATCGATTTTCTATTTTTCTTCTTTTCGTCATTACATATTCAATTTACTTTTATTCAATTAAAAATAACAATAAATACACAAACACTGAGACAATGGAGACAATATGGCTACACCGACATGGTTACAATTTAGTTGCAGCATATACCTACTTTAAATTCCACAATGATAATGGTTGTGTTAATCAATAAAGCCAATGATTTGATCAAAGCAGTGCAGAGGGCCATTCTAGAGCTTAATAATAAAGTTACTAGTTCACAAATTGATAAAATGTTGCCAAATTCTACGGATCTTGTTGCCACCATCACTCACACTGAGAAAAATACTAACAAAATTTCACATGAATCATTAGTACGTATACTATCAGATTAGGATCAGAGATAGTACAAACGATTTATTAGTACAAATCTATAATTCGCAAACAAATTGTTGGTAAATTTATCAACGACTTGTTTAGGATAGGTTAATATTATAGATTCGTACTAATGAATCGTTTGTACTATCTCTGGTCCTAATCTGATAGTCCGTACCAATAATTCGTCGTGAGCATTTTCTCATTAAAGAGAGACCCACCTCCACCCGGATATCTCAGGAGTTGTGAACTCCTATTTATCCGCATAATTAAACTAAATTTGTCCTCACGGGCGGGCCATTGGGCAGGCCTGAAGGGCCAACCGGCCAAAACCGCCATCGTGGGAATCTTTTAAGCAGCATTTTCTCAGTGCAGATTGCAATTTTAGTGGGACAAACTCAAGGTGAACTTCAAGCGTATAAAAGTTTGGTTGCCGATAAACTCTGCAATATTAGCGTTAATTAAACTTCTCGTCATATATTCAACTCAATAGCTTCCTAATACTCGTAATCATAAATAAAATTGTCTAGTCTTACCCTGATATTGTTCTAATGCTTCTACTGCTGTACTGTACATATATTTACACTTTTGACGTGATACTAAAGGGTCCCTTTACATCCTTTTAGTACTGATGAAAAAGAATTTATGTCTGCATTTCTTGTTGTGTCTAAATTTTATTTTTTATTTTTTATTGTATACTATATTCATAAAAAAGGTCATAACCAATTCAACTATCCCTGTCTATGTGGATCCAATGCGTTCATACAAAGAACCTATTGACTCGCTCATTCACTGGATTTTGCTGACATTCAGGGTTCATTGTGAAACCCAGTGCACTGGCGCGAACATTAAATAACTCACCATCTCATTTGAAGACTAATATACAGACGTTCATGGCAATTATTACTAACCCAAGATACTAACACAGCCAATAATAACTCATTCGCAGACGGATTTCACTCATTGACATTGCTATAGATTATTCTCTGACCCATCTTTGTATTGTAATGTGTGTTTATTTTTATAATTGACAGTATTATTGAGACATTTTTGTAAATGATTGATTTTGTTTGACTAGCTTTCTTTTTTATTTTTATTTTTGCTAACTTCAATAATTCTATTGTTTTGTATCTCATTGGTATTTCTGCCACAACACAGCCCTATGGCTAGTGTGGAAGACATTTTTTTTTATGATTGTGTTAAGTATGTTCAACTGTGTTATTATGAAAATGTAAAGACGATATTATTTGAATGAGGATTATTATTTATTATTTATTTATTCTAAGACTCGCCTACCCCATTCGTGTAACAACTCTCTCAGTTTTACATCATCACGGTCACGCGGTGTTTTTGGAAAGTCAAAATAAGTTGAATACAAACATAATTTTGTAATCAAACAAAGTAAACGATAGTAGTAGGTAATTACATAATGAAACTAAGAGTTGTAATAAATATTATCATTAAAATGTCACGTATCGTACTCGTGATATTATTCTAAATTTAATTATGTGAAGCAAATTTAATTCCCGATCAATGTTGTCAAAATTGTTGAAATAACTTTATTTCTCGGATATTGCAGGAGTCCAAGGACTCCTATTTATCCGTTTAGGTGACGATTTATTAACGTTTTAATTCTCTCTAGTTTACCACTATGCCAGTGTTGGCATCTCCGATCCTACCACGTCAGTGGGCGGGGGACCCGGCTGACATAGCAGATCCCATCTTGAGACGCACACATCCACGAATGTCTTAAAGCGTGAAGCGTTTGTGGCATTTAGAAACACTTCCCCAAACCAGATGGGTCGAGGAGTGTCAACAGTCATACCCAGAATCATTTCCTCTCTTGCATCCATCATCAAAGGACATTCCCAAAGGATATGTTCCGCATATTGAGCTCCTGTCCCACATGTGCACCATGGATTATCGGTCAAAGCTAGCTCAAAAAGTTTACCTCTCAACTGGCCATGTCCAGTGATAGGTTGTACAGAAAAATGATCAAGGGACAAGAAGCTCATTCTCAGTCTTTCACGGACATCTGGAAAGAACTTGTAGACAAGTCTACCCGTTCTTCCAGTGGTCCACCTGTCTTGCCAAACACTCATTGTCCTCTCACAGTGAGAGGACAATGTTGTCAAAAGCCGACACTTGGTAATCATGCACCGTTTTTTATTTAAAACTAGCTGACCCAGCGAACTTGCGCCAACGCAAACAATCAATGAATGATTAATATTTTTAATCTCTTTATAAATTCGTGTAAAGAGTCCAGGTTTGTCATGGTATAAAATACGAATGTAATTAAAAAAACTTTAAATTGCGTGAAATTTGTGAAATCAAACTATTTGAAAGTGTACCAAAATTGGTAAACTGCACAATTCTACATGTATTTCTTTGTAAAAATGAGTGCTAGATTAATACGGACCTAACTACGTATGTAATTAAATAATTTAAATTGTGTAAAATCAAACTATTTGAAAGTGTACCAAAATTGCAAAACTGCATAGTTTTTCTTATCTTTATTTGCATAAATGAGTGCTAAATTAAACAGATCTAACTACAAATGTCAATTTTGTAATTATTTTAATTGTTCCCCTCATACCAGCTCTTAATTCCATGTGCTGAATGGGGAACTAGATATTATTGTGTTATGTTATAAAAAAAATAAACTTGTATAATTTCTATATAATTGTAATTGTAAACCATTTTATTGAATAAATTCTATTCTATTCTATTCTATTCTATAGTGTAAAAAAATAAAATTCATTTACATATGTTGAACAATTTATTATACTTAACTCAGATTTGTTTATTATCTGCTGTAGGTAATATAATAATTATGTAGGTACTAATTTATTTTTTAGGTAGATACCTATTCTTTTTAAATTTATAAAAATACTTATCCATGATTTTTTCAAAATTGAAATTTCAGAACTACAGCTGTTAAATTGTATGGATAACGATTCTAATTTGAAAATGTACCTACTATACAAAAATTATTCTATAAATAGGCCAATCTATAAAAAAACATCATCGTTGATTTTGTATAATTCTCCATATTGCATTTTTTATTGAAATTAATTAAATTGTATGTCGTAAATAATTTTCTTCGTAATTTTTCTTCCCGTGAATTTGTAAGATTAGCCTTCCGGCTATTCGGGGCGGAGAAGAATCCAATAAATCAGAGATCATTCTAATCTGTACAGCCATTCTTGATGATGATGATGATGATGATGATGGATGATTTCTTCAGCGCCGTTTAATGGAGAATCCATCTCAAGGGCGCAGGAAGCTCTGTTGGACGAGCGATGTCTTCAGTTTGCTCTTGAATGTTAATATCTTTGTTTGTGTTACCCATGTGTACATTGATATACACATTCATATAAAGTATTTATCGGAGACTCTCGCGTTCTGAAGTTTTATTGTCACTTTCCCTCGCTATGTGTTGTGGATGGCGATGTTGTGTTGCTGTCTCTGTTACACATTGCAGGACACTAGATAATAATACACTAGACCGTAATTCTCAGAAACGGTTGTTCATAACACATGTTTGGATTTAAGAATGCTGTTGATAAATGAAGTTGTCGTTTTTAGATATTAAATTTAACACAAAACTCGATTAAAATTAGGAGATGATGCACATTTATAATGCATAAAAACTGCGCGATTTTATTTTGCAATACACACGAAAACTGAGAATTATAGGATCAATATGAACGGTAAAAACGGGTATTTATCCAAGAGCTATGGTGACGCGTGGCGGCAGCTGTAAACAGCGTCTTGAGTTGTGAATGGTGTAACTAACGCGACTTTCTTTTATATATATAGATAATCGCTAAAGTAAGTTTCGAAACCTGAAACATAATATTAATTACAAATGATGCCTCGTAGAATTTGTGTGAAATGGATACACAAAGAGTGATTAATGTTATTTATGTATCCAGAAATTGCAATAAACCCAAACACATCCCCAAATACGAAACGTCGCAGAGGAGGAGTACGATGGAAGCTGCTTGAGTTGAATCTGTAATTTGAATTCCTGTTTCATGACATGTCGAACATGACAGTTTGAAACAATTTGAATTTAAGCCGATTTGTAAGCATCGGGACACCTTTCCTGTTTCATACAAAAGGGAGTTTGCACAATCTGTTGGTTGTGCGGATGAGGTGTCTGTTGGGTAATTATTCTTAATATTTATTTATTCATTTACATGGTACACAACAAATGAAAGACATATAAATATAAACATGTTAGCGACAAAAACATTCCAATAGTCTTACACCCAAACAGTGCACACTTCAGCAATAACACACAAAACAATAATAGAAAATCTTACACACAATACATTCATTCACAATACATCCATTCACCAATTTTGCACACATAATACATTCACTCGCACAAACACATTCACACTTCCCAAATGTATGCAATAACAATACAAAAAAAAATACTCTAAAAATAAGAAAAATCTTAAATTTTAAAAACATAAATACTATCTCAAACACCCTCATCAAACATACCTATACATTTCTTTTTTTTATTATTTATTTATTTCATCTTATTCTACTCTCAACTCTCCTTTCTCACAAACCTGACGTAATTGGCACTTAAAAAAGGGGATTGGGAAAGGGGGGGGGGGGTATTCAGCTCACCTGCGAGACAGGCCCAGGACCAAAAACGTGACGACCGATAAGTCGCTTAAATCCATGGTTCGATGTACCAGCCATGTCGCACTGTGAGAAGTTCTTATTGTATGTATCGCACATTCTATAAATAGGGTTTCTTGAGCCTGCAATCGTTTTTGTTTTTTTAATGCAGAACGGAAAAGAAGATCTTGTTAAAGTAGGCATTCTAAAATAAATCCTATCTAAAATAATTATTAGGCACATCGTATTCGGACAAGCATATTATTTTTCTCAGGTTGCATGCATCCAGCAAAACTCTCCTTAATTCCAATTTAGGCAAATCTTTAATAATTACAGGATAATGCAATCTATCGATAATGGTCAGAGCACGTCGAAAACGAAGAAGTATTAACCAGGGTAGGCGAAAAAAGGCAACTCCTTAAGAGAATCAGCCAACAACGAGCTAACTGGATTGGCCACAACATCAGGCACCCAGGACTACTCATCGCCATCGCGGAGGGTAAGACCGAGGGGACAAATGGCAGAGGCCGACCAAGAGACGCATATATGGACCAACTGAAGAGGGACATGAACTGTGGCTCATACGTAGAGCTGAAAAGACTGGCTGAGAATAGAGACGAATGGAGAAGAAAAACCAAACTCGTTGCAGACCAATCCAATGGATTGTAACTCATTATATATAATGCAATCTCTTCCTAACCAAACGAATAAATTTAGACTGAGTTCTCTCAACTTGATCGACATATTTTTTAAAATGTGGATCCCATACAACGGAACAGTACTCCAGCTTAGAGCGAATCAACAATAAGTACAAGTACAAATACGATTCATATAACCTAAATGACTTTGCAGATCTCAGAATGTTACATGTATTCAGCTTAATCCATATAATATTTCTTGTAAAGATGTGTTTTCAAATGGGTCTTAAACTGGGTCAAGGTCTGTGCTTCCCTGATGTTTGGGGGAAGCCTATTCTAGGCACTAGGACCCGCAGATATGAAGGCGCGATCCAGGTACGCTTGCGCTGAACTCGTTTTGATTACTTCTAACCTTGTTAAGATGTGAGATTGAGACCTTAGAGAATTTTGTCTCTGATTTAATGGTTGGCGATTGCCAAGTTCCGAGATAGGTATATTCCGGAGCTATACCATTCAATGCCTTGAATACTGTCAGACAAAGTTTGAATTCAATCCTCTCTGGGCACTTAAGCCAGTGAAGATTCTGCATATTTTTTCACAATAATAATATGCGCCCTAAAATACTCAAATGGTAGCGCTGTACATAAATGTATGCATATTATTAGAAGTCATGTAGTAGTTGTTGTTCATAGCTTGTCAACGCATAAACTTCCACCAGTGATTGTGTACAAAATACCGTGTGAGAGTCGGTAATTGTGAAAACTGAGCAAGTCATGAAAATAAAATTAAAAAAATAATTTTAATTTTTAACTTATCATTTTGTTGATAAAGAACTGTTTTTTTTTTAAATTATTTTAATATTGGCTATGAACCCACATTTAGATTATTTCTGCCTATTGGTATCTGAGGACGATTTTACATCAAAATCATGAGTAAAAATTAACAAGTTTACTATTTTGAAAAAATTAATATAAAAATAAAGGCACTTATTTCAGTAGTCCAATAGTGAAATGATCTATGTAAAATCTAAGTAAAAGTAAAATGATCAGGTTTGGCCATGATCATTTTACTTAGATATATTACTTACTTGAACCGGTTTAATCTTTGGGGATGGGCCTGGGATTGGTTAGTATAGTATTGTATCCGCTTATTTTTTAAATAAAGAACGTATCGGAACGGATGAACAGAGTTTAAAAAATAATTTATTATATATTATTGTTTTGTTGCTTGTCTCGATTTTTCCATAGCCGATCCATTCGGCGGTTTTTTCTAGGCGTAGTGCATAGATTGTATGGTGTACAACTGAACACTATGCGATTTGAGTGAGTGCCTGAGTGCGTTTAACATGGACCTAACAGTCAAGTACATAGGCATTATTCAAGCTAGTACATACTTGGATACACACACACACACACACACATTAAACTAAGACAATTTTATTACTACCGGTGCGCTTGTTGTTGTTGCTATAATTTTATGGCACTCTTAAAGGAACTGTATCAGAAACGCCTTACGCAGCGCCCGGTTTTCACAAGCTTACTTCGTAATAATTACTATTGATTGTTTCACTAAAATCTTAAGAATATAAATCTTAATGGAATTAATTTTAGTAGATAATTTGTGCTTTCCTTTATACACATATACAACCCAAATATTATGCTTGTTCCATTCATTCATCTCATCACGGTGGGTTAGCCAGCGGAATATGCTGCATGAAATAAACATGCTAACGGTCCTCTCCGTTCCAGCAAAAATAAGGCTTTCAGGATGGGTGGCAAACCTCATCGCTGAATTTAAGATGTAAAATGTCGTTATTTTTTCGGACACCTGCATTTTTTAGGACACTTGAAACTGATGGAAAAGGGTGGAAGATTAATAATTGCCCGGTGCTACATTTCCTTACTTGTTAATTTTATTTATTTATTTCGCTTGTGCAGAATGGATTAGTAGTGGAAAGAACTTTATCGGACCACCTTAGGCAGCGACACATACCTTCTCTCAAG
Source organism: Athripsodes cinereus (assembly GCA_947579605.1). NCBI lineage: Eukaryota > Metazoa > Arthropoda > Insecta > Trichoptera > Leptoceridae > Athripsodes > Athripsodes cinereus. The sequence continues at coordinate 2,227,115 of OX388307.1, forward strand.
CGATTGTCAGCGTCGGAGAGACCTGACACGGCATTAAAATTATCAACTTCGTATCCAGACCTTTATTTATTGCTCTTTCGTCCAAATTGTTCATATTTATTTATTTTTCGTGTTAAAACCCAGAAAACCAATCGAACTGATCTCCAGTACACAGCACTTTGGAGATGTTAAAAAATATCCTCCATAGTGCATGCGACTGGGCACAACGGACACTCTAACAAGTGTGGCACGGTATGTGCTGCACCGCAGCCATACGCTTCGGATTCTTCCTGTAGGAAGCCCCATCGATTCTTACGGCAGTTCCCCACATCAGATCTCAGTCGGTTCAAGATTGTCCATATCACATGTTATAAGAAGAGTGACTTTTACTTTTTTACACGAGTTACTTTGAGGTTACTAGTTACTTCAAAATGTCGTCAAACAATTTGCTCGCTTGGTGTTGGTACACATGCCTATACTATTCGCAATATATATTATTATTTTGTAGGTTAGAAGTTTGTCAGTTGAGTACGTACCTACTACATACACAGATAAGTACTTGGTGTGTTTTGTTATTGCCGATATAAAATTTAACATAAGTTATTATTGTTATTATTATTCAATGTATACTATGCGACCGCTGTTATTGTTTCTACACTGGCTAGGTTAGGTTTTCCACTATAAGACTGGGACGTACAGGATGTTCATAAAAATATTTTGACTAATGCGAGGAATCTTGTGAAAATAAGCAAAAAGAATCGAGCGACAATCACTCTTTTAAGATCTTAGATCTTCACGACCAGCATAAGATGAATTGACTTCACAGGGCAGAGACTAACCTCCTCCACTCAAGGCGTCTCGTGACGAAAGAACAAAGCTCTTTTTAATAAATCAAATGTTTTTGTGTTAACACTTTGGAAATTCATTATAATTAAAATGATTTTAAAACACTGTATAATTTCCAAATTAAATTTATTCATCCTCCTGATGATGCCAAGTAGAAGCCTTGGCGAAAACGTTTGAGGTGAATAAATTTAATTTGGAAATTATACAGTGTTTTAAAATCATTTTAATTAAAGCTCTTTTTGCTAACTATCAATTGATATTCTCATAACATGGCTCAATCTAGGCCTTCGTCTCGCCTGTATTTCAGATTTTCAGAGACTTCATGTGTCGCTGAGTTTCGAAAACCGCTATGCTTAACAAATTTTCACGAAACTCGAATATAAGACATTTCTATTTGTTGAGTCATGGAGCTGGACGGTCGATATATTCTTTACTGAGATGATCATACCTCCTAATTTTTAAAATCCTTCTAAGACACTTATTTTCGGAATTTATATAATCATATATATATATAACTTACTTATATCTAGTATTTAACAAAAAAAAAAAAAAAAATGGAATTTTAAGCTCTTGGCATATTATCATTATTATTTGCTTTTTGGTAAAATTGATTGCATTTGTTGATTCGCATTTCCTTGAATACATTACTAGGAAGTTCTATAGATTAATAATCAACTACAGATAATAAATTTCGTTATGAAGTACATTGTCACCAAATACGACTAGAGTCCTTCTTTTAATCACCCTGTAGAGTGTACAGTGAAGGAGAACTGACAGCCAATGTTAATGACAGCCAGCCACTGGGCCATATAAGATGTTGTGAACGCATTAACATAATGTTATCGCCTATTACCTATTATTATTATTGTAATATATTATTATATTGTTACAAGTACCTTCATACATACTATACACTACATAGTGTATTGCTTATTGTTCGTGCCGGCCTGACATTGGAGCGGATAAAATTGGCTTTGTTGTACTCACCTATGTATATCTACCTATGATTCTAATATAGGTAGGTAATATAGTTCTGTGCAAATGGGGTAGACTGCAAACTTACTATTGTGTCAAAGCTTACTTATCATATCGTGCTTTCCTCTGAAATCTCTCCCTACAGTCATGAGTTTTTGCAGGCTATTATTTGCGTATTATTTTGTTCACTGCTGAAATAATAGCCTTTTCGCCTATATATCTGACTCTAACCGTAGAAACTAATACATTTTCAAAGCCAGATTCTTAGAAAATTACTTAATAAGAGTCTGATATTAAAGATTTGTGTTTGTAAGAGTCTGGCACCAAATAAATGTGTTTCTAAGAGTCTGGTTTTAAAGAAGTGACATTCTAAGGGTCTGAAACTTTAAGAAATGTGTTTCTTAGAGACTTGTTTTAAAGAAGTAACTTTATAAGAGTCTGGCACTTATGAAATGTGTTTCTAAAAGTCTGGAACTAAAGAAATGTGTTACTGTATGTCTATCGTTTCTAAGAGTCTTGTTTTAAAGAAGTGACTTGCCTAGAGTCTGGCACAAAAAAAATGTGTTTTTAAGAGTCTACCACTGAAGATGGACTAGTCTCGTAAGGCCTCTGCAAAAATATTACAAATTATATAGTATGTATAATTAAAATATTGTTAGATTTGCAAGCCAGTGAAGTTTGTGAAATTATTTTACAACATAAAAAACAATATGCTCTCGATTTATTTATTTATTTATTGTACAAAAGAAACAATGAACAGCATTACAGAAAAAGAATATCTAAACCTCACATAAATTAATAATATTATTCAATTAATGTAAACAATTTGTTTTTAGTTTTACTCGTTTTTATCAATTTCAAAAATTATCTCTCATAGATCGCTTTGGCCGAAAGCTGTAATGGACCCAGTAGAATAATGCGGTGTCATTTTAATGATAAAAATCTACTTATATTTTGTAATCATTTCAAAACAGTAGCAAATTGTAAACAGGTCACTGCTGATATTTTTTACCATGGATTATGGCTAAAGTTAAGACAGTTACCAAATAAGGCAGTTAATAATAATAATAATGAAATAACGAAATAATAAATCTGTGTTGTTCTTGCAGTAAGTACGCTGTAAAAACGTTTTTTATTTTATGCTATTTCATTAGCATGGATCACGCCGATGCAAAATACCTAGATCCAAAGTGTGTGTTATTGATAGATCAATGTTACGTAGATCACTACAACATTATATATATTCATATATCAGCATTAACCCGTTAACAATGAATTAACACTGTTAAAAAGTGGTTAACGCTTAGATTTACCTCCAAAAGTGTTAATTAATTATCTTTTGTTAAAAAAAGCTTTTGATTAATTAAGTTCATTGCTTTCTAGGTATGGGGTCCCTTCACAATTTCCCGATTTTCTATAAGAGTATGTGGAACAATGATTCTTCTTCTGTATCGTTTGTCTCAATGCTCACCAGTCCTCTCAACATGCCGCAGTTCTCAATGTTTTTTGATCCAGTGGCAGAGTGAATACGGTTGGTCCACCTCGCAGGACTCGGATCAACTTGTTCTTAAAAACAGAAATAACGTCTGTATTTCGAAATATATAAAACTAGTGTTTTATTCTACTATTGAATGATTCGACAAGAGAGAGACGTCTTTCGTCTTATTAGGACATTGTCAATCTATATTACGGGTAAATAAATTGTACATCCTTTCATTTATACCTTCACAGTATTTCCACTTGTGTCAAGAAATTGAATATGGGTGGCAAGTCTTTTCGTTGAATAATTATTGTAGGTGTTAATCGTCTTTATATGTAAGGTTTAACGTGTTCGTTAGGTGTTTAGGTGTTCCTGACTTTTACAGTGCACTCACTCGAATACATACAGAATAGGAATTGAAGAAGACAAACCGTCCACCCGGATTTCGCAGAAGTCTGAGGACTTCCATTTACCCGAAAATATACTTTTCGACACCGAGTATGCCACTGTGGGTGGAGGTGGGGGTGTGTGTGAAACACCACGTGTATAAAATCTTTTGACACTTCACTCATTCGATTCCTGTCTACCCGAAAGAAGCAAACACAGTAATGCAGAAAAGGGTAGAAGATTTATTCTTTACCGGGGATTTTGAGGGGTAGCAAACGGAACCGATTAACAAAGTTAATTTTTTTATTAACTGTACTTAGTTCAGCGTTTACTTTCCAACCTACTGCCTCCTATATCTTGTCTGTCACGATTCTAAATAGGTAGGTACCTGTTAGTACACACTGCAAGACGTAATCTCTCAATACAAATTGGATCAAGATCTATCGTAAAATGATTTATATTTTGATATATTGTTGTTGATCATTGATCGTTTTGTTTTATTGCCGGCGCTGCTACCGCTGATATTAAATTTATTTATTGTTTTTTTTTTTCTACATCCCGACATTAATAAATAACACAACGCATATAGACAATACACACACAGATCGAGATAATCCCAAACTAAGATATGAATCTTGTATTTTAAGTGCTAACTCGAGGATACAAGGCATCAAAAACATATTACTGCCCTGCTAAGCAAAAAAAAAGTAGGTAATTACCAAAACACAAATGTGTCAGAATCGCAGTTTATGTTTGTAACTACCGTTATGTGTGTATTTTTTCAAGTGCAATGTATCAAAATGTTCCCCATTGCACAAGGGGAAAGAAAATCCAAATTTCTCATTCAAAAGTTGTGAGCTATTCAGTACCTACAGTAATTCAGTAATATTGTGTAGTTTTGATATACGACGGTGGATTGATAAGTCCGGTAAAAATGAAACAAAGAGTTACTTTTTTCGAATGGATGATATTTATTTTTCAAGTTTATCATCTTTTAGAGCTATACACTTAGTTAGACGATGCTGGAGTTTTTGGATCCCCTCTTTGTAGTTATCTTTTTCAAGGCCCTGAAAATACGCCATAGTTTCGGAGATAACCTCCAAATTAGTTGCAAATCTTCGTCCCCCAAGCCATTTTTTCATGTTTGGTAAAATGTAGGAATCACTGGGAACCAGGTCAAGAAAATGTAGTGGATGGGGAAGCATTTTGTAGCGTGACTCCACCAGCTTGGCCGTTGCAATGGCGGAAGAATGAGCGGAAGAATTATCGTGGTGAAACAGGATTTTCTTCTTGGCAAGATGATGTCCTTTTGTTATGGTTTCTTGATTCAACTGGATCAAAAGTGTAGCGTTATACTTTCCATTTATTATTTTCTCTTTTAAGAGGAAATCAATTAAGACTGTACCTTGTGCGTCCCAGAAAACCTTAACCATAGCTTTGCCTGCTGATGGAACCATCTTAACTTTCTTCGGAGCACTTCCACTGGCTTCCACCCACTGCTTGGTTATTATTTTGTGTCTGGTGTATAAATATGAAATCTTGCTTTATCTACAGTATTGAAACGGTGTAAAAACTCATCTAAATTTCGTTCAAACAGCCAAAAATTAACCTGGGAAAGTGTCACTCATTCACGTTTTTGGTCAATTTTCAACAAACGCGGCAGCCATTTTACTGAAAACTTTTAAATACGCAAATTTACGTAAAATATGAAAACTCATCCACATGAGTTGTATAAAGTGTTCGCTACCCCTTTCAACTTCATTCATCGATCTCCCAATACAATTTCGTGGATTTTCATGATCATTTTTGGAGTGGTTATTTCAATTGGATGTCCTGATCGAGAAGCGTCTTCCTTGCTCGTTCTACCATAACGAAATTGAGTAAACCACTTGTAAATCATCTTAAGTGACGGATCAGGTCCACTTTAATATAAATCAAGAGATTTCTTTGTGTTTGTGATGGTTTTTTGAGTAACAAGTAACGTTTAATCAATACTCGAAATTCACTTTTTTCAATTTTAACAGCGGAAGAACGACATTACTGGTCTAAAACGACTGACAAAGCATTGCTAATTCAAATATCAGTATGAAATTTTGTGTAAGTATCCAAAACAATGATCTGTCATAACAAAATATAACTTTTATGCTAGTGTTACCGCTTCATTCATTTTTACCTGACTTATCAATCAGCCTAGGTAGGTAATTCTTTTAATTTTGATGGTTTTTATAAAGGCTTAAACATCTCTGGTAAATTTAAGATCTTTGCTAGTTTATATTATATTGAATTTATACTTTATTGAAATATTCTGTGATTGAATATTTGATCCTGTTAATATTGTGAAAAACATAATAAAAATGAAAAATGTTGAAAATTTTCAATAGATACAGTTTTTATTATAAACAGTTTGACAATCAGTGCCAAAGACATAGAGATGATCTGCGTCTTTTGACAATCTCTTGTAATCGTAGAGATCTACAATTATATACAAAATGTTTACATTGTAAAGTTATACATATTATGACTATTATTATTATTATCTTATTGTAGGTATTGTAAAAGATCGTTCTTACAATGATAGATCCATTCTCTTCGAAACGATCTATAGTACCTATGCGGTCGACTTTACAAAGAGTCGTATGATGACGGGTCACACCAATAATCTGCTACTGCTATACATACCATCACGGCATATTCTACAAGCGGAGCAGCCAGCAGAACAGCTACATGATAGCTGTTCTCTCCGGCCCACAAAAAGTTAAGACATTCGGGATGGTGATGGATCATAAAAATTTAAATTTGCTGTAGGAATCCCAGGCCTGGGACATGTATATATGTCGGTTGATTTATTCGGCGTCGTTTAATAGAGCATCCATCTCAAGGGCGCGGGAAACTATGCCGGAAGAGCAATGTCTTCTATTTGCCCTTGAACGTCATTATCGATTGTTTTTTATGAAGGTTTTCGGGGAGTCTATTTTAAATAACAGGTCCCATAACAACAAAAAGCTGGACTTGTTGGCTTTATGCTCTCATCCAGCAAATTGATGAATATTTTTTCTGAGCGTAGAGGTTTATTTGCGGGTGTTTTAAGAACATAGAACTGTGAAGAACATGCGGATAATTTAGCCGTTTTGTCATTGCGGAACGGTCCCGCAGAATCCGGGACTGTTGGCCGCCTTAATCCTTATCCTTAGAAAGAAAAAGGGAAAGAGAGAACGCTTCGCAGTGCTACATAGTTGCTACTTATTGATCATTTTGATCGTAAATCATTATAGACCATGTCGCGGCGTCGCTGTTTCTGCATGTTTATATTGTTTAGTTAGCAGTGGCGTGTCTTCTACATATGCAAAAAAACATCGCATGCCCACAAAAGAAATTCTGTGTATTGATTAGGTATATTATGTGTATCTCATAAGTGTATTGTACTCTGTATTATGGCGTTAGTGTCCATAATACAAGATTCATAATATCTTAGCTCGGGATTAGCTCGATCTGCGTGAATTGTCTATTTATGTTATTTTATAAAAAAATACTTTCAACTAAACTTATCAATTTCTTGTGTTCTCACTTTGGCGAATATCGCCAGGCACCAAAATATCGCCAGCCATTTGAACCGTGTGAACAAAATGACAGCTAGTTTGAAACCATAAAAAACCAGTAGAAACGATATCGTCTCGAGTTAACCACCTTCCAACTTTTCGGCCGATTGAACGATTCGCAGATGTGCGCGGCGTTCGTATCTATGGTAAAGACTTTATAACCTATAAATTTTACAATGTTTCCCGCTTCGTGACAGCTGTTATCTTTGTTGTTGGTTTGTGGCGTTTGTTTCCATAATTAAAAGGCGCCTTATAACCTCTACTATAACATTTTCGACTAAAAATAAACACTTCGCGATCTCCATCTCGACGCCATTTTGAAAACAGTGTCAAAATCAAAGCGCATCTGACAGATCGTTTCTATATTGGTTGATTGTGTGAACAGGTGTGTCGATCAATGGATGTCCGGCGAATTTTGTTTTTTCGCCTGGCGATATATTTTGAAATTCGCCTGGCGATATTCGCCAAATGTGAACACCCCATAAGAGGGACTATTTTAGAATGAAGAGGATTTGCTCTGTGTTTGATTAATATAAAAAAATATCAATACTATAGTTGTTTTGTGCAACGTAACTAGGTACTGATTTTAATTCACATTTTATTTTTATATAGTCTGTCAAATTGTTAAATTGTTTTTTTTTTGTTACGTATATGTTTAACACCTAAAAGGGTCACGCCGTGTGTAGATAAGTAGAAAAATAAATAAATACACATAATATATGTGGAGTTATCAGTAGAGTTGGCCGTTATAACTAATAACTCATTTTTAAACTCATTATTTCAAAATAACTAAACTAACAGTTTTTTGTCAATAACATAAATGTTATTTTCGACGACGGCGTTATTCAACTGTTATAACAAGGTTATCGTTATTCCGTTATTGTCGACGACGGCGTTATTCAACTGTTATAACAAAGTTATCGTTATTCCGTTTTGTCGACGACTATAGTTATTTCGTTTTCGTTTAGTTATATTATAACGTACCACATTGTTACGACTTTGTTATTGTCGTCGTTCAATAACGTTTCAATAACATAGCACGTTATTGAACGACGACAGTTTTTTCATATGGTTTAATAACTTCGGATGTTATTAAACGATGGCAGTTATTTTGTTTTTATTTTGAACTATTTAATTGTGTTTATTTGAACTATTTTGAACTATTTATTTGAATTTTTTGGAGGAACACAATCATTTCGTTTAAACGTAGTCATTCGTTTTTTTAGAGGTAGCTGGTAGGTACAAGTTTTCTAATGACATTAATATTATAATCAAAGAATAATTTTGAATATAATATTTGTTTGATTTTAAACTGGTGATATATTATTTCGGAATGAATTTTTTTTTATTTAATTATTTATTCATCTTGCACATCATGCATAAAATATATTTTTTATGCGTATTTTATGTGTGAAAAATTCTTTGCATTGGTAGGCAAATGTATTTCCATTTGATACGATAATAATAATATTCGGATTCTTTAATTATTTTTTTTTTTACAATTTGATCGTTATTAAATAACATTTTTTAATAACTGTTATTTACAAATACCGATAACTGGTTGAACGTTATTTTGAAATAACAGTTATTCCCACCTCTAGTTATCAGACTGCATGTTAAAAACATGAAATTTGATCTCATTTTCCCAATAGAAAAAAAACCATTAAGGGGGTAGGTAGCATACTTAGTTGCTGAGTTGAAGATAACAGAATTAAAACAAATAAGGTTACCAACGTTACGAACTGGTAACGAACTGTAAACTTATTTGTAAAAATTAAATCTTTTTAAATATGACATAATAATTATTACTAAAATTGGTATACAAAACCGAAGAGATCCTGAAATATCTCAAACTTTTGTACCACATTGAAAATGGCGTCAGGGGTGTAAAAATTAGAAATGTTGCATGTTTTTCACGATTGCGTGACTCATATTAAAAGTCTAGTCCCGCCACTGGTAGTTACCTAGTAATAGTGATTATTCGTTGGTAGCAGCATTGCGTTCTACAATGTAACATTGTGGGCTAAACATACATTGTATGTATGATGCATGCAGTTACAGTACAACAATTATCATGTGCACATAGCCTCTAGCAGAACTGCGAAGATTGTCATGTTAAGTATTTGAATTATGTTGCCTATTTCGCAGACTACACTGTAGTTCGATCGATACAATGAAAAACTGATTTAAACTATCAAAAATGCTGAAGTAGAAATATAATTGAAGACTCTTCCCTATATCCAGATATATCATATTATTATCTAAGTCGGGATACTTCTATTTATCAAAATTTTTGTCCTCACGGGCGTGTCGCCTCGTGGGAATCGTTAAAGCTACCATTACGTCTTCGGTGCTCTTCTCACAAGGATGAAATGCAATCGTAGACAAATTTGACATGATAAATAAACAAGATGTAGGGTCGGAGATGCCAATACTGGCATAGTGGTACTGATGAACTGAAGAGAGTCGAAAGAATAAAGAAATTGTCACCCTAACGGATAAATAGGAGTCCTTGGACTCTTGAAATATCCGGGTTATAAGGTTATTTCAACAATAAACGAACAAAGAAATACAACAATGACTAACAAGAGTTCCAAACAAATAACGAGCAAGCATAATTATATCAATACAAACGGAATCCTTGTTTTTAATCCTTGTTTAAAATTTTATTTTACAAAATACATTCGATTACAATTATATTACCATTGATGATAAAATGATTCATAACGGCTGATGTATCTGTTTAAATTTTTTTATAGATAATTAGGAAAATGATAAAAATATTGTAAAATTAAAATTGCTCTATTGGTCAGAAACTCGAATAAATCGTTAATAAATAATGTGAATTTGTCAAATTATAACTGATTTCTGAACAATGGTAGTGAATTTGCAAACAGAGGCCGAAAGAATGTGTCCAGAGATTAAGCAGAAATAGAAATGTGCCGTTTCCTCAATTTCAATGTTTCTGCTGGATGTAGCCTATTTCCATATCCTTCCACGCTTCTTTTTCGTGAGCCAGTCTTGCCCATCTCCTACCCGCGGCAGGAAATATAATACATTATCTGTCCATCTCTTCTGTGGTCAATCTATTCTCTTCTCTCATCCTTAGTTACAATTTCAGAACTCTGGGTGTCCATTTATCAGATTCCTGCCTAGCCACATGGCAATTTCATATGCATGTGTGTGATATTTTTTTTGGAATAACATTTCGTTCTAACTTTACTCTATACCTCACTGTTCTACTGGAGCCTGAGTCGGATTGTTCGTACCGTCAGTAACGCTACATTATCTCCATAGTAACAAGGGAAATAGCTAATGTTACATTACTATCTGTACCTGAGAGCCATTAGGACTTAAGTGCATTTTTAGCAAAAATGCCAAAGTTACGAAAAAAGCGAAAATAACACATTAGTCGTGAGTCTTAAGTACAGAAATGCTTAGGGTCTATACTATAGGGTCTATGTAAGAAGCTGGATATACTATATACAGCTTATTACTAGTAAAAGGTTGAGATTTTTTCGATTATAAAATTGAATTTGAAAATGGCATTTTAGTACTTAAGACTAAATGGCTCTCAGGTACAGACTTATTTCCGTTGTTATACCATGGATAATGTAACGTTTCTAATGGTACGAGTAATCCGACATGTCGTTCAATTGCTTCGAACGCATAGGACCATTGATCAATATGATTCGTTGAACAATTATTTATTTAATCGTTTTTTGCCTATCTTGTCAGCATTAATACAGTTTCTTATAAATAAATATACTTCAGAACATGTATGTAACAATTGAATACATACATTGTTTTAATAATATTATCGATTTATCATTGTGATTAAAGCAATATTGTTTATATCATAATAGAGCCATAGACTAACTATTATTATGAGAGAAAGGATTCTTATAAAGGACAGCTAAACATTCAATTAACACCATTCTTTCAAAATTTCTTTTTAAAATACACGGTTCTCTTTAAGTATTTAGTTGTGGAAAGAAATATTAATGTACCTATTTTCATTTCTACAAACAAATATTTCGAATTGTTTAACTATTGAACGGAACAATGATAACATGCATAATGCCTTCTGTGCGATTATTGTATAGTATATTTATTTCACTTTCTTTTGTGTTTTTAAAGCATAATATAAATATGAAAAAATAACAAATATGAAAATTTCTCGAATATAAGACATTTCAACTTGTTGAGTTGTGGAACTGAACGATCGATATTGTGTTTGATAGCATTTTTCGTTATTTTTTTCACAAACTTTGAGATGCGCTATGTGACGTTTTAATGTTCATTATATAAATTATTTATACATTGTTGAAGTTGTTAATAAATTGTTGTTATTACAGAAAGGTTTGAAACAATGTATTATTTTATCGACGATTAAATACACTTAAAGACACGAGATAATATTATTTCTCTATGTTCACTGCAATTCAGTGTTGGGGAAACGTTGGCTTTGGTGCCCAAAGATATGTTATATTATAGATTTGCAATTATTCAACGTCTTCAAGACTAAAGCCGTAGCCGTTATACGCTAAGTAGGTATTGCATATTCTCGGTCAGTTCATGAAACTTTCTATTAATCATTTATCGAGATTTTACAGAAGATCAAAAAAACCGTTTTGGTGTCTTCGAAATTCGACATTGAATTTCTAGGAATGATTCGGAAAATTTCACAGAATCATTTTTTTAAGTGATTAGATGAAAGAAATCACAAATAAAGTAATAATATCGCCACTGCATATCGTCATATTTTTTTATGTACATAAATTTTTTTTTTTTTTTTTAAAAAGATATATCTGGGTTTTGTTTGTTATAAACACAAATACAACCTTATACACCTTTCACAGTAAGCTACTAAAAGCTTGTGTCGTGAAAGGGGAGTTTGCCGGCACCTGGTATCGAACCACCGACCCCATGTTCACGAGGCCGAGACTCTACCTCCAGGCTACCGACGAACTCAATAAATTGCTTTGTTAATTTTGATGTGTAAGTGATGATGTTCAAGAAACTGAAATTAATAAATAAGAACAAGATTTAATTCAAGAATATTCCTCAACAGAAACCTCATCCGCACAACCAACAGACTGTGCAAACTTCTTTTAGTAGGAAACAGGGAAGGTGTTTCAATGCTGATGAATCGTCTTAGGCTGGAGACGATTAATTTGGTATCCAAATCTCATTTTTGAAAAGTTGACACATGGGAAGTTTCGTGGATCCACCGACAATATTTGGAAAAGCCGTCATGCAAACAAATACACATACACATATCAACCTAATACCTATATACTTTTTACAAATCATTTTTTTTGCATATGTATTGATTGCATATAAGACAATAATTTAACACCTAAATGCCATGCTGTTCTATAAAGATATCATACGGTTCTAAAAAAAATTGTTGTATAATATATTATATGATTGTGTATTTTCTTGTCAAGTATTGTATAAATAAATAGATACCTACCTATAGACTAGAAAAAACAACGTCAACACCAATGTGTTTGGTCGCGTTACAATTTTTTTTTTAATTCTGGTCTATACAACACAGGTCGATGATGTGAAAATGACAATTTTATCTTTTATTGACTCTCTTTTACTAAAATGTTGTCAATTCCTGCACTAGATGATGATTGCTGAGTGTCGTAGCCTCTCTAGCTACCGCTCGCTAGGTTACTACGACAACAGGTGACGGACACGATTGCCTGGAAGAAGAATGTCGAGTAGATTATACATATTTCATATTGTTTTATTATTTATCTCTCCATTTATTCATGATAATTATCTGCTGTTGTGTGTTATGTTATATGTTACTGTCAGTCGACTCGTTTGCGAGTACGAACGCTCTATTGTAGTTTCGCTGTGCGTTATATGTAATGTTATCGTTATCGTCATTTGTTTGTCAGTGTGGTATGAGTCGGTTGAGGTTGAGACGCCACAGTTAGTACAGTTTTATTCGTGACGGATTTTAGCCTTACGATTCATGAACACAACAAAACACAATGTAACATGAATAGACAATTCACACTGACCGAAACAGAAGAATATTGCGAAAGAGTAAGAACTGGAAGTTATTCACAAGGTCTGCTACACGTGTTGAGTGGTTTAAAGCTAAAATGACATAGACCAAAACTAAGAAATTTATCTTGTATTATGTGCATTTACAATGCACCACACACATGTACATGTAACACTCAGACCCAGGACACATTAAGGGTTGCACCCTCCCTCACCCATGAATGTTACAGGAATGTCAGTTCCTATGTCATCCATACTCTTCATGCAAATTATTTCTAAAGAATATCTCAAGGTTCGCCCGAAGGACTACCCTTGACAAAATCCTTCCTGAAATTAAATACAACCGTTTATGTTGACCAGCCCTTTACTTTTATAAACCCAGGCCAGTTTGAAAAGGGGCTTTTTTCATTTTGTTCTGGCCGGGAATCGAACCCGTGACCTCGTGACTCAAAAGTATGAGCATTACGTCTGCGGCACACCGGCCGCTGATAAAGAGTATAGTTACCTGCTTACTTACTTACTGCTAGCCTTCTTCTCTCCACTGCTGAATATAGGCCTCTTCAAAACTTTTCCACACTTTCCTATCTCCAGCAACACTACACCAGTATGTTTTCCCATCACCTGGACAATATCGTTAACTCATCATCTTTTTTGGGGTCTTCCGACATTTCTTTTGTCCTCCCACGGCGTCCATTCAAGAATTCTGGAAGTCCACCTGCCATCCTCTCGCCTTGCCACATGACCAGCCCATTGCCATTTCAGCTCGGAGACATTACCAACAATATCGATAACTTTTGTCTTTTGTCGGATGATTTTGTTTCTTAAGCTGATGCCTAGCATTTGTCTCTCCATAAATAGTATAGTTGTGATAAAATGTACTCCACTGTAGTCCCTATCCCTAATGAATATGCGCTTCACCTTGATGCGGTATCACTGTACGCATGTGCTGCTCTAGAAAGCGTTGCAAGCTGTACGCTATGTCATGCTGAGCCATATACTATACTATGCTATGCTACCTTTTCTATGCCATGCTGGGTGATGTGATATAGCCACATACTTACTTACATAATAATGTGCTGTGATGTGCTGTTTATTGTCAAACGCAGAAACCTCTTATTTATTTATTTATGTGCAGTTTATTTGAATAAATACTAAACGTATACTTTTCGCATTTTACCGGTTCTTTTACACCTGCGTTAGTGAAATAGGAATTGGTGAACGCATCCATGGATGAAGTGAACCCAAACCAGCCTGGGCCGATTCGTAAGCATCGGAACACCTTTCCTGTTTCCTATACTAAAGGGAGCTGGCACAGTTTGTTGGTTGTGCAGATGAGGTGTCTGTTGACTTATATCCTAATTACGATACTGAGTTAGAAGACAACATTTTTTTCTCTGAGCATTTAAAAACATTGGACGATTGTGAAACTCTATGCGAAGAAGGAAGATTGTTTCAACAACGAGCACCATAAACTGAGAATGATTGAGAGAAATAATTTGTATACTGTGTAGGAATTGCCAGAAGACGCTCGATATTGGATCGCAATGGTAGACCATGACTCGCTAAATACTCGAAATTATCTTTTTAATAATAGAGAGTAGATCTGGAATAGAATATTTTGTGAACGAGTGATATAAAATATGTTCTCATTCATCATTACCTTTGGCGTATTGACTACAGAATAAATGCTCTGGTAACCCGTGGGATATTTACTGATTTCAGTATTTATTTATTTTTTGAAAGCAAACATACATCAACAAGCACATCAAATATGTATGGAAAACAATAAAGACGAAATTAGAAACAAAAATGCGCCCTATCACAGGTCTAATTGGGTATTCACTGAGTCTGCCGCAGATTTAGGGCAACATAACACCCCAAATCAGCCGAAAAACCCCAAAAAGCACCAAAGTATTCTCAATAAACCAATCGAGCTGCATCAAGATGCCAGGACCAAACCCAATAGCAAACAACAGATGTTCTTAATTACTTTCTTAATTATCTGTCCATTGTATTAGTTTGTAGGTAAGTATTTTTCACTGAGGATTGACGTAGTCCGAAAAATTTATGAAAAAATATAATACTTTAAGTGAAAGACACAGTGTTTTAATTTTATCAAATCAAATAATATTTATCAAAATAAATATTTAATATAACAGATATTCATTAAATCTCTATATTAACGACCTTTCATGTATATTACTTTCTGTGTCCTGTAAAAAATTGCGAATTAAAAAATAATTAAACTAAAACAGGTATGCTTAGGCAGTCTAGTATTTTTGTAAAAATACCATTTTTGCCAATTAACCTTCGACTGCCTATAACATTAAATTTGTTAGTTACAATTCTCAAAAGTGAATGTCACGGCGATTGGCGATTTATAATAGATTGCAATCTTTATTATAATATTGTATTTGTGTACCTGCATAAAAGATTTGTACCATTTAGTGGATACGTATGTTTTATGAATGTATGTTGTATGTGCGTCGATGTCGCACATAGATCTTAGCACAAGTATTCATGTACTAAATATAATTGTAGGTAATGTGTGGGTATTAATTAATCGGTGTATGCGAATCGCGAATGTGCTGGATGTGAAGGGTCATAGAAGGGCCTACTTGGTCTGTCTGATAAATGATTATAAGCTACCAGGTAGATGGTGTGGGATTTGTGATGTGTGTGGTTGAGGGATGTGTTGTTTTTTTCTGGTTTTATATGGAGAAATGGTTTGTTTGTGTGTTGTTTCATGTATGGACAGTTTGCACTTTGCAGCAGTGTTTTTCTTGTTATGAATGTGATTGTGTTAATATAGGAGATGAATGCTTTTTGTGATTGTGTATATGTTTCAGTATGATTGATATGTTTGTGAGATGTTTGCCCTAGAACAGGTTATACCTAGTTTGGCTGCATCAATGAAAATATGAAAAAATTAAAAAAAAAAAGATGTCACCAACATGCTGGACGAAAACAACAGAGCAAACAAGTCCTACTTCTATGATAGGGATTTTGGCATCGCAGGACCCGTCATTTGGAACCGACTCCCCGAGGACCTCCGTAAAAACCAGCCGATTACAACTTTCAGGAGCATGCTGAAGACTTCGCTCTTCCAACATAGTTTCCCGCGCCCTTGAGATGGATGCTCCATTAAACGGCGCCGAATAAATCATCCAACGTAATAATAATAACATCATAATAGACATATTATTATTCGAAAGAAGAAAAGTGGCCAGTGCTATGCTGAACGGTGCACTTTTCGATCCATTGTCAGCAGTAGCAATATGTCGAACATGGCAAAAATGCTGGTGCACAATACCATTCTGGTACCGACACTTATGTATGTTCTGTGGAGCACCCGGTAAAGAATTGGTCTCCCACTCTTTTCCGTAAGTTTTCGAGTGCCCTGTAAAAGGCAGATGTTTTTGTCATCCTCCACATTTTAAATTCAGCATGGTGGTTTGCCATCCATTATGAACGCCTTAATTTTTTGTTGGCAATGAGAAGACGGCTTGATTGTTTATTACACGCGGCTGGTCTGCTGGCTACCCCACTTGTGGTTCTCACACTCCCTCTTTTTTATAAATTTTGCTCTATAAAATAAATAAATAAAAATAAAGGGTACCTAATCCCCAGATTTATGAAGTATCCGGGTGGACGGTGGTGGGTTTCTTTCAATATGAAATAAATAATATTCAAAACTCGCTGCCGATTTATTCCACCTTGACAACACAAGCATATTGCTTTACTCAAATCCAAATTCTAGAGATTAATCTAGGGTGGGTCAAAATATGATTAAAATCCAGACTCATGTAAAAAAACAGAAAATATTTTTGAATGTTTTTATACAAGTATTCTACAATGCACTTTTTTTACTTGATTGTATACAGATCGCGATCGATTTCAGTTAACCGTTGCCATTGTCGAGCGAAATAATACTATTACAATATTAGGCAATAAACAGAAAATCATTCAATGCTTTGAAGATATAATTATGTATAAACTGAAGTGTGGAATCACAAATAAAATTGTTTTGCTTTTCTTCCAGGTAACCAGCTCACCGTGTGAATCGGATCTTCAACCACTTTCACATCATTCATCTGGGAGTTTTTTGTGTTCGGAAGACAGAAGACCAATATTTTAATAATGTATCTAGGAGTAATTCAAAATATGTTTTCAAATAATAATTTGTGTATTTATTTATGTCAAAGATATGCGGGCCAGTATTGTTTCTCATTTCTTATGAATTACAAGTTTAAAGTGCTGCTTAGAATATGTACTTTATAAAAATGTGGATTTAAATTATATTAAAATATTAGGTTAATATTTAGAATATTTGCCCATTTTTCGTTGTTTGACTTGATTGGGCATGACGCGCAGATGACAAAAACAATCAGACAACTCGATTTCAGAACCGTGTTTACACAATGTAACATTGTGCAAAATCTAATCGAAAGAAGTGAGAAAAGCGCCGCAATGCTTACGCCAGCCTAGAGCCGATCCGTAAGCGTTGGGACACCTTTCTCACTTCTTTCGATAAGATTTTACACAATGTTACATGCATTCAAAAAAATCTAATACAATATAATTATAAGCAAATTTTTTATATGATTTTCATGTTTATTTATGAAAATTATGAATCTACATTTTTATACAGTGTGAATTTTAGTGTGAAACACAAAATTTAAAAAAAGAATGAGCACCTTTGAATATGTACTATATACTGTTCAACCAATCAGAAAGAAGAATATCAATATTTTTGTAATATTCTTCGGTTGGTACACTAATTTATAATGTTGCCAGTATCAAAATATACCTATTAATATTTTATTTATTTAATATTATTATTTTTTATTAGAATAATACCTGTATTTTACAATTTTTATGGGGTGAATATTTTGTTATATAATGGGCATTAAATATTTTAAGAATTATTCCTTTTTGTGTTATATTAAACTGTATAACTATTATTATGTTAACCGATATTCTTTTGTTTATTTATTTATTTAAGTAATAAATTTGAACTGTTGTATTGTTTGTGTAATACAATTTAGAAAAAATACACTGTTTTGAGTAAATAGATAATATTTTTTTGAAATTATATAAATTGTTTTACATTTCAATGAGATTTTAATATATTTGAATAGCGTTAAACTCACCAACTATGCATTATAATTATTTTTCAGTAGCATATCGATTCATTAAATTTTTTGTTTTTACAAATTTCAATAAATTTTGTAAATATTATTAAATTGTTATGTACAGTAAATGAAAGAATATTAAATTGATTGAGGACCAAAGTATGGAAAATTAAATAATTGTTAATCGAAAATTATGTAAAAATGCATAGTAAGATAATAATGTAAAATTATGTAATTTAACGAAAAATTATGAACAAATATGTTTCATTTGGTTTAATAAGGAATGGATTTCAAAATCCTGTTAAAATTTGTATTCAAAATTAATAAATGGTGCTGTATTGTATACAATAAAAATAATGTTTATTGTGTACCTAGATGTTGTACAATAATTTGATAAGTTAAAAATTTTAGTTTTGAATGTTTGTCAATAATTGACATAATTATTATGATCATAATTATTGATTAACTGTATGCTATATGAAATAAAGTGGAAAAAAAATCACCTATACCGTAAACCATTAGTCATTAATTTTTTTTGTCTTTACATATAAAACTATCATATAGCTAAGGCTCAGAAAAACAATGTTATCTTATTTGAACGTTGTGCCCTTTTCTGAATACCTACAAATATTTTATATCAATTTTACTGATTTATGTACAAGCAAAAAATAAAACAAATAGAACTATGAAATTAAAAAAATAATTAGTTCACATATTCGATTGCATCTTTAATCAATGATTAGTTATGCATAGTTTTCATATTTTTAATGAATAATTATGATCATAATTTATCCTAAATATCTTATAATAATTATTATTACAATTATTTATTGGTTATGTAGATATTGTGTTTGTTAATGATTTGTTTATCATTCATTTGATTTTAAATAATATATATTATTATTATTCAAACTAGGAAATAATTATCCAAATATTTTAAGCCAGTTTTAATGATAAGTAACTTTTTTTACTAACTAAAAAAATCCTACATTCCTTTTGTTGTAACCGATCGATTTCGATCAGTAGTAAAATAATTAGTCAAATTTATATTTGCAATATTAGTTTTTTAAGTAGGTATACATTATTTTGATTATAATTGTTAATATTTAAGCTAGTTAATATGGGTATGAAAATTAGGAAAATGTTTTCTAAGGTAGGTATATATTTTGTTGATGTCAAAATTTTAACCAGAAATTAACAAAGTCCATAAAAAATACGTCATACATTTGAAGACATGGGTCACCTAGTTCCATAGACTTCAAACATTTCGATAATAAAAACACATTGCAGACAATAACTTCAAATTTAAGTGAAGATAAAAAGTGATCTTCCAGAGGTCAACTAACATCCATCAGTAATTCAAAATCCAGTGCTCCACAATTAATTTTAAAATATAGGCATCATTCCAATCATCTTGACATGCCTACAAATGCACAGTTTTGCTTTTTCGTTCATTACACTGAGACACCACAATAAGATTATTTACTACAAAATGATTAAACATTAACAAAAACAGTTAGTAATCACTTACGATAACAGATGTCAATTATTAACAAAAACAGAAATATTTCAATATCAAGTTTTTTACTTATCACATCTCTTTCGATTCCTCATTCATTTTCGATTTTCATATTAAAGCAAATATTTGTAAGTGGTTTTAGTCAACACTGATTTAAAACTTTGACATGCTGTGTCTCGGTATAGTATTTCGAGTAGTTGACTTGTGGAACAGGGCGATTGGCATGTTTTGACAAGACATTGATACATTCTTTGTACGATGAACCTAATAAAGTCATTGTTTTACACCTGAAAATAAATAAAATGGTTCACTATTACATTTATCTTAATTTAACATTGGATATCTCTATGCTGGAGGAAAACACAACATGTCTAAAAATCGTCACCATCATGTTCACTTCTCTTTTGGGATAGGCAGATTTTTTTAAAGCTTTCCGCTTCTGTCACTGTCATATTTATTCCTCGTGCATGCTCTCCTATTCAATGTGTATAGAAATGTCACCTTTCATTATGGCTGTTTAAAGTTTCTTTGGCATGCCTGAAAATGTTTGCTGTTTTTGTTTCTGCAACACGAGATTATTATCAAAAATTATTATGAGTTGACCATTGCTGTGTCTTTTCATGGAATGCAAGTGGCATCGAGTTGAAATAGCACAGTTTGTCAACAATGTAAATTTTACACGATTTTTATCTATGATTATCGCAAAAAATTACAACTTTTTTTAGGTAGGTGAATAAACCATAGAAAAGGTATAAATAGAACTACAACAGTGTCTTCATAATATTATGTCAATTTAACCAAAAATCATTATTTTGTAAATTTTCTCTGCCAGGCAGAATAACCTTTAGACAGACTTTCAAAATATATTTTTTTTATGTATAATTTATTCTTAGTTTTTATTTGTGAATGATATTATTTGAGAGATTTTGTTTATTTTAGTTAACTATGATGTTAAACGTCTCACATTTTTAAGTTTTTATGAATATTTATTGTTTATAAATATTGTCTGTTGATTCATTTCATATTTTTACTGGCAACTTTATTTATATGATGACTTGAAGAGCTGCCGCCGCCGACTCTGCAGACTTTTTAGCGCATGATGCTGTTGCTTTCTGCGTGCAATGAGTGGTGTGGTGTGAGTGAAATAGCGTCACTATTGTACACTATCAATTCTGCTTTAATTAATATTTTCTGAGCTATAATTTAAAATGTGCCCGTTTTATTCACGTCTGCCTGTAGACTGCATTGTATTGTCATAATTTTTTTCAAAGTTGTTGTGTAATGTTTCAAACAAATTGTAATATTTCATATTCAATTGCCTTGTGCCGTATACGAACTAAATTAATAAATAAATATTTTTTACTTTTTCTTGTTTACACATTTAAAAATGCATAGACGCTAGCAAGAATAGGATGTTTTACAACTGAGAATAGTTTATAGTTATCTATATGTGTTAATGTTTCCACCGTATTATTTGACAGCTTGTAAAACATTTCCTTGTTGTAACCCTTATGGGTTATATTTAACTTTCCTCCACATAGATGGCTCTTTATGAGAATTTTATCTGCTGTATTAATTCTCTATGTATTTTCAAGTTAAAGCTATTAACTTCAGTAGTCTAAGTTTTGTTGACATTTATGGTATAAAAGGGTTTTAAAAATAATACTACTAACTTTGGTTATATATAATTTGTTTTAATATTGTAGAATTGAAAAAAATATTTCAAGTTTTACTTACCGTTAACAATGTTTAGTTGAAAAATGTTGCCAGTATATCCACCAAAAATCAATATTTTTTTGATATCTGTCATGTTAGCCGTATCCTCTTAAGGGAAGGATTAGAGGACATAATTGTTTTATTATAATAATAATAAGTTTTAAATTGTATTTTTCTGGGCCAGTAGTAATGTAATCAAAAAATAATTAAGTACCTATATTCTACAAATATAATATATATTTTACCTGATTTATTATTACTATTTAAAAAATATATTTATTTTCTAAGTTTATTGAATGTTACTGTACTGTTTTGTTCCTGATATTTTTATTATACTTTATATTAATTAGTTTAAATATATGTATTTAATTTTAATTTTAGACATTAAGTTAAACTTATGTTTACTATACCCGTACTCATAAACATGTGTAGTTAGTCCTGGCTCCTCAACCATTGATGAGAATAGAGTTACTCCGGAGCAACCAAAATCTAAATTAGCATTCAGATTGTTTCACTTTGGATGATCATCGTCAATCAATCACCAATCTTCAATAATTCGGAGCATTCTCCGAAGAAATATTCAGATGAATGCCTTCGTTTCTTGTCCTTATACGGGTTTAAACGAATATTTCTTCGGAGAATGCTCCGAATTCTCACCGAATGATTAAAGACTGATTGATAGACATTCACATCTTACTATCTGGACGCACCCCTTCACAATTTTTTGTGTATTGTACCTTCTCAATACTGTACCGAAAATATAAAATTTCCTTCAATATAAATCTCATTCAGTAATGTTATTTATGTATTTTTCAAATGGCAACTATTGTTGTCCTACTGTCAGATTGCGTCAAAAATAATTGACAGTCAAGAATAATTTTGACCAGGCATAAAAACGGAACATTGCTGATTTTTTATTTACCCAGACCCTACATTTGGATTAACTGTTATTCCATGGTTGTGAGTGCAGGTGTGAATTTTTGAAGAAATGTAAAAATAAGTGATTGATTTTTACATTTTATTTATTTTATTATAAACACAATTACAGAACTTTTATCAGCTTTCAAAGCAAAAAACTTTAAAATTAATTAATGAGTCGGTAATGATTTTATATTTTAGTTGATAAATAAATAAAAAGGGACCAAGATTTAAAATTTTTTCATAAGTAGCAATTCTTTTTGGTCATGTCTGATGAACGAGAATTCTATATTCAAATTCTACCACAGTAAGAATTAAAACAAATCCGAAATTCTATTCTATATTAAAAAACCATTTACTCATTTGAAAGTGATCAGGGAGTTGACAAATAAGTGTTTTTTTATTCTTAACACATCCATGTTAACACACCTTTGTTTTTATTTAATTATTAAAAAAGTAAAAATAAATTCTAAGCAACAAATAAATAAATATTTTAAATATATCTGTAGATATTTTAATTATTGTTATTTTTATAAATACCTATTAGTGTGAATTTTATATTTTATTTATATTTAAAAAATAAATTACAATTTATTATTAGATATTATTTTTACCCAATACTAATTAAACAAAAGTTGATTTAATTAATTAAATATTATATTTATAATTAATTAAGTAATAAAGTAAAAATAATTAATGCCAGTTTTATTGTGTAAAAATTACTTAAATATGTATTGTTTATTGTATTGGCCAGTATTTATTAAAAAATCTGTTTATTTCTGTATACACTTAGTTACAACTTTGGATTTAATTAATTTTTTCATAACTATTTCCAATTTTAACCCTTTCGAATCCACAGCCGTGACATACACGTGTGACATTTCCTTACCTTAGACATCCACACCCGTGATATATCGTTTTTGATTTTTCGACACTCCCAGAGACATCTGTGTTGGATTTTTTAAATTTAAATCTGTACCGATATATACCTACATTCATCCTTTATCCATTCCTGTGAAGTCGGTAAAGATGTACCTACGAATTTCATCACAATGACGATTTATAAAAGTACTGACAGCGTACATGCCGGAAATCAGTCGCCGTTCATTACCATTATAGTACGTTCGCGCGAATTGTATCATACGCGTGGCATTTTTGATACTCAATCAGTTACATTGTTTATATTATTTATTTTGTCACTTGTGGATTGGTTTAATTTAATTGTTTAACCTATATTTATGTTCAATTGATGTTATTGCTTATTTTATATTTTATTTTGATCCTTGACAAAATTTGAATACTACTTAGTAGTCCCTACACAAGTGTAAACATTTTTTCGATTACAAAATTTATGAACAGTTTTGATTATTTTTATTCTCAGTGAAGTTTTGAAAAATAACTGTGTATAAAACAAAGTAAAAAAATAAAATAAAATAAAAAACTGTGTGCAGTACACTGAAAAAAAAATCAATCGACCGTTGTTTTCATGAACAGACTATAAACTATCTTTGTTATGTATGACGCAGGCTAGGCGAGGACACTTGAGGTTCAAATATCCCGTGTTATGGGAGTGCGTTGAGATTTTAATGACTTATTTGTTTACATGATGCTAGTAGAAGGATGAAGGAGCTCAAATAACCCGCCAATGTGACTATGATATGCAATTTTATATTAAATAAAGTAAATTGAAACTAAAAAAGTGGATTATAAATATCACGCGGTATTGAGGGCACGATTCCAATCGGGAGGGCTCGGAAATCAAAAGGTTAACAAATTATTACCAATATATACCTTGTCATATTTTTTATTCCTCATACAATGTTTTCCTCAATTTTGTTTAATATTTTATTTTATATGGGAATGGCTTTAGATCGAAAATGGACAAACACGTTTGTAGTAAAACGTCAAGAGAGCTAATAAATTTACTGTATTTTGTTGGTTTTCATTACTAACTTTGAAATATCCAGCTGCTTCTCACATCAATTCGACTGTTTAGAAAAATCCAGTTTCATAGAACTCAACTCAAAGAATATTATTACATACCTGTAGGCCTAGTCAAAACACATTTTAGCGTCACATTTTCATTAGAATATAGACAACGTTGCCAGAAAGTGTCAATTTTCGTAGCTAAAATACAGAAGTAGCTACATAAATTGACACTGTCTCGCAATGCTGTCTATATTCAAACGAAAACGTAACGCTAAAATGTGTTTTGACTAAGCCTATTGCTCAATTAAAAATTCCTATTTTTAGATTTGTCCAATTTTATTACCAAACATATTTCATTATCGTTCTAAATGGATTATTTTATCATGGTACACCAGGGATGCACAGACTTATAGGGAACAGGGGCCACTCGGGAAGATTATGAGCTAAGGACGGGCCGCTATAAGAAAATTAACACTAAAAATTCAAATTTCCAGAAATGCACACACTTTAAAATTTCTACCCCCCCCCGTCATCGAATTTTCAAAATGGTATAGTACTACTGTAGAGGAATTTGAAATATTTCAAAAACACCTGGTTTTCTTAAAGAATATTTTCTCTCGCAGTACCTTTGTTTGAATTTTCAAAATGGTATAGGAATTTGAAATATTTTAAAAACTCCTCAGTTTTCTTAAAGAATATTTACTCGAATTATTAAGTAGCCGGTATTTTGAATGAATATCCGATTATTAGTGGTATTGACAATTTTTTTTTATATTGTATAATTCGCTGGCGGGCCGCAGATATACCGACCGAGGGCCGCATGCGGTGCATCGCTGTGGTACACACTTTATTACATGCAGTCAGTCTATTTGCTGCCTGACATGTGGAAGATAGTGCAGAAAAATAATTATCTTCATTTTGAAAACAATTCAGAAAATATCTTTATCAACACATTGTTTAGGTACTGTAAGCACATTTACATAATTTTAGAATTAATTTCCGATCTCTGGTCCACAGAGCAAGTGGTACCAGGTCGCGAAATGAACTCGAAGCTCAGTCCTTTTTTTTTTGCTTGCAAAATTTATGCAATGTTCCTTAACAAAACTGAGGAAATCATGAAGTAGGTATGTCAAATTCCTATACCTTTTCGAAAATATGGCGACAAGGGGCATATGCATATATAATAGTCATGAGGTCCCAGTTTCGATTCCTGGCTGGGACAAAATGGAGAATGATCTTTTTCAATCGTCCTGGGTTAGATGTAAATGTGCTTAGCGCATTGTATATGTGTGCATTGTCACATCAGTACCCAAAATACAATATTCATATCTAAGTTTGGGACTTGCTCAATATGTGTGAATGATGTTAAATTGATTCTATATTGATAATGCAATTCTTTTTGGAGGAAGCATTCTTAAAGAGTTTATTATTACATTTTTTGTCACAAATCTAGAATTTATTTTATAAAATTCATTTGGGAATACTTTTTTTGAATTTAATGTCATGAGTATTATAGGAATGCGTAGCAATATCATCTCTTTGTCTATTTGCGAAAGGAATTTGTTATAAAATAAAAAGTAAATATTGCTCAAAAATACATAATAACATGTTCCGGATTTTATGGCTATGGTCAGGTGAGCATATGTATATAACGCCAGCTCTAAAATCTTAGGATCTTACTTAAAGATATCAATATAGCTTTTTGCAACCTATACATGATTATTTAAAGCGCACACTTCTTTGACGGGCTCTCCAAAGTTCGAAATTAATTTGAATTTACTAAAAAACGTGTTTATCTCTTACTTCAAAAAAACGTTGGGCTGAATCTTATCGTATAATGGTGCTAAAATATGAGAGATGAAAGTGCAAACCATTTTTAGTGAATAAAGTTGTCATCAATGCGTTTTATAGGAACACTTTATTTAGAAGTGAATCTTAAATTTAAATTGTTTTAAAATTGGTAAATTCATTACTTCAGAATATAATTAAATTTTATATAAACAAAAAAAATATGATATTTTACTTATATGTAAATAAACAACAAATACCTATGCATTTTTATACCACTAATTGCAATACTAATAAGTACATTCAAAATGCAATAAAAAACTATTTTTATTTTAACAACAACAATATGCAACAGAACACAGTGTATTTTGAAAATGGAATGAAATTACATTTGAATAGTGTTCTTTTTATTATCACTATTCAATTTTTTCTGCCAATCAGAACAAAGATTTCAATTTTTTGTTTTGTTCTTTTCATTAGTTCTACTAAATAATGTTGCCAGTATAAAAAATATCAAACTTGACTTATTTTTCTCTTTAATTTTTTCCTTTATACAAAAAAGTTATTAAAATATGTATAAAAAAAATTATTTTCTGTACATTTGTAAGTATGTTGTTTCTTTTAAACTATATTTTCATTTTGATTCCACATATTATCAAATGTTTTTCTTCAATTTTTTGTTTTGTAAAAATAAAAGATCTCTAATGCAATATTAGTTTGTATAAAATTGTAGATAATATATATTATTATATAAATCCTTGTAATGTAATAAAGATTATAAAATATATCATATTTTTTGGAGAATTATTGTGTTTTATTTGTGACAAATTTATTTATGTACAAACCTCAAAGAAACTTTCAAAATGAACTTCAATAATTTGGGAACAGACTGATAAGTAAAAATAAATCTGGTCTCTTGAGGAAACCTTGTGGTTGTCTTGAATCCTCTCATTTCATTTCCCTTCATTCCTGGACAATAGAATCCTAAATTTATGTCTATTTCCTGCCAAGCCATTCCGCCATCTTAATAATGGCCTTTCATTGTCTTACTCATTTAAATTTACAATTTATTGAAGACCTTGGCAGAAAAAACAACAAATGTCACATACAGTAAATTTTACAGGAGAGCATTAAGACGTCCTAACTTCTAATAAAATATGATTTTCTTTGCTGTTATTGCTATAAAATGTAGGTGATGCAATGAATAGCTAAAGCAAGTTTCATTTTTGTCAATTCCTTTGTTAAAGTTTAAAATAGAACAGAAAATAATGATGTGACATTTGCTTTTTTTCTGATAATTGTGCATATTTGTTGTTATCCCACCAAATCATAAAATAAAATTTACATATTTTTATTTATTTATTTATTTTCCAGAAATATTACATATAAAAATAACATAAAAACATCATTATGGAATATATTGCCCCACTAGACCAAAATCTGTTCTGGGGCAATACTAAGAAAAATAACTAAGAGAAGTAAGACAATTAAATGACTAAGAAAAATAGCACAATTAGATAGGTAACTAAGAAAAATAAGACAATTAAATAACTAAGCAAAAATAAGACAATTAAATAACTAAGCAAAAATAAGACAATTAAATAACTAAGAAAAATAAGACAATTAAATAACTAAGCAAAAATAAGACAATTAAATAACTAAGAAAAATAAGACAATTAAATAACTAAGAAAAATAACACAATTAAATAACTAAGCAAAAATAACACAATTTAAAATATAACCATACTCTCCGATGAAATACCCATGAGACGCAACGAGGCACTCACCTGAACATCTCCACCGAGCACACAATCATATGAAAAGGAATTTATTTCATAATATGAATGAGATCTTTTTCCCACAACTCTCTGCCCCTGTCCAGCAACCACCTCGTGAGTAATTTATTTAGGTTATTGTTATTTGATAATAGTAAGTCAAGTATGTCAGGGATTATTTTATTGTATATTCGTGGTGCTAAGTGAATGTAATGTCTTTGTGCAAAAGTAGTGTGTACCTACTACTGTGGGCTGTAATAAAGTTTTGTTTCTGGTGTTTATTGTAAGTACATAATTAGTTAGGTATTTTTCCGGGTCTTTGTGCAGATTTTTAACAATTGTCTTGATATACAATTGGCCGACTTCTCTCCATTGCTTGATATAAACCTTTTCAAAATTTTTACATTGGTTTCCCGAACTACGTATCAGCAAAATCGATCACTTTGGTCAATTTTAGAATTCTCTAATTTCTCACCTTATCTTTCAAGCCCAGCATAACCCTTCTCGTGGCTAAATCTACCTTTTATGAAAGATTTTTCTTGTGATATTACGGGGGAGTAAAAAAAAATGATTTATACTAAATATCGAAAAATATATTACAACAGAAAAAAGTAAGAACAAATACAATGAGAAAATACAATAAAAATAAAATAATAACAACTAGACAACTTTTTTAAGATGCACCGTTTTGTGAAAAAACCACCGCAAGGGCTCATTCAAGAATCATAACACCTCCTGAACAATAGGGTTTTTAACCTCGCCTTGAACACCTCCACAAAATACAAAAAAAAATACAATATAATAAGATAAAAAAAATCTTATTGCTAACACCTTCACTGTCGACTTCAACTTCGTCTTACTCATTACCAACACTTTTCCCAAGTACCCGATAATTTATCTACCAATTACCGACTAAATACAAAAACTACCAAAGAAATAAAAACTACTATACATTCTTGCCAATGCCTCAAAAACTACCAAAAAAGTAGGAAACTACCAAATCTAGTCACACTGGTACAGCTAGTGCCATAGTTATGAAATTTGGAACTAATATACATTTGTTGTTTTTCTAAAATCCGACTTGGACATAATTATGTTTTTTTTCCACAAGCATGATAATTATTTTTCTCTAGAGATTTGAAGGACATGTGTTGTTTTCTCATGTTTTTGAATTAAACAACAAGTAGAGGGTGTACACTTGATCACATTAATGCAATAAAACGATTTCATGAAATTTTGGTCAATTGTTGTTTTACCACCAAGGTCTTCAATTTGAATTAGAGATGATCAGTAGCCTAATGGTATAGTCTTTGATTTTCAATTGAAAGATCACAGGCAGACATTCAACATCTTCAGTTCAGTGAAGATGAGGTACATATGCCACCCGTCCTGAATGTTTAAACTTTAGTTGGCACAGAGAGGACGACTTGAAAGCAGTTGTATGTATGTAATGTTCGTATGCAGAAGCAAGTTGGTCCGCTGTCTACTTCACTTGTGAGAAATGCCGTGATGGGATAGATTGATGGATGGAGATCCTGAGTTTAATTTCATCAGTCGACCACCTACTACAATTTCACGACACAAGCATATCACTTTGCTGTAAGGGTGTCTAGGATGCATTTGATCTAGATTCATTATTTTAAAAGACAAAAAACAAACATAATCAATTGTCAATAGGCTACAATTTCAAAATATTTAAGAGTATCACGAAAATCTAATTTTAACTTTTTTTTGAATAATTATACAAAATGGAGGGAAAATTCGAATTTGCTTACATATAAAATATATAGATGGCAGCTTTTCCACTAGGGTTATTCTACTCTTCTATAGATGGCGGTAAAATGCCTAATTTAACAAAGAAGGTAATAGGTGTACCGTGTGGCTGGAGTGTAAAATATATTATGTATTCGAATATTACCTTTTGGAGTAATACTTCATTTTCTCTGATTACTGTTTGATCTTTCGACACTATGTATTTTTTAGCCATGGTTATGTCATTGTTATCTTTGTATTTTTTTTTTAATTTATGTTAACATGTAAAAGGCTTCTTGCCGTGTATATTTCTAAGGAGTGTCTTAGAAGGATTTTGGATGTCAAATGGTATGAACATGTCACAAATGATGTGCGCCGGCGCACCCAGCAGAGGCCTGTAATCTTCGTAATACAGGAGAGGCGATGGTCCTGGCTGGGACATGTTTTGAGAATGTCCAATGATAGTTGGCCAAAAAGAGCACTGTTCTTCCGTCCGCAAGGGTTCCATCGGCCCGGGCGTCTCTCTTTCACAATACACCGTTCCTATGACAATGATATCAGAGCGCAGGGAATGTCGTGGAAAGAGGTGACGCAATTGGCGCAGAGACGCTCTGAATGGAGGAGGCTGGTTTTTGCCCTGTGCTCCCGAGAGGAGCGTTGAGGGCGAGAAGAAGAAGAATATTAAAGAAAGTGTGTGATAAGTAAATGTGATTGCGTTTGAAATAATAATTGTTGTATTGCATCGAACTAAATAAGATTTTTTTGTATATGTTTAATGGCCTTGTTGTTAATATGTTATTAAATAAATAAATATTTCTAAAATATAATAAAATTCATCCAATTATGAAATTGTACTACCTACTTATTTGTTCACCGACACAATAAATAATTATTAATGTTTTCAAGTGTGCTTAATGAAACTCCGATGTTTTTTGCTTCTTTCGAGCTTAAGGCCCTCGGCTTAAAATGTTCAGAGACCAAGATCTGCTTAGAAAGAGAACACAGTAAATCCACAAATCACACAAACATTGCAAAGCTTAAATGATCATTATTATTTTTCATTTATTTATTACTAATATATACCTACAGCTAATCGTATATGTCTTTTAAAAATAAATTAGTCTCTAGGTGATTTTTAAAATTTTATTTTTTAAAAAACTTTTCTTTTTCTTTCATTATATTCTTTCCTTTTCTTCCCCTCCCTTTTCCCTAATCCCCACCAGGAGTGCACAAACTTATTTATTTTCTTATTTTTAAGTTTTTAATTATTACTTATCATTTAGTCTTACATTGTTCATTATTTATTTTATCTTATTTTATTTATATACCTATGTTTATATAGGTATATTACATTTTATTCATTAAGTTAATTTTTTTTTCACTTTTGACATATTTATATTTTTATTTATCTATTTATTTACTCATTTATTATTATTATTGTTAAGAGTCCTTAGCTAGGTATAAAATTCTTTTAATTTCTTTTTTATGTTGGGGTTGACTGGAAGACGTTACCCAGCAACAAGTCCGCCTTTTGGTCCAATTTTTTTTATTTTATTATTTTTTTTACTATCATGTTGTGTATTTTTTTGTTGAATTTGGCCAATATAGATTTATTTATTTATTTATTTATAATATCTGGTAGGTAAAAACAATTATGATAGGTTCTGCCTTACAATAGGACATTGGAAAAGTTACAGAAAAAAGTTGGGTACTTTTATATTCTATCACAATAAAAAAATTGGTAGATGGGTATACAAATGATATTATATGTATATTATTTATATAATTTTGATGTGTAGTTACAAATAATATTAAATTTCATTTCATTGTATTATTTCTGCTTCGATACATCAAACTTTAGTTCGCTATTATGAATGATAATCGTAACAATTTATTTATATAATAAATTATGTAATTTTATTATTGTGAATATAAAGTACATATTAATAAATTATTGTCTCTTGTCCATGGTTAGTTGACTCCTAAAACAGTTATAATGGTGACTTAAAACTCAGTGTCGCTCGGGAAATTATCAAATTGACAACAATAATTCAATAAGTCTTCTGGCAATACCAGCAGCCTTAGTTAAAACACATTTTAGCGTTATGTAGTCGTTCGACTATAGACAACTTTGCCAGAAAGTATCAGTTGCATTAATTTGAATTAAAACATTATAATTGCATTAATTTTCGTAGCTAGAATATACAAGTCATTGTGTATTTAGCTACAAAATTGATCCTTTCTAGCAATGTCGTCTATAGTCGAACGACTACATAACGTTAAAATGTGTTTTGGCTACGGCCGCAGTTCATAGCTCGAACTTTTTTGCGAAATCGTTTTCAGTTCATGGTGCTTTCTGTTGGAATAGTCTTCCTTCCAGGATAAGATTGCTCCCCACTCTTCACCACGCCTTCAAACGGGTGGTCAAGGAATATTTTTATCGCTCAAAATTAAGCGTTTGTGTCCGAACTCTTGCTCACCCTAGCTACACCTATATTTCATGGTATAATTATTAATATGTAATTTTTTTCTATAATTTTTTAACTGAATTGGATTTAAAAATAATGTAGGTGCAATGTTTTTGACAACATAATGAAAAATGCCGTCGGCAATTCTGTGTCTGAAAATTTAGTGCTCTTTTCAGTTGTATACTTAGTATTTGATATCTCAAAGCATTATATTTGGTATCTCAAAGTAGAACAAACATATTTTTACTCCAGATTAATCATTCCAATTGATCACACTCTTATCCATAGTCAACCTATTTGAATAGGTACCTATTAACTAGGTAGGTATGTTGTATAAGATACACACACATTATGTGAACTTCCTTAAGGAAATGGATACATGTAAAAGGCTAGCGCCGTGAATTGTTAATAAATAAAATAAATAAATAAATCTCTTGGTCGGCCTCTACCATTTGTCTGTACCAGGTGCCTGATGTTGTGACCAATTCAGTTTGCTCGTTGTTGACTGTTTTTTTTAAAGGAGTAGTCTACTTTTGCCTACCCTGATTAATACCTCTTCGTTTACGATATGTTCCGGCCAATAAGTCTTCAGCATGCGTCTGAAGCACCAATCACAAAATCACAAACCAAGAATACATTTTTGTGTAAATTTTAAATAATCAAACAATAAGAAACAGTCAATGAAATAATGCAAAACAGAAGAATTCAATTGGAAACAATAGGTCTACAAGCAATCATAAATATGTCAAAAAATTCAATTAACATAACATAACATAACATAACATAACATGTACAGACAATTCACACAGACCGAGCTAGTCCCAAACTAAGATATGAATCTTGTATTATGGGTACTAACACGACGATACACATATACAATGCACTAAACACATATATGTACATGTAACACCCAGACCCAGGATAATCTGAAAAAGGTCTTTCTTCATTTTGCCCTGGCCGGGAATCGAACCCGGGACCTCGTGACTCAAAGGCAAGTGCGTTAGCCTCCGCGCCACACCGTCGTCACTACATGCATAAATATGTCAATGAAATAAAATAACGATTATGTAATTATTTTATCATTATTTACTTGTATATTTGTAGAATGTTTTTAAATGACTAATTTGTCTCAAATTACTCAGTTTTTGTGTACATAGCCTCATTACAAAAAAAAAAAATTTACGGAACACAAAATAATGCGCTCGATAACGGATGTGTTGTCATAAAAGTAAACTGAGAGAATATACTTACGGAATATCCACTATTTGCCATAAAAATGGGTAGCAAACCTCATCACTGCTGTATTCAAGATGAAATGAAACCTTCTTCAATTACATTTTATAATAGTTGCTCAATAAAAATTGTAAGGCTTTAACATAATGTAGCGTTTAAAAGTATGATTCCGCGGCTGGCCGCAGAATACGGACGGCGACCGCAGATAGGGCTCGATGACGTCACAACGACAGACTACTGCTAAACTATTTCCTTCGTACCTTATTGTATCGGGGCATTGTCGAGCGAAGCGGCAGATAAGTATTGCTCAACTTCATTCAGGTAATGTACTGTTTTGCTCTACAACGCTCTCATACATTAAATTATTCCTATTTTATATTAATTTCTTCTTGTTAATATGTCTTAAATTCATTGTTTATTGATCTCTGTCTGTATTGATTAATTGTTTGTGATGTTAAACATTTTATAATTATATATTTCAATAATCTTATGTTGAATTTCCCAGTTTTGATGATTTATTGCTAGTTCTGTCTTTTATCAATTAATTTTTAAAAAGTTTTATTGAATGGTTTATATGTATTATATTTAGCATACTGTTTTTTTTTTATTGTGTATTGTCCTTTTGTCATGATTATTCCTTGTTGTTTAAATGTACTGTCTGTCATGCAATTTCTACAATTTTATTTTATACATGTAAAAGGCTCACGCCGTGTATTGTAATAATAAATAAATAAATAAATACACTTTCATAAAAGGTACCTACACAGTACTGATGATGACGGATGATTTTGGGCGCCATTTAATGGAGTATCAATCTCAAAGGCGCTGCAAGCTCTGTTGGAAGAGCGATGTCATCGGTTTGCTTCAGAGTTTTGCTGTAGGTTGATTTCTTCGAAGGTTCTGGAAGAGTCGATTCCAGCTGTTGGGTCCAGCGACACTTAAAGCCCTCTCATAGAAGCTTGACTTGTTGGCTTTGTTCATTTCATTTCAAATGTTTTTGTTGGGCGTAGCGATCTAATTGTACTACGAAATGTCTTATATTCGAGAAATCGCCATTTTTTAAATATTGCTTTATACCTGTCTTTTTTTCTCAAGACTAAGACATTTCTGGTAAGAGCGAAATCTTTGCTGGTCCACATGTTGAGTTTATTAATTGTTAACATGTTATGTTATGACTGTTTGATTCTTTAATACTATAAAAATAAAAAAAATAGAAAAAATACATACTTATATTATGCTTTAAAAACACAACAGAAAGTGAAATATACTTTATAATAATCACATTGTTAGAGGCATTACGTTGTCTTTGTTCAGTTCAATAGTTAAACAATTTGAAATATTTATTTGTGGAATTGAAAATAGGTACATAACTTTTTTTCATAAACTAAATACTTAATATATAAAGGGAGCCGTGTATTTTTTATAGTCATTTGTTTGCAGAATTGATAGAATGAAGTTAATTCAGTATATAATATACATATATTACCAATTAAATCAAAAATATCGAAAATTTCGACTCGTTAAGTTATGGAACGAGACAGTCGATAGTATTGTCATTAGCCGTTGTGACGTACTGTCGCTGTCTCGCGATTACTACTTGACGTTGCCCCGTAGATCGACAATGCACCTTTATAATAATGAACAAGGTACATTTTACATCAGCATGGCTATAAAACAATATTGATTGAATTAAGGAAGTTATTAAATGGATTAATTAGTCAATTAATTAATATTAAGTGCATATAAATATATATAAAATATTATACAAGAGCGATGAAAGGTATGATTACTTGTTAAATGTGACAAATTTACACTCACTGCTCAATTAATAATGTGGTTAAAGCTTTAAAATTATATTATTATACACCATTTACACGAAAGATCTTGATCCGTTCGAGATCTGAAATGTGAGATATAATTCAACATTTAGACGGATCTTGGTCCGTTTGAGATCTGAAATATGAGATACCAAAAAATGATTGTTTGTATGGTTTGCATTAGTGATGTAACGAATATTCGTATTCGCATTCGCGAATAGTCACATATTTCGAAGTATTCGCAAAAAAAATATGCGAATGTTTTGCGAATATCATTTTGGTAATAAAGTATCGGTAAATCAGTCGGTGTGCGCCGGCGCACCCAGCAGAGACCTGTAATCTCCGTCATACAGGAGAGACGATCATGGTCCTGGCTGGGACATGTTTTGAGAATTCCTAATGATATAGTTGGCCAAAAAGAGCACTGTTCTTCCGTCCACAGGGGTTCCGTTGGCCCGGGCGTCCCTCTTTCACAATACACCGTTCCTACGACAACGATATCAGAGCGCAAGGAATGTCGTGGAAAGAGGTGACGCAATTGGCACAGAAACGCTCTGAATGGAGGAGGCTGATTTCTGCCCTGTGCTCCCGAGAGGAGCGTTGAGGGCGATGAATGAATGAAGTCAGTAAAAGTACCGGATACTTACCCGGTAAATTGTAGAAAAAGATACTGCAAGAAAATATTCTTGAAGAAAACTGAGGAGTTTTGAAATATTTTAAATTCCTATACCATTTTGAAAATTCGGCGACGGGGTGGTAGAAATTTTAGTGTTCGAACAATATTGTAGAAATTTAAGCAAGTGAATATTCGCTATTCGCATTCGCGAATGTCGGCAACAAATATTCGTATTCGCGAATATCCAAAATCACACATACGTTACATCACTAGTTTGCATCACATAATGCTTCTGGATTGGTGGGCCTTATTGGACATCGAAAGTAAGCATTTCAGCCAGCTTAGAGCCAATTCGTAAGCATTGGGGCACCTTTCTCACTTCTTCCGATTAGATTTTGCACAATGTTGCATTGTGTAAAGATGATTCTCCAATTGAGATGTCTGACTACACGTTGTGCCAAAATCCAGCTAAATAAATAAATAAAATTTGTATTTAAATATTTTACATAATTATTAATAAAAATAAAGTTAATATTTTCGACCGACGGCAATTGGTGGAAGATCATGTTGAATTTGCTGAAAGAAAACATGTATGACGAATATCAGTTAGCGAATTTAATGCCGGCTGATGTAAAAGATAAACTTTATTATATTTAATACAACCCCGTTAAGTTTTTGGTATTGAAAAATTCTCCCACCCTTTTCTGTAAGTTTTCGAGTGTTCTGTAAAAGTCAGGTGTTCGAAAAAATAAAGACATTTTACATCCTAAATTCAGAGATAAGATTTGCCACCAATCCTGAGTTTTTACATTTTTTTACAGCTTTGATATTTATTACATGCAGCTAGTCTGCTGGCTACATCACTTGTGGGATAGTATACCTACTAGTTAAGTAGTAGTCAAGTAATAATTGTCTTTTTTTGTAATGTTTACCGATACCGAACACCTGCTTTTTACAAGATACTCGAAAATTTACGGAAAAAAGCGGAAGACATACCTATTCCTCGCCGGGTGCTCCACGGCTTGGTAATATTTTTGTATTGTAGGTATGTTATAAAAAAGGAAAGATAATAAAAATAATATAGAGTACAAAAATAAAACAGTCATTATAATAACCGGTCTTTACTCAGATATTATATCTGAACGTAAAATCTAAACGAGTCGGCATTGTAACCTCCCCCTTCGAACTACCGAGACAACGAGAGCAATGTGTAAAACTACCTATATACGTAGTTATACTAGTAGGTGAATAAATAAAGTTGTTGCTAAAGTTCGAAACCGGACAAAGTCCGAAACCAAACAAAGTCCGAATGATGATAAAATCTGAAATATTTTAAATTACATTTCTGTAGTTCCTGGTATCTCGTAGACTTCCCGATATGTATGCTCTGTATGTATATTGTAAGATATTTTCAAATATTTCTGAATTCAGCTTATTTGCTACTCCACTTGCGGGAGAAACTGTAATGATATCTATAGATTAAAAAATAAATATTTTTTCGGACTTTAGCCACCTTATAATAATAATCGAAACCGAATTTGACCGAAGATATATAAACACAAGAAATTGTATTCGTGTATTATTTGGTGTTAAACTACATTCTTTCATTGCGGGTTTGTCTATTATTATAACCTATTTTATACCCACAGTATGTATCCATATTGTAAATAAAATCCATAGACATAAATTTATACAGCATAGGCATCTCCATATATTTTTATGGGCAGGACTATGATAAAAAAAACGAACCGAAATGTACTTAAGATTTATTTCGAACAAAACACGAATAACAAGTATTGAAGCAATAGTATTGTACATTATTATTTATTGTTATTTCTCTGTATCTGATTGGTTGGAGAAATGTTCAAATGATATTTTAATATTTTATTTATATAGGTCAGGGGTTGGCAGACTTATACACCGTCGTAGGTCTATAGCAACAGAATTAAAAGACAACCGATCGACTCACAAGCCAAAAAAAGTTTTTAATTTTTTTTTGGTTTCCCTTATACTCAAAATTTTTACTCTTCCGTCGCCGGATTTTCGAAAAGGGTGTGGAAATTTCCAATATTTCATTATCCACTCAATTTTGACACTTTTTTTCCGATTTTTCAAAACTGGGCACTGGTGGTGGAGTGTTCTGGAAGAAAGTATGAGGGAGACTGGATGGACATCCATAAGTTGACCCCAGAGGCTGTGCAGTGGCTTTCTAGAGGGGAACCAAGGATTTGATTTGGAATATTTAATGAACACAGCAATTTAGCTAAGAAAATTAATAAAAGCCAAAGCCATACAAAAAGTACTGAAGGTACTATACTATAGACTCACGCCGTGTTCCAGGTGAGATAGGCAGAGAGAACGGAACGCCATGTTGATCTATCCCTACACACTTCCTTCGCTTCCTCTAAATTCATCCAGTTTCTAATACATGCACGCCGATTTCTCTTACTCAATACGTAGTTCTTGGACATCTGCGCTTCCTTACACCCCTTCTTATAGATAAGTACATCATCCTCGTCATCTTTTCATCGTGCATTCGCTGAACTTGTCCAAACCATCGTAGCTTATTTACACGCACTCTATCCATAAACTCCTCTCGCGGCCGCTCATTCTCCTGATATCCTCATTCTTCACTCTATCTCGCAACGTTTTATCAACCATTATTCTCAGTGAACGCTTGTCCACAGCATTTATTCAACTTTCGTATTTTTTCAACCACGTCCAAGTTTCGCTTGCATAAGTGTCGGTACCAGAATGGTATTGTGCACCAGCATTTTTGCCATGTTCGACACATAATGCTAATAATGTGTCGAAGTGCACCAGCCACTTTTCTTCTTTCTATGTCCTTATCGTCCCTTCCATCTTCCATCCCTCGCAAACAGACTTCCCAATTATGCATATTCATTCACTTGCTCTAAACATGCATCGTACAAAAAGTAAAGTTAGTAAATTACTATAGTTTCATAAAACTGTGTTTCATTATGTACCAAAGCTTCTACATTTTCTTTATTACCGTAAAAATTAATTTCAATTTCATAATTGATGTATAAAGATACATCCTACAATAAACACACCTGTTATCTATCTCCTACGCGGGGTAGGCAATTATTAATGAACATTGGTTCACCTATACCTATATTGTGTGTTGTATAGTTGGTTCTTTATGCATTTTAAGTTAAACGAAACGGCCAACGTCTTTATCGCATGAAATAATCGATCGAATAATATTTTAATCCAACTATTTTGTTATTAATATCTTATACCTAAACTAGCTTATAACTCGACCTCCTTAAAGACATAATAATAAAATTAAAAACTCAACCCAATAAACAAATATTTCTATATTTTTCAGGTGGGTGTTCTCGTGCATTAATTCGTGTGTCCCAGGTGGGATAAGCAAAGAGAACGGACCGCCATTTTAATCTATCCTCGTGCACTTCTTTCGCTTTCTCTACACTCATCCAGTTTCAACATCAACACGAGGCCTTTCTTGAGAATTTGATATTCTTTTTCAGATTAATATATCCTCTTTATTGTCATCTTTTCAACATACAATTGCTTCCACATGCCCATAGGTACCATCGCAACTTATTTATAAGCATTCTATCCACAGCACTGCCGTCACATTCGCTCATTTTCCTGAAATCCTCATCTCACAACGCTTAGATAGGTACCTACTAGGTAAATAAAAACAAAACATGATATAGTTATAACTTACTTCCGATGGCCGAACAGCCCTTGTAGGACCTTTGCCTCCGAAACAATACATCTCCAAGCCTTTCTATCTTGAGCAATGGACTGCCAGTCGTCTTTAGCATTGAACTCCTCCAGATCTCGGTTGATGTTATCTAACAATCTTTGTCTTGGTCTGCCTAACGGTCTTCTGCCCTCCGGTATACCCTGCATAATACCTTTAGTCGCCCTTTCTTCTCCGGATCTAACAACGTGGCCAATCCATGCCAATCTTCGGGATCTGATCTCACTTGTGATGAAAGGTTGTTTAGTTGTGGAGCGAATTTCTTCATTACTTTTAAGCCTCCAGGTTCCTTCTGCAATACCTGGTCGTGGACCCAATATTTTTCTTAGAATCCTATTTTCAAAAGACAGAAGTCTTTGTTGGTCTTTAAGGGTCATACACCAAGATTCCGAACCAGATTTTTTGATATAGTTATAATGAAATCAAATATATTTACATATGAAATTATTATGTTAGATAACAGACCACATAACTGGACATTGTATGACGGATAAGGACCGGTTCAGTCATATTAATATAACAGTCTAGTGAACAGGGAGGGAATGGATTTTTAAAAATTAAAACTGCGTTTCAAATTTTAAATCTTCAATAATACAATCGAAAAGCACTCAAAATTTACGCCCATCAGACTGAAAATAATAATAGTATGAGTTTGTGGTGAACTTAAGAAATTTATACGTTCAAGATGGGTGGCAAGATGGTAATATAAAATGTAAACTGTCCTTATTTTTGAACATCTCCTTTTTACAGGGCACTCGAAAACTTACTAAAAGAGAGTGGGAGACCAATTCTACGCCATGGGTGCTTCTTGAAACACGAACTAGGAACGAGAAACTCCAAGAACTAGGAGCATCTTGTCTCAGAATATACAAAACAGCACCAATGAAATAACTTGAATGAAGTTGGATGTTTTGCATATCAATTTAAATTGGATACACTTATGTTTATATCCCTATTGATTGATGTATAGATATGTCGCCGCCAGATAGTTAAATTAGTCAGTTAACTAAATGACTGGGCAGTTAGTTAAACCTCTGACTTAACTTAGCCAGTTAACTCAATGACTGACAGAGGTCTATAGCCGGATTGCTTAGCCAAACTCTATTTTTGAAGATTCTTCCTAGTGCGTCCCATTTCTGGGTCCGTAGTCAAAACACATTTTAGCGTTTTCGTTCGAATACTGAAGATGTTGCGAGAAAGTGTCAATTTTTGTAGCTACTTGTGTATTTTACATAATTTAACAATCGAGCTTGAATGCTTGATACGTCATTGTGAATTAACGAAACGGCAGCTAGGGTCGGCAATGTACCCCCATTTATGGCGCTCCGCTGCGCTTCTGCTGCAGTCCGTTCTAATGCGGTTCAATCTCACCCACTCCCTACGGTCCAACGTAAAACCATCAAGTCTTTTGGTTGGGTCTGTTACCAAGTATTTATTTTTTGTGTTTTTACTATCCCATTCAACCGAAGCCAGAATTTGGCTGAGGGATACAAGAGTCATTTTATAAATTTTAAATATTTTGCGATTGTATTTTATTTTACAATTTTATCTTTCTGACATTTTTTTTTACAATTTTATCTTTTTGACATTTTTTTTTACAATTCTATCTCTTTGAGATTTTTTTTTATGATTTTTGTTTTTAGTGATTTTTATGATTTATAGCGCCTGACATGCCATACGATTATATATATAACGAAACGGCTAGGCATTCATTCGAATGCCAGCATTTAACTAACTGCCTAGCCATTTAGTTAACTGGCTAATCTACTATTGGCCGGCTTCTCGTACATAATCGGAGTTGATTCACAACAATGATGCGATATAACGGCCACGTGTAGTATCTATCAACCTATCCACTGTTGATTATTCCTGATTTTAATTTTGATATTGAAATTTATCAATTAATATTCTAATCATAGTCTTTATATTATAAAAAATAAAATAAGTAACAAAAAACTTTATATAGATAAGGTATTTTAAATGTTATATAAAGTTATTTACTATCCAATTGTAACGTAAAATTAAGTAATATGATGGAAATTGAAAAAAGTACCTACCCATATTAAACTTTGATCTGCAATGAGTTTGAATTTTCTTCTCCAATTTCTCCCTATTTTCAGCTAGTCTCTGTAGTTCTACGTATGTGCTACAGTTCATGTCTTTCTTTATTAGATCCATTTAAGTGTCTTTTGGTCGGCCTCTACCATGTTTGCCTTCGGTCCTACCCTCCGCGAGGGTGATGATCAGGCCTGGGTGCCTGATGTTGTGGCAAATGTAGTTTGCTCGTTGTTGACTGATTTTTTAAGGAGTTGCCTATGATCAAAATTATTTACAAGTGTGCATATTTTAACAGTTTATATTACATCAAAAGCCCATAAGATTGTCACATTTAAATAAAAAAAAGGAAAATAGTAAACTGATAAAACTAATAAATACCTAAGTACATTTAGACATCAAAATATATTTGAATAACAGTTTTTTATCAATGAATTATAATTACCTTCTTATCAACATGGGCTTCTCCCGA
Source organism: Athripsodes cinereus (assembly GCA_947579605.1). Classification (NCBI taxonomy): domain Eukaryota; kingdom Metazoa; phylum Arthropoda; class Insecta; order Trichoptera; family Leptoceridae; genus Athripsodes; species Athripsodes cinereus. Next base: position 2,269,358 of record OX388307.1, read on the forward strand.
TATTAATTTGTTCAAATTTTATCATACTGCTTGTCGATATATCTTATTTCACTTTTTTATCATCGCCTGATGATGGAGTCGAAACTCTCCGAATACTGGTAAGCGAAGTTAATAAAAGTCATTTGGAAGTTAACTATATATTGTGGTTTTTTTTTTCAATTTATCTTGAAATGGACTTTCAACAAGTACCTTTTTTTTTTTTTTTTTTTTTACTATATTACATATATATATATTTTCCATATTTCACAAATAAATTCACAATAGGTACATAAAATTTAAATAATCAATTACTATATAATAAAAAGTCATATGCATTGCCCCAATCAGAATTTCTCCTGGTATGAGGGGTCAAGCTTCAGTATCCTGATCACTTATTTTAATTAAATTATACTATTTACAAACTCAAATTAAATCACACAATCGTTTACTCATCACAAACTTCTTCAATTCCCTCTTAAAGGCATTAAGGCTCGCTGTGGACTTAATTATTTCTGGGAGTGAATTATATGTCAGTGATGCAGTGTACACACAACTGTATCTCGCTCTATTGGTTCTAGGATAGTCCATTCTGATATGTTCTCTCTGTCTTGTTTGGTAATTATGTACCTTCGGTCAATAATATCAAAATTTTGAAAATTTAATAACAGTTTTTGCTCCTACAAACGGTAAATAATGTAAACAATCAACACTGTCATTCACTTCATTAACCTAACCTAACCTAACCTACTTACTTACCTGTCCCATACACACAAATAAAGGAAACATGTTATGAATTAGTGTCATAATTATGAAGAAGAAAGGTAATGATTAAAAGGAAACCCGTCTTCTTCTTTGCCCTTTGCTTTTATCCCATTTTTTAGGGTCGGCTCCACTAGTTTTCATCGTCCAGTCCTCTGTATCCTCCGAACGCAGCTCTGCCTCCTTCAGATATTTGACCATTGCGGACATCCCCAGGTGGTCACTGGTCTGCCTAATCCTCTGGATCCTACTTCTATATCCATTGTCCTTTCCATCTATTATCCATATTGGGAAATTAACAATTGCGTTGCTACGAGAATATCGAATTTATTGCTGCTCGGTACTCGAAAAACTAACATTTTGAATCCTCGAGAGCTACCAGCAAACACGTCAACGTCTCCAAACTAACCATATATTGAATCCGTCGGATTTGATTGGCTTAGGTATTTAATTTTTAACAAATTTAGTTGTTGGTTCATATATATGTAAAATAAAAATAAAATTATAAAAATCGTTGTGTGGGGACTGGACTACCTACAAAGTTTTTTTTCTCTGTAACGCACACACACACACACAGGGCCGTATCAAGTGTGGTTAAAGTGTGAACTAATGTCTGGAAATATGAAAATTATAATAATCTCAAACATAATTACACCTTCCAAACTATGTGTACTTACTATAACCTAATGTACGATTTACACATACATTTTATACTTCATATTTTATACTTTTACTACAATACCATAACGGCAAATCTTCTAAGTGGGGTAGTCAGCTGACCAGCTGCAAATAATAAACGTGCAAGCTGTCCTCCCCGTGCAAACAAAAAATAAAACATTCAAGATGGGTGGCAAGCCTCAGCGTTTAATTTAAGATGTAAGGTGTCAAGTTGGAAATGCCAATTGTGGTAATGATGGACTTGCGAAAGTTTAATAATTATAAGTTGTTATTGGCTTTAACAGTTCAAAAGGAGTCCTCAGACTGCTGAAATATCCGGAAAAGAGATCATTTTATTTCTTGTTCAGTCTGCGCAACGCAATGAACACACACCCGTTAAGATGAAGATAGTATAATGATATCCTTGTATCATGAAGTTGGTCAGCAGCGAAAGTATTTGAACCCGGCATCTCTAGATTGAAAATCCAAGACTCGACTATAAACTTTTTTATAATTATTCTTTAGGCATTCCATCTTGATATTGAGTTATTTTATATAAAACTTTTGAACATTCAAAGGAAGCATGAAAGAGCGATGCTACAAATATAACTCTCTGATCGCATTAGAAACGCTGAGATACGTAGAAGACTGGGAGTTATGGATGTCGTCGAAAGAGTAGGAAGGTTGAAGTGGTCATGGGCAGGGTATGTTACTAGACTTAAAGATCAAAGATGGACAAAAAGGGTAGTGGAGTGGAGACCTCGCGAAGATAAAAGGAGTAGAGGAAGATCTCCAACAGGTTGGCCAGACGACATTAGAAGAATCGTGGTGACTGTTTGCAGAAAGCACAAGACAGAGATGCCTGGAGATATGTTATAGGGGAGGCTTATGTTCAGCAGTGGACAGGAATAGCTGAATAAGTAAGGAAATAAGATTGAACGTTTCATTTTAAAGCTCGGCTAGTTACATCAGATAAAATATGGCCATAAGCTCTCTGATTGATGAGTATACAGGATAATGTATGATACTTATATTATTAATTACAACATAATATCAATTAAAACGCAATCAGGATGTTTTATACATACACATCTAATAATAATAATAATTTTCATATTATTTAAAGGATCTCACTTACTTATACGGGAGGGAAGTGGTTATTTTCTCATTTTGATGTCTCGGTACTTTATTATTAATCCATCTATAAATATTATTTGATTTTGTTTGATGATTATGTATATGTATTTCTGTTTCTTTTCATATCCTTTGTAGCCTATTTTACAGGCGAACCAATGACTTAGAGAGTTCCATAATGAAATTAAAGACAAATGTTTTCTTCTAGTTGATTGATTTCGTCGGTAGCCTGGAGGTAGAGTCTCGGCCTCATGAACAAGCGGTCCGTAGTTCGATACCAGGTGCCGGCAAACTCTCCTTTCACGACACAAGCTTTTAGCAGCTTACTGTGAAAGGTGTATAAGGTTGTATTTGGGTCTATAACAAAACCCAGATATATCTTTTTTAAAAACAAAAAAAAAAGCATAACATCCAGGACAATTTGAAAAAGGTCATCCTTCACTTTGCCCTGGCCGGGAAACGAGCCCGGATCCTCGTGACTCAAAGGCAAGAGCTTTACCTCTGTGCCACACCGGCCGACCTTTAAAGCCTTTTTTACAAGTAAATAAATGACTTCGGACAATTCACTGTGTCAGTGTTTAGGTGGTAGAGTTCCATAATGAAATTAAAGACAAACGTTTTCTTCTGCTAAATTGATTTTTATTGAGAATGGCGTCTTTCCTATTTATTCTCAATGCCCTTGAAAGATGAAAGACGTTTCTTTCAATAAAATCAACATAGTAGAAGAAAACATTTGTTTTTGATTTGACTTCTGTGAACTTGAATTCTTTGAACGTGTTTCTAAATACATTGAAGTAGATACATAAGTAGGTATATCCTTCACCCAAATATCGGAGAAATCTGGGGATCTACATTTATGCCAATAATCCGTATTCCTGTTTAATGAAATTGCAAAAATTTTAAATATTAGGCATGTTTTTTAGAGCTTTTTTTTTAAATTCACGTTAAGGTCATCTTTTGTAAAGAAATATTCGTTAAGATATACAATCTTTTATTTAAATAGGTTTTGCTATGAAGGAGTTATGCGCGTATTTTTTTTTTAAATTGATTTTTTTATTTAGTTTACGAAGACTGTAATGTGCCAATAAAAGCGTTTGATTAGAGTGAAAAACATTTTTTTTACTAGCCCCAATGTGTAAATTGTTACAAAATAATTCAATTTCTCGCCACATATTTTTAAAGACGAGTTATTTTTGTCTCTTATTTCACAACTTTGCATGAACAATGCATACGACATTAATTGCAGTGTATCTTTTTCCAATGTTTTGTTTCCTTTGCAAAGTCGGGTTGAATGAAATCTAGTTGATGCTTAATATTAGGCGTTTTATCTCCCTTATTTACTTAGTGTTGCTTTGGTTTTGAATGATGATATTTTTTGTCTATGCCCTAGGCTGAAATAGCTTCCATCTATCTCGTTCTTTGTTTTTCTATGGTCAGTTTAAATAAAGAATGTTGGTAGGTACATAATGGAATTTCTATTTTTATCGAGTTCTGGAAGATGTGTTGAACTTTTGAATAATTACCTTGAACAGGACTCTCAAAAGCTAAATCAAAAGAGTTTTCTATTTCTGGAAATTCCAGTTTTAAAAAAATGTTTCTAAAACTAAAATAATAGAGCACTAAAAATTATGACAAAAAAACTTTAATAATACATAGTTCGATAGAGGCTGAAAAGCATAAGAAATGAAGATTTCTAAAAAGATAATTATTAATTTTACATACATATTTAGATAAATCAAATATTTCACTTTATATACGCCACACTTTAAATTCTTTTAAAGTAATAATTTATGATTAAAACTAAGGTATTCCGGTCCATAAATCAATAGAAAATAATATCTATTAGTTATTAAACTACCACGCTTACCCTCTGTTTAACCAATAACCAGTTATTATCAATTTTTCATGCGAATCGGTTGAATTAACGGCATCGCTCCGGATTCCTTCTAACATTTTTTTTTGTATATTTAATCATATATTATGGAAGAAAACACAATTGTTTTTAGTTTTACTTTGTATTTAATTGTATAATGACCAAATTTCGACTTAATAAAGTTATTATCAAATTCATTGACAGACATTTTATTTATTTATTTTAAAGCGCACAACAGATGTTCGATTCACATAATTAGTCAAATCAGCAAAATTTACACAAATAATCGAACACAAATCACACAAATAATCAAACACAAATCACAAAAATAATCAAATACAAATCACACAAATAAGCAAACACAAAAAATCAAACAATCAAACGACCAAAATCAAACATTCAACATTGTGTGACAATGACTTTATAAGTCGAAACCTTGTCATTATATCGTCGTTGCATATTCAAAAAGGGACATGTGAATTCATAAATGTTTTGACATTTCTAGAATATACTGCTTATAATGACATCATAACCATTATCATTAAAAATCAATACTTAAAGAATAATATCACATGCCAATAAAAAGTCCAAACTACAATTTTAATGCCTCAATGAAGAGTTTTAAAAGAGTATGCCTAAATAAAAATGTGCACACATGACTCTTTTTGAATATGCAACGACGATATAATTAAATACAAAATAAAACTATAACCGGGTTAGTTGGAAGACGTCGCATTCTAGCGATAAACTCGCCCTCTGTACATTGAATTGTACAACTGATATTTTTATGATACTTTGTATTGATTTGAAATAATGTAACCAATGTACCTAAAGTAAAAAATAAAATAAATAAAACTGATTACGTTTTCTTCCTTACTGTCGGTATATAACAAACATAAAAGGCGCTGATTTTTATTATTATTACACAACACAGTTAATTTTTTCACTTTGATTTATTAAAAATCTCGAATACTTTCGTCAATGTAGATAGATTGACATTTTCAAGAGAACTGATGAAAGAACTCGAGATTTTTAATAAATCAAAGTGAAAAATGATTTATTAAAAATCTCGAATACTTTCGTCAATGTAGATAGATTGACATTTTCAAGAGAACTGATGAAAGAACTCGAGATTTTTAATAAATCAAAGTGAAAAATGATTTATTAAAAATCTCGAATACTTTCGTCAATGTAGATAGATTGACATTTTCAAGAGAACTGACGAAAGAACTCGAGATTTTTAATAAATCAAAGTGAAAAATCAACTGTGTTGTGTGATAAAAATAAAATATCATCAGTATGAATTTTCACTCTGTGAACGTACAGACTTAAGAAATTAATAAAAGGCGCCCTTTATTGGTAAATTTAGAATGTAAAATGTTTTTCATTTCAAATACCTACCTGCCTTCTACAAGGCTCTCGAAAACTAACAGAAAAAAATGGGAGACCTGTTCATTACCGGGAATTCCATGGAGTGTATACAATGAAGTTGATAAACACAGAATATACCTAACTAATACCTACTGCATGTAAAACTGATCCTCATTTTAGTATGCCCGAGGCTTGAGGCACCACAGAATCTCTTGTTGGACACGGAAGGCATATATGTTTAGGTAGTTAGTTAATCGCTGTTGTGATATATAAATGTTAAGAGTATTGCATGATGACCACGTGAAGGAGGTAATAATTATATTCATTATATTATTACTGTTAACACTTCATGGTACAAGGCTGTTTTTTTGTCTTTTTAATACGTTTGACATTTTGGTCCTGTAGGTTCAACAAATTAGTTTAAACATTCTCAGTTAGTGGACCTAATCGTTGGTCACCTCATGTAGGTCTTCTCAATCAAACTGAAGCCATCCAGAGTGTTAAAACACATAAAAGTGCTTTGTCAATATTTTGGCACATAATTGTTAATATGGCAACCCTGTGTGTTTCTGCTGACTATGTTTTTTTGTATGTAATAATATTTTAGCCGACAATAAATATTCTCATGGTGAACATCGTGTTCTCACACAGATAAAACTCCAAAATATGATTCATTGTCTAATATTTTGAGTCGTATTTACACTCAAGACTAGAGAATGAACAAACCCTATCGATCCATATAATATACCGTGCCCTGGTTATAATACATTTAATGTGAATCATCGTTAATGTGTCAGGTTGAATTCCGATATTGTTTCGGAGGTATCGGTGACTAGATGACCATTTATCACTCCTGCCTCAACCAGTATTATTCTAAATAAAGGTTGCTTAAGCCATCCAAAACTTTATAAACGGAAAAAACTGAATCACGTCCTTACTCAAGGTACTACAGTAAGGTAAATTTAAAAAGACCGTTCTTCGTTTTGCCCTGGTGGGCCGATCGCACCCGGAATCTCTTAACTCAAAGAAAAGAGCCTTACCTCCGTGCCACAATGGTCACAACTTACATAAATCTATCTACATATTTGAAAAAAAAAACATGTTAAGGGAATAACCACTGCAAGTCACGGAGTGTTAATAATATACATATTAGGTGGTAACAATCCTCAGAAGCATGCATCGTCGTCTTCTTGCTTCCAGGAAACATGGCAGAGCGACCTGCCAACCAATCCTTCAGTAGGTATATATATTATTTAGTTATGTATGTTTATCATCATCAACATCATCTGCATGATGCATTTTCCTCCAGGCAACCAGGTCTGACCTTGGTGAAGAAGCTAGACACGAAAGGATCCTTGTTGTTGTAATTATAATTAGGTATTCACTAAATTATCCACTATTCTCAGACGGTCGTGCGTGTAATGAAAAATAATCCTCACATAAACTTACTTAGGTTAGTTGGAAGATATCACATTTTAGTGATAAACTCGACCTCTATTCATTGAATTGTATAACTGATAATTTAATTGTATTTTGAATTGATAATTATTAATATCGTACCCAATATACAGTGAAGAATAAAGTAAGTACCTAAATAAGAAATAAACTTGTTGCCAAAAACCCAAGACGGAGAAGTCTGATGAAATATTATGTGGAAGGCTTATGATTATCAAAGACTAGGTCTCCCACTCTTTTCTGTAAGTTTTTGAGTGTCCTGTAAATGGCAGGTGTCACCAGGGTTTATAATGTGGTGTTCACATTTGGCGAATATTACCTGGACACCAAAATATCGTCAGCCATTTGAACCGTGTGAACGAATTGACATTTAGTCTGAAACGATGAAAACCGGTAGATTTTGTCTCAAGTTGACCACCTTCCAACTTTTAAAGCTGGTTGAACGATGCGCGCATGCGTAGATACGCGCGGCATCCGTATCTATGGTAAAAACTTTATAACCTATAAATTTTATATGCAATGTTTCCCGCTTCGTGACAGTTGTTATCTCTGTTGTTGGTTTGTGGCGTTTGTTTCCTTAATAAAAAGGCACCTTATAACCTCTACTATAACATTTTCAACCAATAATAAACACTTCGCGATCATCATCTCGACGTCCGTCATTTTGAAAACAACGTCAAAATCAAAGCTCATCTGACAGATCGTATCTATATCGGTGGACCGTGTGAACAGATGTGACGATCAATGGGCGTCCGGCGAAATTTTTTTTATACAAACGAAATTCGCCTGGCGATATTCGCCAAATGTGAACACCACATAATAGAGAATATTGGAGTCGACGGCAAGTTTAGCAAGTAGCTTAATTGGACAAAGCACTCCTCGCGACAAGGTAGAAATGGGGGTTCTAGTCCCGTCCGGGACATTACCGAATAAGGTGGCGTTGTTTTTTCTAAGCCTTATATGGTAGTTTCATGTGTTAAAATTACATAAAAAATTAAAAAATATTCTAAACATTTGTTTGATAATGTTTTATAAAATCAGAGAAAGTTTTAGAATCTTTGTTTTCGTCTAAATTGTTATATTACGTGTTTTACTTTTTGAATAAAAAAATAATTTTGTTTAGTATCATTTCGCTTGGGGCTGTGTCCTTTTTGTGCTTTCGCTTCGTATATTTTTATTTTTGACGTTGAAAAGACGTTCCTTTTGATATTTTTTGAATGATGATCAAGATCCACCCATATGAATAAATCATATCACGTCTCTTCACCCCATTCGCTCCGAAAAGTAACATTAGATCATTTTGATAAACGTGATTTTTGACGATGGAATTTTTGATTTATTATTATTTTATGTTTTTATTAAAATAAATTTTTAACAGTATGTTAATTATTTATTCGAATTTTATACTTAGATTTTTTTATGTCTATATCAGGTATTTTAACTTTCATCTTTTTGGTTTCTTATTTTGTGTTCGTGTCAACCATTCTGAATAAAAGAAAATATTTTAAACAGTTTCGGGTTCATATGGTATACTATGCGTATCCCAGGTGGGGTAGGCAGAGAGAACGGAACGCCATATAGATCTATCCTTGTATACTACTTTCGCTTCCTCTACATTCATCCAGTTTCTCATACATGCACGCCGATTTTTCCTACTCAATACGCGCCCGTCCTGAAGAATTTGATCCACGTGATCAAGCCACGTGGTTCTTGGACGTCCGCGCTTCCACACACTCCCTCTTTCAAGTAAATACATTCTTTTCGTCATCCTTTCATCGTGCATTCTATCAACATGTCCAAACCATCGCAACTTGTTTACACGCATTCTGTCCACAAAACTTCTCTCACATCTCCTTATTCTCCTGATATCCTCATTCTTCACTCTATCTTGCAACATTTTACCAACCATTCTTCTCAGTGAACCCACAACATTAATTACACTTTCGTCCTTCTTCAACTACGTCGTATGATATGCACCATCAAAATCATCATTATCACCACACCCCTGCAAGTCCTGGAGGAACTGCAGGGTTATAATATGGTCACGCCATTGAATCCTCAGACGGCCACGTTTCATGGCACCATCCTCTCAGCCATAATATATTTGTTTGTCGTTGTTTTTTTTAAAAAAATATCAGTCGTTCGGTAAAAAAATATTTTAAAGAAATTAGAAGATACCTATAGGTATTTCATAAAATTGAAAAATTTCACAACAATATTAATAAATGCATCAATGTGTGATACATTCTTGAGGTTAAGTCACATAATACAACCATAATACTCATGTAAATGTTGAAAATGACTCTTTTCAGCTACCGCGGGATTGGCATCCACGTTTTTTGACTATAGTCACATTGCGCATCGTAGTATTAAGATCAAGACTAGATTAAGGTCGTATTTAGTTTGTGTCAAGGGTAACCCTGCTTGGTCTAGTCATTTAATCCTCAGCCGGCCACGTATCCGAGTATTCTGTTCTCATTCATTCTTTCCACGTGTTTAAACCATCGTAACTTATTTCCATACATTCATCTTGAGTAGTGTTGTGGAATTCTCAAGAAATAATTTTTCGAGAAATTTTTTATTTAACAGAATAATAATAATAAATACTTTATTCAATCAATCAATGTACAAATGTACAAATGTTGAGACAATTTATCACCAATATGGCTACGATTGATTATGGAAACATAAAAATGTTAGATACCTACATAGAAAAAAGTGCTAATAACTGATGAAAAATCTTGATGTTTGACACCCCACATGCCCATATTTAAGTTAAAAAAAATTGCAGGTACGTACATGGAAAAAAGTGTTAATAACCTCTGATTTGGGCCTTAATCAGCCCCACAATTTTTTGAATCAATCAGATTGGCCGCGAAGTGTACTGGACGAAAGGTCATAATACCACTAAGAAAAATTATGGAGAGAAATTTCTCTTCCATCAGAGAAGAATTTTCTCTTCTCACATCACTAATCTTGAGTATTCCACTAACTTTCATTCCACATTCTTCTCGTATAGCACTGTTTCGCACACGAATTCTCAGACTTTTACCATACATACCATTACATTTACAATTCAGCGATGAAGCATGCCACCCTTCCAGAATGTTTTATATTTTTATTGGCATATATAGGACAACCTGCATGTTTATTACATGCAGTTTTACTGGCAACACTACTTGTGAGCTATGCCGTGATAATAAAACAGTTCTTTATTATGGAATGCCATAAAAGGTTAAACTACTTCTAAGACACATTTTATGAACAGGTACCTAAACTAACTAACCTTTTTATATGTTAAATACCTGTAGTCTTATAATAATTGTCCATCCATTTTCAATGGAAAATTAGTAGTCAATGAAATATTTTTTATTTATTAGGTATAGTGCACATGTGCATATAATTTACACCCCCCAAATAGAATTGGTCTCGATTTTTTTTTGGTAATTTTGCAGTGTCTTGGATAAGGCAATTAATACACAGTGACATATTATTTCATTTATCTATAAGATATTTAATATCTTCAATTGAGGAGTGATAAGGTATATGTGACATATCCTGAATCTTCTTCTTCACGTGTCCTTCCGGGTCCCCCCGACGTTGACGATCATTTGGGATAAAGCTTTTTTTTCAGACAATATATTTGGATTTCGTATAGACTCATTACTGTCTATTAATACACTTACTGCGTGTCACAGGTGATGTAGGCAGAGAGTACGAAACGCCATGTTGATCTACCTTTACATATACTTCTTTCGCTTCCTCCACATTCTCATTCCAGCTTCTCTTACATGCACGCCGTATTATCTTACTCAACACGAAAACGTCTTTGAGAATTTGATCCACGTGATCAAGCTACGTAGTTCTTGAAAGTCTGCGCTTTCTAACACCCCCTCTTTCAGATAAATACACCCTTTCATCGTCCATTCGCTCGTCCACAACCAAACCATCGCAACTTATTTATACTACTATTGCTACTGACAATAAGACGATTCTTAAAAGGATCGTTACAGCTGAAAACCAATGCGATCACAGAAGATAACTTTATACAATATCCAGAGTACAACTTAACTAAAAAGAACTTTAAATTTTCCTTGTAAATTCTGCATACGTCACATTAAATATATCAATATCTCCAGCCAGACCATTTAACATTTGAACAGCCCTTCCTACTGGGGACTTTGTCAATATGTTTGTTCTGCTTTGAGGCTGGTTAAAAAAATCGTGATGTCGAGAACGTCCATAAATGCATCGCGAACATAATAATAATAACACTTTCTTGATAAAAAAAAACAACAAGAACAACTGGCGAGCTTATTACCAGTAGGCCTAGTCAAAACACATTTAAGCGTTACGTTTTCGTTCAAACGTTGACGACGTTGCGAGAACGTGTTAATTTTCGTAGCTACTTGTGTATTGATGCGTTCTCGCAACCTCGCCTTGTTTGAACGAAAACGTAACGATTAAATGTGTTTTGACTAGGGGCCCTGGAAGCAATATCTTCCAGCTAACCAATATATTGAAATTTTCCAGTATTATATTATACCTACTCTATCTATAACACCACTTACACATCTGCTCTTCTCCTGATATCCTCATTCTTCACCTTACTATTAATCTGACCAAAGAAAATAATAATTAAATATTATGTAATGACGAATCTTTCAACGCCTGCGATCAAACTATCGATCATTAAGTATACACGTTTTGGATCAAGATCAATGCTCAAAAATCGATCAGCGATTAACCCAGTAATACATAATTTTTCTTATTACATATTACCTATACATATTACATCGAGTTTTATGTATAGCATTTTATATTCGGGAGCGATTAAACTAATCATCGGCGATTATATTTTCGTTGGCGTGTTTTTTTTTTAGTATTATTACTATATTATAGTAATTTTATAACCACCAGTTTCGGAAATTGTCTAATCTACTTAAATTGTAGCAACGTTTAAAAAAGATTATTATTATATGCCTCAAATTATTATATAATGGTAATTTTTATCTTGTTATGTGTTATTACGATGGTTTAGTTTTTTGGTTGGACGGATGGTAAGTAATTTTTTGATTTTAGTGCATTGAATACAACCGAATAGCAAACAAGTCGAGCTGTCAAACATATTTTGAAATTTTCCCTTTTTTTATCTTTGCTTTTCGCATTGACAACGCGCCATTTTCACGCGAGTTCGTATTTTAAATTTCAAAGTATCGAACGATGACCATAGTAAATTTGTATGAAATACTTAAAGCGTTCCATTTCGTTTGAACAGCAGTATTCGAATGCGTTTTCGTTTATTTTTCTTTGAATTGGAAAGTGCGGCATTTTTAACAAAGTTCGATTTTTAAAATTCACTGAAAAGTAGCCATAGTGAACTTTGTACGAGAACTTTTAAATCGTTCATATTTTATTTGAATAGTGTTACAAGAGTGAAAAAAATATTTTGCAACATTCGACAAATTTATTTTCGCATTAGTGACTGTTTTGAATAAGTTTCACTACTCAAAAACAATGTATTATTTCTGTGATGTGCTGTGTTCGACTAATGTGGATTATTTCTTCTTCATCAACTTGACGTCGGCCATTTTGGATGACACTTGACTTTTGTTTTTTGGCGCCACTACACAGCAACACTACTCCTACTACCTACTAATAATAATATGGATTTTAAATATGGAATACAATGACATCTGCGCAGGAAGCGAGCATTTTGATTGGTTAGTATTTTTTACCTACGGTTCTTTTATTGTATTTTGAACCATGTTGTGTTACATGTATTTGTTTTTTTTTTATTAAATAGAACAAACAATGTAATATTTACATTCTATATATTTTTTTACATTAGGAATATAATCTAGTGCATATTCATTTATTGAATGCCTACTCACTCAAAACATACTAAGTAATTCTGTACTTTTATATGGAAGATATCTTAAACACTCATTAATTCTGTACTTTTATATGGAAGATATCTTAAACACTCATTAATTCTGTACTTTTATATGGAAGATATCTTAAACACTCATTAATTCATTTGTTCTACCACCACGCCATTTCCCACACTTGGGGAAGCCAGCGGACCAACAACATTTGATAAAAATGCAAGTCATTCAATCCAAGTGGTATACCTCATCATTTCTGAATTGAAGATGTAAAATTTTATTAAATACGTGAATGTATAGATATATTTTAAATAATAAATAGGTAGATACAGTGAGCTCACAGGTTGCCCACTTATAAATAATGTTAAGTCTAAATATATTGTGGATATTATCCGTTTTCTGTCATAGAAACAGAATATATTTATGATCCACTCTTTTCTGCGATTGTTTCAGAAACAAAAGGTTTGTTAAATATCGACTGTGCTCAGGACAAAGGCATCAAACCACAATTTTGACAAAAGTCATTTTATGTTTTATAGTCAATCATTTGTGTCTTTTACACATTCTGGCAAAAGCATTCAATTCCCAAATGTCTAGTTTTTGTAAAAAATGCAAAATATTTTTTTTTAGCTAGGGCTTAATTGCAAATATCCAATAGGACAAAGGACTCAAACAGCATGAGTTTCATTATTAACACCAAAAAAAATCATCCAGACATAATTTTACGGCGAGGTAAAAGGCATCAAACCACATAACCCCAAACATGCGACATACATATCTCTTTAACATGTTGCTAAAGTTTGTCAGGACAAAGGATTTAATCCACATTTTTGTTAATTTTTTGCTTATAACTTGTTAATTTCTGAATATTTTCTCTTAAATTTTTATGACATAATAAAAAAACTACATTACAATAAGATGGTAAAATAATAATGACAATAATATGAAATTTTCTTTATCCTACAGTTTTTTGCTTCTCCTATAAAATTTGACCAATGTGGTTTGAATCCTTTGTCCTGAGCAAAGTCGATATGTAAAGCTCAATATTTTAACGTGCCCTTAGTGTAGCATATTCTGAGGTAGATCTTAATTTGATTAAATTTGCTTTCACATTCAATAAACTTCAATATTTCACAACTATTTTACACCTAAACGCAAGGGACTTATAGAGTGACCCTCAGTGATACACAGTAGTCTTTATAGATAGGTCTTTTTAAATTATAATCAAAATTAAATTGATAAAATTAACAAGATATAATATGGAGCACTTGGCAAAGAATTGATCTCCTCTCTTTTCCGGAAGTTTTCGAGTACATACCTATGTGTAAAAGGCGGGTGTTCGAAAAAATCAAGACATTTATCATCTTAAATTCAGTGGTGAGGTTAACTGAATCATCATCGCCCTCAACGCTCCTCTCGGGAGCACAGGGCAGAAACCAACCTCCTCCATTCAGAGCGTCTCTGTGCCAATTGCGTCACCTCTTTCCACGACATTCCTTGCGCTCTGATATCGTTGTCATAGGAACGGTGTATTGTGAAAGAGGGACGCCTGGGCCGACGGAACCCCTGCGGACGGAAGAACAGTGCTCTTTTTGGCCAACTATCACTAGGCATTCTCAAAACATGTCCCAGCCAGGACCATCGTCTCTCCTGTATTACGGAGATTACAGGTCTCTGCTTGGTGCGCCGGCGCACAGCATCATTTGTAACATGTTCATACCATCTGACATCCAAAATCCTTCTAAGACACTTGTTTTCAAAGCTTAGTATCTTCCGCTCTTGAGCCTTGGTTAAGTGCCAAGACTCGCAGCCATATAGAAGGATTGGGATGATGCACGCATTGAACAAGCGACATTTTGTCCTGATGTTTGAGTCCAGACGCCTTTAAACTTTGTTATTTTGTAATTACCTTTGGAATTACCAATCCGCATAGGAGCAGCTAGCGCGGCTTTCAACAACATGAACAAAGTTTGGAAGGCGTCTGGTTTACCGAATACCCATCCTGAATAACTTAATTTTTTGTTAGCAATGAAAAGGCAGCTTGTATGTCTATTACATATCGCTTTTTTACTTGCATTTGTGGGATATGTCGAGATGGTATAGAATTAGTAGAAGTAAAATATTAAATATTCTATTTCAATATTTATCTAGCTGTCCTGTTTATAACACGAAGCTGCTCTGCTGGCTACCCTACTTGTGAGATAAATGCCGTGATGGTCTAGCTAGAACCTATTGTTGTCTCTAAGTACCTACCTAATATTATTTCCAATTTTCTGTTCGCGGTACCTATAGGTACTAAGGTATTATGCCGAGTCCCTTTCCATCACAACATTATGAAGTGTAATGTACCGAAGTTACTATCCAACAAGTGCCTACTTCTTCTTGATCGTTTTCAAGAATAAATAAATAATTTACGAGCTCGTTTAGCATATAAATTGATCTCGCTATCAACGTCATAATTTATATGCAACTAAAATGTTATTTATTGTTGTCATACATACGTTTATTACTAGAGTAGTTATACTTGGTTTCGCTAAGGAAATAAACTTCAAATTGACAAAATAGCACTTGCAGATATATAGCATGAGTAGGTAGGTACTTCTGTGTGTGAGGAGAGGGTAGTGTAACTATTTTACTTCTTTTGTGGCATGTGTACAATGATACCTATATTTGATTATTATATGATAGTATATTATCACTAAAACAAATAATATATAGCTGATAGAAAACAAGTTTTTATTTTATGTTGAAACGTTTTTAATTCGGATTGCAATACACGTCGTTTTGATAATGGCAGCATCACTCATGTATTGGGTGCAATGCCAGAGAAGGAGGGAGAGAGAAGTAAGTTGGTACTTTTCTGTAGAGGATTTTTTTTTTTTTAAATTTGTATTGAAAACTTAAGGAAGAGAGTGGGATACCAATTATTTACCGAGTGCTCCATGGGACAAGGATAATTGTAAACTCAAATTCAAATATGGAATACAAGTTTTTTTTATTCAACAATATACCTAATATACAATTTTTCCTTTGAAATTGAGCAGAACTCTTGTTTTGAGGGATGATTCCATGGGTTTAGATAATTTACTAATTTCTTGTAAGTTTCTCCTGTACAAAATAGGCATCCCATTCTTTCCTATAATTTTTTTAGTGTCTAATACAAGGGAGGTGTTTATAACAGTTCACAAAGAAGACAATTCACATCTATCATTCAACGATGGGGCATGCTATTTTAGAGCCATTTTGATTCTTTCATTTTTATTTGGTACGAAATGGACAACCTATATATTATTATTACTACACACAATATCGTCCTCTGGCTAATTCACTTGGAGCAAATGCCGGAAGGTATTGTAACACAGATTTATATTTGGAGGGTATACAACCAAAATGCACTAAGTCATTTTAGTTTTGAGATGATTTTGACCTCAGCGGTGTGGAATTGCTGCAAAAATGTTCTAAAGGCAAAAAAATGGACATCTTGGAAACATTAGAAATTAATAATCATAAAAATTTAGTAGATATTCAACACCCACAAATAACCTCACCACTACTTCTGCTCCTGAACCCGCCCCTGAACTTTTCACCCCCACCCTCCACACACTCCCTGCCAATTGTGACCACTCCTTAGATTTTTAATATTGTTGTATGTCATTCAATTTTAGATTTAGTATTGTGTTATTACTGATGATAACTAAATTGTAGTTGAAAACGTTATAATAATTAAAACAATCTCATAGTGGAATGAAACAGTGTTTGATTTAATTTAAATATTATCTTGAAAAAAAATTGTTTAGATCAATACGAATTTGTCGTGTATTATTTAAACTTTAACTAAGATGATATTGATAAATGACTTTTAGGCTTTGCAAACAAATTCAAACATAGGAAAAATGTTAATTACTTGAATAGTTTTTGACAATTTTTGTAGCACTAGTCTGACTTAGTGCATTTTGGTTGTATACCCTCGATTTTTAGTTCCGTTGAGCACCCTGCAAAGAATTGATCTCCCACTTCTTTCTGAAAGAGTGTCTTGAAAAAGACATGTGATTAATTGATCGGGTTGACGTTAATTTTGTAAAACTCCATTATATTTGATATAATGAAAACAAAATTGTTTTTCACTGATTTTATTTTCACTTAATGAGTAAAACTCCATTATTTATAATTAAAAATTTATAAGTAAAAAATACTTTAGAGTTTTAAATTTCTTTATTCACCAGTTACATATGTTTCGGGTTACATGCCCATATTCATACTGTATGAATGTATACCGTATGACTATGGGCTTGTAACCCGAAACATATGTAACTGGTGAATAAAGAAATTTAAAACTCTAAAGTATTTTTTACTCATAAATTTTTAATTAAAAATTGTTTTTAGTTTTACTATGATTTATTTATTAAATTAGTAACCAGGTTTCGACTTATGAGTCCTTAATGTCAATTTTTTAATTGGTACGGAGAGAACGGCTAGTATTTTGTAGCATGCGGCTGGTTTGATAGTAATACAAAGTAGCTTTATCATACTTATTTTCTTTTTGAATTATGAAATTAAATGTTTTTAGTTAAAAAAAAGGCTTTAAATTTTAATAAACATAAAGGAAAGAAAATATATCCATAATTAGAGATTTATTTCGGCAACAAAATAAAAAAAAAATCGGCGGTGAGGGTGAAAAAAGGTATAATAACAAAAAAGTCATTATTATATAAAAAATATATAAATTTTATTGTTGCGATTTATCAATGAAATTATTAACACAGAGGCATGGGCAGGTACCTAATCATTATCACTGTTTTTAATATGTTATTCGTATCCTAAAGCGAAAACACAGAAAAACGAACAATAAAAAAAATAAAAACAAAAAAATAATAAAAAATGTTTATCCTTCCGTGCGCACATTCGGAAATCAACATCCTTGCCTACGGCAAATAAAACAGGCACTTTCAACTTTTTTCATCCACGTTACCCAAATAAGATATTTATAAATGTATTATTCGCTCTTACTTAATTTCTACCTTATCACGGTATGGTGGGGTAGCAAGTGAAAACCCTGCCATAAGGATAAAATAAAATTTATATACCTACATAATACATTGTTTATGATTTAATAAAAAATATTGCATACTAATTTTCTATACTTGTTTTAACAACCGTCGCAGAAAAAATACGTAAATATACAGAACTAGCAGGAGAAATAAAAAATATTTGGCATTCTAGGTCCGTTTATAAAATACCTTTAGTCATGTCAGCTACAGGGGTAACTCCGAAATCTTTAATAAATAATTTATAAAAATTAGATTTACCGGTTAATTTGTACATTAAAATTCAAAAATCTATTATAATAAACACTTGTAATATTGTAAAAAAGTTTTTGAACACAGATATTTCAGACACAATGCTGGTATATTGAACCCGCGTTTTGAGCGTAATCCTTTGATATCCTGTATATCTGGATAGGTGAATTTTTCCCGGCATTAGACTGTTGAGTTTTTGTGTGACCATGACTGACCATATGGAGACTTATCTGGTTGTATAATGCTGAGAAGTGTGGATGGCAATTCTGCCGCCACGTAAAAATTATAATTAACAATGTTTGTATCTGTCCTAGCATAGCTCATCGCTGAACTGATGATTTTTCACGAATTCATTCTTTTTACAGGACACTCGAAAACTTACAGAAAAAATAGGAGGCCTGTTTATTCCCGAGAAGTCCACACTTGTTTTTAATATCATATATTATTAATATTAATCAATTTTGTTCATAAACAATCTTAAAGAAGAAAATTTCTCCATAAGTAATCCTCCCAGGGCCATTTTTATAAAAATTTTAAAATAATTGTTTTTTTTTAAAAGAGATGGTGTGAGAAAATGTGGACGTCCGAGAATAACGTGGTTTGATCACGTGGATCAAATCCTCAAGTACGGCCGTGTTTTGAGTAAAAGAAACAACTTGATACGACGAGAAATTCTATGAATGTAGAAGTATGAAGTACGTAAGTATCGATCTATATGACGTTCCATTTTCTCTGCCTACCTCACGAAGGTATTGTAAAGTGTAGTTTAAATCTGGACACATTCAAAACCCCTTCGAATTATATCAAAAGATACAAAGAATTGTTAAAAAAAATCTCAACATTTAGAAACGAAATAATATAATAAAATAATAAAAAAATATACAAGTATTAAATAATTAGGGTTAAAAAAAAATAATATTGCAAAACTCAAAATGCAGTCTGCTGTATGATAATATTATTATGTTAATTATAATAGTACCTCTACCATTCGGGGGCCCGGTTAATTGGTGGGCCCATAGACCCGACAAACACACAGCATACAAAAAAATAATAAGTGCCTTGTGTTGGTATAATAATTACCCACTACTACTACTACTACCATACATGTTACAGCACTGGAAAAATAATAATATACCTATTTATTTATTTATTTATTTATAGGGAAACGAATAATATTATTATTTTTATTTAATTTAGTTTCAGTTCTACAAGTCTTCTTTAGTTGCACGATTTATGATTTGCGATATAAATGAACAATTTGTCTTTTTATAACGATCCATCGAACATATTTTTTATTTAACCAGTCCATGGCAAAGGATAGGGATCCTACTCCTTTCCGTAAATTTTCGAGTGTCCTGATAAAGGCAAATAGATATTCGTAATACATGACTAACAACGAGGTAGGTATCTATGCCACCGACATAATACTCCTACCCCCCACAAATTGTTGTAACCTGCTTCCCCTTTTTAGGTGGCTCCAGCTAGCAGATATTTAGTAGAACATAGAAACTCTCTCAGGTTGTATAGATGGGTAAAAATGAGATTTTTTTAAGTGAAAACAATGATTTTATGAACAACGATAAGTTTATTGGTGTAATAGTTTCTTATTGCAAACACACAAATTAATACACATCACAAACGGAATGTTACACAAGACGACACTCACAGTTTTATTAAGAGAGGAAAAAAGAAGATTTTTGAGCGCCCGCGTTGCCTATTTGAAGGAACAACGCGGGGCGACTGGCAAACAATTGAATGAGTGGAATGAAGCGAGATCGAAGGGGGAACTACTTTTTCTCTGGAGAGTCCAGCCAGTGCTTCCACCGGATCTCGAGAGATGGCGATACTAGTTCCAAAATCATAATTACATGACATTGTGCAAACTCCCTTTAGTTGGAAACGAATGCATACGAATGGGCTCAGGCTAGTTCAAGTGCACTTTACCCATGGCACATTCACCAATCTCACTTATTAAGGGACATTCTTAATATTTGCGTTCGCGCTTCTGCCCTGTATTTTTATTACCGGAAAAGATATTACTTTCGTGTTGATCACATACAAAAATTGTTTGTTTTCACAATTATAAGCTCCATATTATTTATATACATAAGTACAATTACTTGAGACTATCCTTCTTTCCATTTTTCAATAATAAATTGTGATACTTACCTGGTTTCTATAATGACTTTTAAAGTCGAAAACAGGTCACTCAATAATTAAAAAAGTAGTAAATTTCAAACTATTTGAATGTGAAGTATTTTTTGCATTTATAATTTTTCCATTGGTTGTGTAGATAAGATATCTGTTGAGTATTGTTATTCTTAATATCTGGATGTGTTTTTTTTTGTTTTAAATATTATGTTACATATAAATAGTCCAATGTCTTGTTAACTGGTAGAAGAAGGCATGATGATAATATGTATGGAGACAAAAAATAATTAATTTACGAAAATAGAGAGCTTTCTTGGCGTCAACACGTTAATAATGTTAGGAGGAGATTCTTTTGCAGCATGCATAATCTGAGGAGATTGCAAAGGTTCTTACCCATGAAAATTAAAACTCTTTTGGTCCAGTCTCTTCTACTTCCAATCCTTGATTATGCCGATTGTGCCTACGTTGGTTGTAACTTGGAATTACTCACTAAACTGGAAAGGTTACAAAATACTGGCATTCGTTTCATCTTTGATCTGAAAAGATCTGACCGCATAACAAGATTTAGGAATAAACTGAAATGGCTTACCGTGCGCCAAAGACGAGATCTCCATGTCTTATCACTGGTTTATAATTGTTTATACTCTACGTCTTCACCATACTATCTCAAGGAAATGTTTGAGTATCTTTCGAGCCATGGCTTGCCCTTACGATCCAATAGCGAGCATCTTCTGGCGATACCAGCTCATAGCTCAAACTTTTTTACAAACTCTTTTTCTGTTCATGGTGCTCGCTGTTGGAATAGTTTGCCTTCCAGGATAAGGTTGCTCCCCACTCTTCAAGCTTTCAAGCGGGCGGTCAAGGACCATTTTATCACACAAAATATGGCTTCTGTATCCTAGTCCCTTTTCCTACATATTCTTCTCCTTTTTACCTCCTCTTTCCTTTCTTTAAGATTTTTCATGTGAAAGTTTTATGAAATTGGGTTAGTTGGAAGAAATCGCGCCTCTGCGATAAACTCGCCCTCTGTATATTGATTGTATGATTGTCTTTGTTTGAAATGTATTTTGTGTGAATTTGCTTGTTATCAATGTACAGTAAAGAATAAATAAAATAAAATAAATAAAATAAAAAAGAAAATGTGGATTTTGACGGGTTTGCGCTTATTGTACCTACCTACACAGCAGGTATAACTCGTTGAGTAAAATACGTACTCTGTTTAAGATAGAATAGGTATAATTATTTCATCTTTAATTATATAGTAAACCTATGCATTTCTTAGGAATTCTTAGAAGAACTTGCATGAGTACTTAGAAAAACATCTCCCACGTTATTTTTATTTATTTATTTTATTTATTTATTTTATTCTTTACTGTACATTGGTTACAATATTACATAGTGAAATAGTGGCATAAAAATAACAATTATAAATTCAATGTACAGAGGGCGAGTTTATCGCTAAAATGCGATGTCTTCCAACTAACCCGGGTTAGTTGGAAGACATCGGTAGGTATAATATTATAATACTGTGAGATGTATCCAGCAAACAAATTTAATTATTTATTTTTACAAATACATAAATAAAAATCACTTCTCACTATTAGTACAATTCCGACTTACTACGTAAGATTACATTCAACTGCCCAACACTACTCCTTGAATTACACTTTCTTGCAAACAGCCTTAGTGTGCTACTAATTATCTGCAAAGTGCAATTCGTTGGTTTTAAGCACAAAAGACACATGTCCACTATTTAGGTAAATTGAGTTTATATACATATGTAGGTACAAGATCGGTTGCAACGTCATCTATGTCCTGAGCACATAATTACCAATAATACTTATATCATTATCCTTAAAAACCATATTATGTCACACGTCCATAAATGAATATTGTTTTGTGCACAGGTGTAACATATCACATAAGATATTTGAGAACATAGACATACTACACTTGCAACGCGGTACATTTTATCGGAATTTTAGTGTTCCAATATCGATGACCTTCAAGCATTAGCAATGTATTGTCTTGACGTAAGCGTCAGTTTTAAACTGGATGCAAAATTTGATTGGCTGCATGACCGATTTTTTCTTTCAATTACCTATCTAGTATATCTTGGTTTGAGAATACATTTATATCAACTATCATAATTCTTAAAAAGCACATGTTCGTGAAGGACATTTTCTGATTTATTCAAAATCAGTTAATGAATTGAGAATTTCAAACTTTGAAAACCTGTTTTCTTGAAATTGTCAAGTGTGCACAATTGGACATATGTTTTTTGTGCCTTCGAATTTTATACATCGATCATGCAATACATTAAGACATTAGACTAAAAGTTTTTGTGTGACCATGACCGATCATATTATGAAGACTTATCTGGTTATATAATGCTGAGAAGTGTGGATGGCAATTACGCCGTAGCGTTAAAAAAAAACTTAATGTCTAGCCATTGCAGTGACCTGAAAATTACACTGGCGCCTTTATTTCCGGAACCTTTTTATCACCTTATAATTACTAAAGTCGTCACAAAATTAATTTTACCTGATTTCGGCAAAATATCAAAATAAAAAACAATACAAAGGACAGCTTCAGGCATGTTAAAAATATAATAAAATAAAAAAAAATGTATAAACACAGGGTCGTCTATAGATGACCGCCACGCCCATATTTTGGCACGGGGCGCCAATTTTACGGATCTTCTGATTTTTATACGTTTTTTTTGTTATTTCATCATTATTATTTTTTATTTTAGTACCATATTTATAAAAATGTTGTTAATGACAGGTTTAAAATAATATTATAACAGTTCTTTTCTTTTGTTTTAGACAAGCACGTGCGATGATTCGCAAAAAAAATGTAAAAACCGTTAATTTTTTTTATATATAATAATTTTAATAAGGCAATTAATTTTTTTTTCCGTGGAGCACCCGGTAAAAATATGGTCTCTCACTCTTTCCCGTTAGTCTTTGAGTGTCCTGTAAAAGGCTGGTGTTCGAAGAATTAAAAACATTTTACATCTTAAATTCAAAGATGAAGTTTTCCACCTATCCTGAATATTTAATTTCTTGTTGGCACGGAGAGGACAGTTTTCATGTTTATTACATGCAGATGGTCTGCTGGCTATCCCACCTATGGAAGGTGCAGTGATGGCATAGAAGTTATAGGTACAGGACACTTGATTATTTACAGAAAAAAGCGGAGGTCTATTCTTTACCGAGGAATAGTACTACTAGTACCTACTTATAACTAGCTGTAGGGGTTGTATAATTAAATAAGTAAACAGGTACTTGGGTACTACAAAGTACCTATCATTGACAACCACTTAGGTCCTACTATTTGTATAATATATAAGTAGGTAAATACAGTGAGTAGTTGTAGAATAAGTACTATAGCGGAAAAAAAGACCCATGCGGTTTGAAATCAAAATATCATGTGCTACGATGTAACGAAAGTTTGTAATTCAATCATGGAGATTTGAATGTTTATTTTACTGTGACATTAAATACAATTTACTGCTACCACTTTACCATCACGGTATATCCCAAGAGTGGGGTAGCCAGCAGACCAGCTGCGTGTAATAAACATATTCAACAGATCCAAATATTAGTAAGAGTGATTGAATGAATGGATGGAATTTCGAGCTAATGATAATAATAATAATATAATTAGACAATTTATATATGGCGCCGTTTGATGATCCGAGACCATCATGAGAGCACCGTGACTTCTCCTGAACAAAAGCGTTTCATCTTGGTTCTAAATGTATAGACTGATATTCTCTCAGCTCTGCGGCCAACCTGATACAGCAGGCAGTTGTCGCGGCGACTCTGAACGTCCTTTCTGCAAATTTGAATTTATCCTATTAATTGTGTCGGTGCACACGTAGTAGAATTACATAATTATGTAAACTGAAACAGGTGTTTCTTTCTAATATAGATTATTGATTCCGAGAGAGACGTCTTTCGTTTATCAACTTATCAAATTACATAATGAATTTATTCTATTGGATTCCGCAAGTTTGTTGACAGAATTAGAATCTAAGCGCATTGGTCTCCTCGGAGTTTCATTAACGGAACAGCGAGCTCAGTGACACATGTGGTTGACGTATTGTTGATACGTGTATTGTTTTTAATTTCCGTGATTGTACATAGGTAAACATGTCCAATATGAATGCATTATCTTATTAAAAGGTGTGTCTTTTAATAACACAAGAGTATTATATACTCTACTAGTAAATATATACTTATACACACGTTATATTATATTATTATGTACTGAACGTACTTTAATATAGAGGGCTGGGACTGGAGTCTGCAGGCTACCATAGTACTAACCAGTCCATACTATTACCTATACCTGAAAAACAAGAACATTGGTCACGCGATCTTTTATATATTATTTCAGAGATGTCGTCATGTGAAAAATCACTGCTATTATTAATCACATAATATCTCTTATTAAACATACTGTAAACTGTTAACATTAATAACATACAACGTAACATATTTTATACATAGATCGAGTTAGTTTCACAAAACTCATGCCATACGATAGCAATATCGGACTGTCAGAAATGTAGTGGGAAAATGTGACTGAATTGGTGCAGAATTCCTCTGTATGGAGGAGTTTTGTTTCTATTCTTGCTCTCGAGAGGAACGTTAAAGGATGACAGATTTTATAAACCTTTTTCCCGGATACTTCAAGAGTCGAAAGTCTTCTATATATCTGTACTTTTGTAAGCAAATAACAATAAAAACTTAAACATTCTTTCAAGTCCACCAGTAGGTACCACTAAGCCAGAAATAAATTTAATTTTTTTTTGTACATCATTATATATAAGAGTGTTGACAAAGCAATACAAAATTTAAAATAGGACGATATGCAGTGTCGAGATTATTACTATCAAGTGATTTCGATCATAAACATTTTGGACTCGACTGACGTAACAGATCCCACCTTGAGACTCACAAGCGTGCAGCATTAATTTATTATGACATTTAAGAACACTTCCCCAAACAAAAAGGTTGAAAGATGTATTGAACATAAATCCGCGACAATGTGTATTCTCCTTTTTATTTCACCTTTCAAACCCCCTTCAGAAGTATAGAGAGAGGAACAAAGAGCAACATTAATTTGTGTCGCAGATAAACAAACAAACGTCTAGATTACAAGAATTAAAAAAAAAACTTTTATCGATAATTGTATTGCACCTACGAGGTGACAAGTTAGTTTTAACAATAACAGACTATCGATATTCTAAAAATACGATTCAATATTTAACTGTTCTTTTTAACATGTACCTAACTACTAAATATTTACCGTTCCTAGTAGATCTAATACATATCTATCACTTCAACCAGTAACAATCATCTTTGATCCAATATGTATGACTGTCTGTTATAATTGTTGAGTATGTGCGGTAAGTACATAGATATGTAGATATCAATGTAATTCTGAAATGTGTATTATTAATTTGGCGCAATGGTACAGAGCTTATTATCAGCTATAAACATCAGAAACGACCCTGGTTAACAGTGGTAATAGTGAAAGAAAACTTTTCTTTACTTTTTGGCTTTTCCCTTTTGCTTTTTTCTCTAGTGTGAAAATAATGGACTAACTGCTTGTAATGAACAAATTCATTCTCCTTGAATCATAGAATAAGATATTTGCAAGATTGGTTGACTTCTATGATAGGACTTTTGGCGTCGCAGCAGGACCCATTATCAGGAACCGACTCTCCGAGGACCTCTGTAAAAACCAATCAATAACAACGTTCAGGACCAAGTTGAAGATACTGCTCTTCCAACATAGTTTCCCTCAATAATTTTTAAAATGAAACACAATATTTAGTTATTCCACTATTGACTTTATTTATTTTTGCGAGCCGGCTTTCAAGAGCTTCCGCTCTCATCGTCAGGCAAAAGTAAAGTGAAGCTTCATTACAAGTTAGGTATGTGACAAACAAAAAAACAATAGGTAAAAATTAAAATTAAAAAGATGTGTTATTATCATGTATCGTCAACCATATTATAATAATTATGAGCCGCTGTGGACGGTCTTATATCAAACATCTCCAGCATTTGCGTTTGTACGATAACGGGGAAACCACAGAAAACCCTTATCAGAGATGTGCATTATTATAGAGTTGAACTATAGTTAAGAGTGTGATGACTTTATATGATATAAGTTACAAAATTATTTCACAAAATTATTATATAAGTAACAATGTGTTTTTAGGTGAATGTACAAGTACAGATTTTGGTAGTGAATTTATACAAATGGTAAGAGAGGATAAATGGATTTTAATTATACAAGAGAATTAATTGTTAAAATTTTTTGACAATTTGTTAAAAATAGTTTCCCTCGACCTTGAGATGGATACTCCATGAAACGGCGCCGAATAAATCATCCAATTTACACATACAATTAGAAATTTTAATGTTTGAGCAATTGCAGAAATTTTAACTTGTAGTTAAGCCAGCACCGACAGGCTTGTGCAAGTCAATAAAAATAATAATAATAAAAAAGATAATTTGTATTTGGCACTGTTTAATGGTCCGTGACCATCTCAAGAGTGCCGTGGCTTTTTAGTAGCATTCAGAGCAGACAGGTATTTGCGAATATCCAAAATTGCACATTCGTTACATCACTACCGAAAACTATGTAGCTTGATCACGCGGATCAAATTCTCATGAATGACCGCTTGTTGAGCAAGTCTTACATTCTGAAAGTCTTAAGTTTTACTGGTATGGAGTGGACGACATACACGTTTATTACATACAGTTGTTCCGCTCGCTACCTTACGAAATTCCGTGATGGTACGAGTATGAATAATTTTTTTTTATTTTTGTTTTGTAGTAAGGTAGGTAGGTAGGTACTAGATACACCACTGCAAATTGACAACTTATACCAATGTATTTCAATGGTTTGTGGAACTAAACCAACTAGACTAACTGAGCCTATATTTTAATTATATACGCTGATAATATTGTCAGTAATACGTGAAATTAATGTCCATTAAAATACATTTAATTATATGATTGACATAAATATTGTTATATATGTAGTTGCTTGTATTTATTCATTGATATACCGATACCGGTCTAGCAACAACTGTATTTGTCTCTTATCTATTTGTCTGTGTAATCTAAAGCTTTATCAATATGAGGTAGCCAGTGATGTAACTGTATTTAATATAATATAGATCATAATACAAAATAAGGCATTAACGATGTGTAGCATCGTCCCATGGAGCACCCGTTAAAGAATTGGTCTTCCAGTCTTATCCGTAAATTTTCGAATTTGTTGTAAAAGGCATGTGTTCGAAAAAATAAAGACATTTTCCATTTTAAATTCAATATTGAGGCTTGCCACCCATCCTGAATGTCTTAATTTTATATTGAAACAGAGAGGTCAACGTGGATGTTTATTACATGTAGCTGGTCTACTGATGGCTACCCAACTTGTGGAAAAAATGACGATCATTGGTATTTAGGCATTTGAATATTTAGTTTGAAATCTGTACCGGTCTTCGATTTTTTTCGCTAATTTTCGAGTGTCATGTATATGGTAGATGTTCTTATAAAAGAAATTCGATGTAGCATTTCAGCCGTTCTTTTTGGCACAAACATGAAAGATTTCTTGTTTATTACTTTCATTTAATCTGCTGGCTACCCCACGTGTGGGATATGCCGGAATAGTTTAATAGGAACATTTTTTGTCTATTGTCAGTTGGTGCATCTGGTCCTCTAATTATAAAAACTTTTCAGTCGTTTTTACTCATTGACCAATAGGTAGATACCACACATTACCTACTAAAAAAATTGGATTGAATTAAAAAAAACGATATGTATAGACAAAAAAAATAATACTTACAATGATTGTAAAATATATATTTTATTGTGTAAGTTCGTTGAATTGTGGTCAGGCTTGCGGTCCGTAAGGGTATCAGTAATTATAGGTCTTATAGGGACTAGAAATACTATGTAATATAAGGAACAAATCATCGGAGCCCGGGGCCTTATTTAGGATAGTCGAGGGTTTCAGATGCAAAGGCACTTTGCTCTATTTTTTTTTTACAAATGTTTAACTACGAATGCAAAAATGTTTCTTTTTCGCTTGCTATAATTTATTTTATTCATTCAATCAATAGAACCCTAAAGACAATACATATTGTTACGTAATCACCATTAGGAGGGTACTTAAGTTTGGAAGTTTAATGAATTTGAATTTTTATATTATTTTTGATTATGGAATGTTTGGAAAATAATGACAGGTGGTTGTTTTGGTTTTGATAAAAAAGAAAGATCTAGATTAGGCTGGAAGAAAGATGTTATATAATGGGTATATAAGAAATCTGTGTGAACTGTAATAATATGTGACGTATATATAAATAATAGTTGTTGTAATATGTATTTTAAATAAATAATAATTGTAAATAAATAAAAACGTTTAAATAAATTGTTAATTTTCAAGATGTCATTCTTTTAATTGAATTCAGACTTTATTTTCCCTGACACAAGTTATAGAAAAACGATTTACGTTACATTGGTGTCAGGTGTGGGGTTGTGAATCAGATATTTAAGTGCTTAGTGGAAATAAAGACTGTGTAAAATATGTCATCAAAAAAATTAACTCTACTTGACTTGAAAGTGGTGGATCTGAAGCGCGAACTAGAAGAAAGAGACGCGGATACATCTGGAACGAAGGGTGTGCTCCAACTTCGACTAAGAAAGGTGATGGAAGAAGCAGGTGAAGATCCGGAAACATATATCTTCGAGTTGCCTATAACCACCAGTGAGCTTTATAAAGAAATCGAAAAGAAGCTTCAAGAAAATGCTACAGCTATGAAAGAAGAAATAGAAAGGCTTCGAGAAGATTCTAGAGGAACGAAAGAAGAAATTGAAAGGAAGTTTCAAGAATATTCTGTGTCCTTTGATGAAAGGATTAGCGAGTTAACAAAGCAGGTGAAAGTTTTGGAGAATCAGGCGCTTTCTTCAACAGCAAGAACGGATTTTGAGCAGAACACAACGGTGGACACAGAGTTCAAGTGTGTAGAGAGTGGTGCAACTTCAATGGTGGAGCATGTGCGTAGTGATATGCCAACTTTTGATGGAAAGAACTCTTGGGAAGAGTTCTTAACTTTGTTCGAAACAGTAGCTATGATAAATGGCTGGTCGATGACAAGAAAAGCATCAGTATTGAGTATATCTTTACGAGGAGATGCTTTAAGAGTCCTTCAGATGATTCCGCTTGCGGATAGACAAAACTTTAAATCTTTGGTTGAGAGACTGGAGATGCGATTTGGACATAAGCATATGGAACAAGTTTATAGGTCACAGTTGAAGAATCGTGTGCAGAGGCCCAATGAAACTCTACAGGAATTCGAGGCGGATGTAGCGCGTCTAGTGAGATATGCATACCCTACAGTTTCTGATGATGTATGTGAAAGTCTTGCAGTAGACAAGTTTTTGGATGGACTACGAGCAAGTGAGACACAACAAGCTATAAAACTGGCTAGACCACAAACTCTTGGTGATGCTTTAACCCAAGCACTCGAATTTGAAGCTGTAAGACAATCCGTACGAGGTCACGCTCAAGCCCGTGTGATGGAAGCTGTACAAGAAAATCAACCACTTTCAATAGAAGACATAGTTAAGAAGGTTTTGGAGGCCTTGAAAGGAAAGAAGAGACAACTACGTTGCTGGGACTGTGGACAAATTGGACACCTGCGTAATCGGTGTCCAGGAAAACTAAAAAGGGTTGATGGAAAGGGGCAACTGTCGACCCGCATTGCCAATGCCTCGAAGAGATATGCAGATGTTGCGTCGTTCAGCGGACAAGTCAGCAGCATGTTTATAAATGGCAAAGTAAATGGAAAGAATTTGAAACTTTTGTTGGACACTGGAGCAACAAAGACAATCATGAGACCTGATTTAGTTTGCGAAAAAAAACAAATAAAATCAACTAAATGGACATTACGGACGGCAACTGGAGAGTCGGCGTCTGTATGCGGTGAGACAGTTGCCAACTTTCACATTGGAGGCACCATCTTCGATCATCAGGTGTTGGTGGCTGAGATAGAGGAGGAAGTTATTCTTGGAATGGATGTAATGGCGAAGTATGGATTCAAACTGGATCTGAAGAGGCGAACTCTGAAAATTGGGGATGAAGATATTCTTGTACAAGAGCATGAAGAATTCGCTACACGTGTGCTTGCGGCAGAAGTTGTTACTATTCCAAAACAAAGTGAAATGTTAGTACGAGCCTACTTAGATTGTGACATTCCAAGTGGACATGTTTTAGTAGTGGAGTCCAACGCTAATACTGAAGCTGGAAAAGGAGTGTTGATTGCGAGAGTCCTGATTCAAGCTAAAAAGGATATTTTGGTCAGGCTAATGAATATCAATGACTATCCAGTGACTATCAAAGAAGGAGTTTATTTAAGTATGTGTTCATCGGTTTCGTCAGTAACATGTAGAGTGAGCGGTGGCCAAGTTTCTTCAGAGGAGGTACCAAAACACCTTGACGACTTAGTGAAGGAGGCTTGTAAGGAACTTACCAAGGAACAGAGCAAACAGATTAGATCCTTCATCGCTAGAAATCAGGATGTCTTCGAGAACCCAAGTCAACCCAAAGGAAGAACAAGTGTTGTTAGTCATCGAATAGACACAGGTGATGCAAGACCCATTCGTCAAGTACCCAGAAGATTACCTTTAGCAAAACGGGTGGAAGCAGATCAAATTATTCAAGATATGGAACGGGACAAGGTAATAGAACCGTCAAGCAGTCCATGGTGTTCACCTGTAGTGCTGGTTAGAAAGAAGGATGGCTCAACTCGGTTCTGTGTTGATTTTCGCCAACTTAATAATGTTACTAAGAAGGACAGTTACCCTTTGCCTCGTATTGATGATACGTTGGACACATTGGCTGGCTGTAAAATCTTTTCAACGTTGGATTTGAAGAGTGGATATTGGCAGGTTGGACTGGAACCTAAGGATAGAGAGAAAACAGCATTCTCTATTGGAAGTGGATTATGGCAGTTCATTGTTATGCCGTTTGGACTTTGTAACGCTCCGGCTACTTTTGAGCGTTTAATGGAAAGCGTGCTGAGAGGATTGTCGTGGGAGACCTGTTTAGTGTACCTGGATGACATCATCGTGCTTGGAAAATGTTTTGAGGAGCACTTACGAAATTTGGAACAAGTGTTTTCACGATTGAGAGCGGCCAACTTGAAACTCAATGTTAAGAAATGTATATTGTTCCGAAGACAAGTCAATTATCTGGGTCATGTTGTCTCTGAGGAAGGAGTGGCGGTGGATCCTGAGAAGATTAGAGCTGTTCAAGACTGGCCTACACCTAAAGACAAGCATGAAGTAAGAAGTTTTTTAGGCTTAAGCACTTACTATCGGCGATTTGTTTTGGGCTTCGCTGATATCGCTAAACCATTGACAAAACTCACAGAAGAAAGTAATGAATTTATATGGGATTCAAAATGCCAATGCGCGTTTGAAGAATTGAAGAAGGTATTGATTAATTCCCCGATTCTAAGTTATCCTCGAGCCGAAGGGAATTTTATTCTGGATACGGATGCAAGCAACGTCGGCATTGGAAGTGTACTATCTCAGGTTCAGGATGGTCAAGAACGCGTAATTGCGTACTTCAGTAAAGTTTTGTCAAGGCCGGAACGCAACTATTGTGTAACGCGAAGAGAGTTACTTGCTGTAATCAAGTCAGTTGAGCACTTCCGCAAATACCTATATGGACAGAAATTTCTTTTAAGGACAGATCATTCGGCGCTTGTATGGCTGTTACGATTCAAGAATCCTGAAGGTCAGGTTGCAAGATGGATAGAAAGATTGCAAGAATATGACTATGATTCTGAGCATCGAGCTGGACTTCGTCATAAAAATGCTGATGCACTGTCAAGGCGTCCATGTCCAGAGGATTGCCAGCATTGTAATAAAGCGGAGGAAAGGTTCGTCATGATTCGTAGAACTACAGTCATCGATAATTTTTGGCAAGATGATGAAATTCGAGCGCACCAGTTGGAAGATCCTGACCTTGGACTTTTGATGCAGTGGAAAGAAAATGATCGAAAACCTTCATGGGAAGAAATAGCTTCATGTTCACCAAATGTTAAATCATATTGGGCACAATGGCAATCCATAGTTGTGGAAAACGGGTTGTTGAAACGTATTCTGGAAAGTGAAGATGGAACACAGCAGAAACAACAGCTATTGGTTCCAAGGAAGAGAGTTCCTGATGTCCTTAAGCTGCTTCACGATGATGTGTCTGGTGGACACTTGGGAGTTAAAAAGACTACAGAAAAGATTCGTCAGAGATTTTATTGGGTCCGTTACACTGAAGATGTAAAAGATTGGTGTAGAAGATGTGTGACTTGTGCTACTTCGAACGGACCTCAAAAACAGAGGCGTGCGCCAATGAGACAGTACAATGTAGGTAGTCCATTTGAAAGAATAGCCATCGACATAGCAGGACCGTTTCCCACAACTGAAAGAGGGAACAAGTATATTTTAGTAGCAATGGACTATTTTAGTAAATGGACAGAAGCCTATGCATTACCAAATCAAGAGGCTACCACTGTTGCTGAAATCTTGGTAAGAGAGCTGATAAGTCGTTTTGGAGTACCGTTGGAGCTTCATTCGGATCAAGGAAGAAATTTTGAGTCAGCCGTATTTCAGCAAGTATGTGAGATATTGGGAATTCGAAAAACGAGAACAACTGCTTTGCATCCACAGTCGGATGGAATGGTGGAGCGAATGAATCGAACATGTGGAAAATATCTGTCGAAGGCGGTGTCTGATCATCAGAAGGATTGGGACGAATACATCCACTTGTTCTTATTGGCCTATCGTTCGGCAATTCATGAGACAACGGGACAAACACCAGCGAGTGTGATTTTTGGCCGTGAACTACGGTTACCTTGCGACTTGCAGTATGGATCTAAGCCTGGAGAGGATCTTGTTGGAGAAGATTATGTATCGGAACTTCGGAGAAAGATGAACGACATCCATGAACGTGTGCGGGCTAATATTCAAGTCGCTAGTGACAGGATGAAGGAAAGATATGATGTCAAAGCTGTGGAAGGAGGGTATCAAGCTGGAGATTTAGTTTGGTTGTTCAATCCTCAACGGAGACGAGGCTATTCACCGAAGCTTCAAAAATCCTGGGAAGGACCGTACGAGGTGATTAAAAGAATAAATGACGTTATTTATCGAATACGACGAAAATCAAATGGCAAGCCGAGGGTGGTACATTTCAATCGCTTAGCACCGTTTTTAGGAGACAATAAAAGTGAAGGAAACAACCCGATTGTTCAAGTCTGTAAAGTCCTAAGTGAAGAGAAGAGTTTTGAAGAGTTTATGAAGACGCCTCAACAAAGAATTCATCATGGTGTCACTATCGAAGTTGAGCAAGATCTTTTTGACACTCCAGAGGATTATGTTTTGGCTCATTGCTTGGCTCAGAATGCAAAATTTACTAATGGCATAGCCAAAGTTTTCAAGAAGAAGTACGGGATATTGGAAGAGATTAAGGCCAAGAGTTTGAAAATTGGAGAAGCGGTCCATCTACAGCATGGGGAACGACATATATTTTACATGGTAAATAAAGCAATCCCTGAAGAACAAACAGAGTATGTTCAGATGTGGCACTGTTTACAAAGTTTGCGGGATCAAATGTTACAAATGAATCTTACGAAGCTCGGCATACCAAGGATAAGTGGCAGTATGGATTGGAAAGTTGTTCGAAATATGATAGAAGAGATCTTCTGTAATACTGGAATTAATGTTTTAGTTTGTTGTTTTAATCCAGGGTATAGTGAGAACATCAAGAAGTCTGTACCTTGTTATTTCTTCAAGACTTCACATTGCAGAGAGGATTCAGGATGCTCCTATCTTCATCCAGAGAATTCGTTCGGGACGAACTAAATTAAGAGGGAGGCAATGTTACGTAATCACCATTAGGAGGGTACTTAAGTTTGGAAGTTTAATGAATTTGAATTTTTATATTATTTTTGGTTATGGAATGTTTGGAAAATAATGACAGGTGGTTGTTTTGGTTTTGATAAAAAAGAAAGATCTAGATTAGGCTGGAAGAAAGATGTTATATAATGGGTATATAAGAAATCTGTGTGAACTGTAATAATATGTGACGTATATATAAATAATAGTTGTTGTAATATGTATTTTAAATAAATAATAATTGTAAATAAATAAAAACGTTTAAATAAATTGTTAATTTTCAAGATGTCATTCTTTTAATTGAATTCAGACTTTATTTTCCCTGACACAAGTTATAGAAAAACGATTTACGTTACAATATATATCCAATACAATCAAATATTATACAAGACAAAGAGTACCTACTCAATGAAATGTCCTACTTATAAGTGTTCCAATATTTATTTAAATTATTTTTATCAAAGCCCCACATATTAAAATAACAATAATAATAAAAACAGAATACACAGATGAAATAATGAATATTATCGAAAACCAATAAATATAATGCAGTTTAATCAGTACGATGAAAATTTATCTCAATCTTCAGTAAAAACGGTTTTTAAAAACTGATTAAGAAGCTAAATATTCCAATCTATTCTTGACCAATCACAGGTTTTAATTTTAAATTTTCTAATAAGGCATACTGCGCAATTAATTAGCAACTTCAAGTCATTGTATGTTACCAATACTGTCAATGTAAACTCACTTCGATTCATCATGATGACATGTAAAAACGTTTTGTTTCAAAATTTATTTGTATACTTTTTTGATTAATGTTCTTTTGTAATGAAACAATATTATTATGATTTAAACAAATATTAACACGAAAAAAAAACACATTTTCGAAACATAATTTTAAGCAGATTGAGTTGACGTTTATTTTGTAAAACTCCATATTAATAATATGAATACGTAAACACAAACCGTTTGAGTTTTACTATATTTAATAATAGGTACGGAGAGGACAGCTTGCATGTTTATTGCATGCAGCTGATCTGCTGGCTACTCAACTTGTGGGATATGCTGTGATGGGATTGAAGTAGTAAATAGGTATAAAAGGTACCCTGATTTCGACTTACAAAGTTATTGTCAAACTAATAGTAGATTACTTTTTACAGGTTACTTTACCTATTTTCAAATGTAATAAAGCTCAAATAGTTTTTGTTTTTTGCCATAAAAAAATTGTAAATAGTCCAATAGGCCTAGTCAAAACACATTTAAGCGTTAGACTAGGCCCACAGGTAGAAGTAGAAATGTGGTGTTTTCTCAGTTTTTAAAATCTAGGATCGATGCGTCTTTGCATCTGAAGCCCTCAGTTAAAATAATATATGGGGCCATGCAATGCCGCTCCGGAAAAAAGATAAATCGGGAATATACCTATAATCAAAAAATAAATACATTATATTATTCTTGTTGTAACTGAGGCTGAGATTTTTATATTTTTTATCTGTGCTTTGATCAAACTACTGTTGAAGATTTTAAAAATGATAAAAATTTATTCGTTCATTCATTCATTTTTAGATTGCCGGAAAGGGTAAAATTCTCAATCTTTGTACATAAAAGCCAAGGAGTCCCTGGTAAAGATTAAGTCTCCATTTTTTTTGTAAGTTTATAAGTATCCTGTAAAATATTACCTACTACACGCAGTAAATCCGTAAACAGTATTGAAAAAAAAAACAAATTGTGTTTCTCCTTGCCTTAGTACCCAAAACACAAGATTCATCTGAGTTTGGCACTAGCTCGATTGGTGTGAATTGTCTATGTTAAATGTTTTTCTTTTCTTTTTCTTTTTGAAAGATATATCTGGGTTTTTGTTATAAGCCCAAATACAACCTTATACACCTTTCACAGTAAGCTAAAAGCTTGTGTCGTGACAGGGAAGTTTGCCGCTACCTGCGATCGAACCACGGGCCTCATGTTCACGAGGCCGAGACTCTACCTCTAGACTACCGACGAACTCGAATTTTTATTTCCACAACATGTTTGACAATGTCCTTGAAAGACGTCCTTCTCAATAAAAAAACGTAAAATGGAAAAAAAAACTTTTGATTTTTATTTTCATTTTGGAATTCTACTACCTAAACATCGATACAGTGAAAATCAAACGATATTATTAATGTAGCGTGTTTATTTAAAGTCACTGAAAAATTAAAAAATTATAATTCATACGACGATCACACAACTCTTAGGGAAAGGAGATTGAGAGGTGATCTGATTGAGGTTTATAAGATATAAACTTAACAATCATTATTACTGTCCAGAGCTGAAGAACATGTTCCACAGAAGCCAGAATGAGCACTTGCGAGGACACAGTCTGAAACTGGTAAAAGATAGATTCACTCAGAACCCTCGAAGACATTTCCTCGTAAACCGAGTAGTGGATGAGTGGAATAGGTTGCCTGCTGCATTGGTCGTTGCAAATATATTCAAGAACGGGCTTTACATTTCACAGACATTCAGCGATGAGGTTTGCCATCCATCCTGAATATCTTAATTTAGATATATTGGCACGGAGAGGACAGCTTGTATTTTTATTATATGCAGCTGGTCTGCTGGCTACCCCACTTGTGAGATATGCCGTGGTGGTATAGTAGTAGTAGTAAATTTTTTTTTTTTTTGCACCAAATTTTTTTTTCTTGGTGTGTGGCCGCTAAATCTAGAGTGCTCCCTCGGGGCAGCATTTCTCGCTTTAATGCGACATTAAATCCTGTTTGTGCATGTGTGTGTCGTTATGGAGATACATATCTCCAGGTACGGCACGAGGTATGTGGCGGGCGCTGCCCTTTAAAAAAAAAGTAGTAAAATTAGAGGTACCTATTCATTTATATTTTTACCACTAACCTACCGAGTCCTTAATTTTATCCATTCTCTATTTTTTTTTAAACTCTGGTTTAAGATTCGGATGTAGGCTTCATCTCTTGTAGGGTATAATTAGAGGCACTAATTGGGCACAATTATTTTTCGTCTAGTTTTGTGTGCAATCAGTAAAATTTCGACCACAGTGTGATCCAAACATATTTTATCATTTTACCTAACAATGTTTAATTTTATTAAATATACTATTTTATTAAATACATCTAATAAATTTAGACTTAAAAGCAATTCTTTAAATATTTTCGAAGTATTTTGTTATATTTAACTGGATTTGGATACAAAACCAATCGCAAACATCTCGATTAGAGAACCTTTGTTACCCAATATCACAATGCGCAAAATCCATTCGGAAGAAGTGCAAAAGCATCCTATGGCTTACGAATTGGCTTTGTGCTGGCTTAAGTGATCACTTTTGGTGTCTATGGATAACGTTCAGCAATTCCGCCATTCTTACTATCACGATGTTTCTCGATTGTTGGACTTGTGATAGAGAGACTTTACTTTTGCCTGACGATGAGAGCGGAAGGTCATGAAAGCCGGCTCGCAACATTTATAAAGTCAATATTGGAATAACTAGATATCGTGTTTCATTTTAAAAAATATTAATATGAACTTCCACCGAGAACCGTCGGTCGATAAATTAAACGTTGTCTATGGACTTCACAAGTGATCACTTAAGTCAGTCCAGATTCAATTCGTATTCAATTAGTTTTGAACCAATCTGTACTAACCCATAAACTGCCCTAGGTCATATTTGGCGCCCTTCAAACATCGCATTTGACCTATTACGAAGAAAAATATAATAATGAAAGAAATAAAACTAAAAAAAAAATAAACTTAAAAATCTCAATAGCATGGTTTATTTTAATTGTTTAATTGCTTCTTGATAATTTCCCGTGAAATTTTAGAAAAAAAAAACAATTTGATAATATGATAAATACTTTTGTTTGTTTGTAGGTTAGTATATTAATGAGTGGCTAAGAATAAAAAATGCACCAATTCAAAAAAGTAGTTTTTAGTAACTTTGTATGTGATAAATATGTCGCTACCTTAATGCAGAACTAGCCTAAGTTGAAATTTTGGCCAAACTGAGTTAAGTATTAAGAAACAAGAAATGATAATAATAGATGTGAGATAATTTTAATTTATTTGATATTTTTATTATTATAAAATTCAAATAATTAAAAAAAAATTAACCAATGAGAGTTATTAGATTCCTAAATAATAATGCTTGTCAAAATTTGCTTTAGATATTTGAAATATTTTTTAATTATTACAAATACAATGCTTAAATCTGCTACTTTGAAAAATAATTCAAAAACATTTAGGCTAGTTCTGCATTAACGTAGCGATGTGAAAAGTCTGAGAGAACGTGTGCGTAACAGTGTTATATAAGAAGAATATGGAATTAAAGTTAGTGGAATAACCAAGATTAATGTAAATAAGTTACGGTGGTTACGTTGGTTTGGGTATGTGTGAAGAATGAATAATGACAGAATAACAAACAATAGGTATGATTTTTAAGAACGTACTATTTTTTATGCGAAGACATAGTATTTAAGCAACAACACGTTACGTTATAACATTAGTTTGATAATATGGCCAATTCTGAATCATAAAATAGTTTAGTTGCACTAACTAAGTCGACTAAGTGTGAGAAGATAGTTGAGTCATGATAATTAGTTCTAATTCGTATTCACAGTTTTCCGTACTAATTTAGTTCATTAGTTAATTTTGACACCTTAGTACAACTATAAATTTCGAGAATCTATGGATTTCGTATTCAGAATGAAGTTTTAGTTGGCAGCCGACGACTAAAATAAGTTGGATTTGTCAGAATTTTATTCGCGACTTTTAATGTGCGAATATTATTAGTTGCTGTCATTTTACCGCAGAATATTGCTATATTTTGGAAGTGTTAAGTTGTTTTTCAATTAAAAGTAAAAATTTATATTTTTAGGGCAACTCTTAGCATGTATAAATTGTAAAATTACACCACCACCGACGCAAATACGAACGCCAAAATATATCAGCAAATCTGACATTTCACAATTTTCACGCGCGACAACTATTAAAGTGTTGCCAGAAGTGTAAATCGGTACGTGAAAAACATTTTGTATTGCGGCATCACTGACTAATATTAGTTTGTCCCATAGATTTTACCGTTTGCACTTGGTTGTTCTCGAGTTTATAGTTGTTTATAGTTCATAACTAATGCTGAATACTACATAATAACTAATATTAATCAACTATTAGTTTAGTTAGTTCATTAAGATTCAGAATTGGCCCTAATGACTTTAAGTCGAAACCATATCACTATTCAATTAATTAATATTAAGTAAAACTAAAACCAATTGAGTTTTCTTCCATACATAGGTATATATGATAATTTATGCTTATTTCTGTAGTAAAATCGGGTATATTGCTGGTATAATTATAATCCATTTTATTAAATTTCGCAATATATCAAAAAATACGCTCTCCTTTGTTTTATAATTACTGTTAAAAATAATTGGGATAAAGGGATTTTTGAAAAAGTTGAAAATAATAATTTTTGTGAATATGTATTTAATTGGATTTTTTTCTCAATATTTGTATAATTTTATTGTAGAAAGATAATAATTAACAAATTTATTGTTATTTTTAAAAACTTATTAAGGACATGAAATAAAATAGGGTTAGTTATTATTTTGTTTTGGATAATTATTATCGGTAAAATAGGCTATTTATAGACAATAAATTTTATTGACTAAATTATGTTTAATCGGTTTGAAGGGGTTAAAAATAATTGTCTAAAATTAGATTTTTTTATTTTTCTGTAATTATGAAATACCATATTTTTTTTTTTAGATATTTTGTACTCCTCTTTCACTGGCATACGATTGGTTTTTCTTCAAAAAGATATATTAATAAAAATATTTTTTTTATATTTAGTACTTCCACAATGGCTTTATTAAAAGCCTCCATTCTATCATCAGAATAATGTAAAGAAATAAAATTTATATACCTAAATCTTGTTTATAAAAAAATAAATAATAATAAAAAAACATGTGAAGAGAAAAATAAAATTGTAAATACACATAAATTTTCAAATACACATAATATACCGTCCCAGAAAAAATACGTAAATATACAGAACTAGCAGGAGAAATAAAAAATATTTGGCATTCTAATTCTAGATCCGTTTATATAATACCTTTAGTCATGTCAGCTACAGGGGTAACTCCGAAATCTTTAATAAATAATTTACAAAAATTAGATTTACCGGTTAATTTGTATATTAAAATTCAAAAATCTATTATTATAAACACTTGTAATATTGTAAAAAAGTTTTTGAACCCAGATATTTCAGGCACAATGCTGGTATATTGAACCCGCGTTCTGAGCCTAATCCTTTGATATCATGTATATCTGGATAGGTGAATTTTTCCCGGCATTAGACTGTTGAGTTTTTGTGTGACCATGACTGACCATATGGAGACTTATCTGGTTGTATAATGCTGAGAAGTTTGGATGGCAATTCTGCCGCCGCGTAATAAAAAAATTAAAAACGCTGTTTAATTGCCACACTTTAGATTAATAAGAACCGAATGTTTCGCCTACACTTGAAGCCATCTTCAGAGAAACTCTTTTTATTTAATTATTGTTTTATTCTCTCATTATTTCGTTTACATTAATATGCGTATGCTGTAGACACTCTAAGTCATCCTCTCCTCATTCCTTCGTCCCATATATTCTGTTTGTGTATCTGAAAATAGATAAGTAAAGAGGAAGTCCTGTATTTTCACGTAGTTAATCTGCTGGATACCCCACTTAATGAATATGCCGTGATTGTATTGTTAGCTAGATAGATGTTTCGTTTTTCTATGAAAATTTTTAGTACCTAGCTGGGTATATAAGTAATATGGTAATTGTTATGTAGGTTAGGTTAGGTATGTCGAGTCAAGGTGACGATCCACAGCAAGTAAGAAGCAGATATTGGACAGCACGGTGTTGCCATAATGATAATAATAATAATAATAAGACGGGATTCTAGATCACGACATTGCAATCTATGTAAAACCAGAGCCTTAATTAGGGTCACATAACGAATTGAGCCAGTGCTCAGGGTGTAATTAATGAATATTGAATTCAAGAATGGAAAAATACATTTTAATTTTGTTTATTACAACGACAGCAACAAACAATAAAAAAAATATAAACAAAATAAACAAAATAAATAAGCCGAATAAATAAACAAAAAATACATTAATCAGTTTAATCACTTGAAATAATCATTTTGCACAATTTGTTTTAAAAT
The DNA here is from genome assembly GCA_947579605.1 of Athripsodes cinereus. NCBI lineage: Eukaryota > Metazoa > Arthropoda > Insecta > Trichoptera > Leptoceridae > Athripsodes > Athripsodes cinereus. Next base: position 2,311,126 of record OX388307.1, read on the forward strand.
TTGTTCTCTCGTTTCCGTTTTTTTTTTTGTAAAAGGCAAGTGTTAGGTAAAGGTAAAGGTAAATAAAGACATTTTATGACTAAAATTCAACGATAAAGTTTTCCACCCACCTTAAATGTCTTAATTTTGGTTAGCACGGAGAGGAAAGCATCCATGTTTATTAAATACAGCTGATCTTCTAGCGGCCCTATTTGTGGGATATGCCGTGATGGTATAGAAGTAGTAAAGTTAATATAACACATAATCTCGTATACATATTATTTTGTATCTGAGATTATGTGTTATGTGTTATTGACACAGACAACTTTGTTGAAGATAAAACAATTTCATGTACAGCGTCCTCGAGATGCTATGGCACAAAGATGGCGCTCTAAATACTCTCCATTATTATTATTATTATCATCTCATATCTCATTTATTTAACAAAACAATATTTGATTCTACATTTTGAACACAATATAAGATTAACAATAAAATTTAAATATAAAATTAAATAACAAAAACCATAAAATATTAAAATAAATTTATATTCAAAATGTAGAACCCCAACATTATTCGAGTTGATTCTTCCATGATGTTCTATGAAATAGTACAATCATGGGAGATCACTTACAGAGCTACAGGGAAAAAAAACCTTCTTACTATCCTGGTGGACGATAGAAGTACGGCCTTCTGCATGCTGTATTTGAGCCTGTCATCTACTCTCAGTTTTCTGAGATTGCTTGACAGACTCTTAGGTATTAAACCATTCACAGACAACACTATAGGCACGATGATTGTGGTAGGTGTTCTCCACATATCTTTGATTTCATGAGCAAGATCAAGATATTTTATTATCTTATCTTGCTCAGCTTTATTTAAATTTTCATCGTGCGGTATAGTGATGTCTATGATGTGTGTTTTACGGCATCTGCGATCAACCAACACAATATCTGGTCCATTAGCTATAATAGTTCGATCAGTTTGAATTGGTCGATCCCAATAGAGTTTAGTGTCATTGTTTTCAAGTACCGATACTGGACAAGTGTCATTGTTTTCAAGTACCGATATATTATTAATGGAATAAAAAATCATTATATTTTTTTGTTTCTGAAAACAGCCCTGTTGAAAACATTTACGTTAGTACTTTTTGCATTTAATATACAGATAATAAGATAATCTTAATAATTATGCATAATGTAAAAATAGCTCCGTGTTTAGAGCAACCTGTACAAGTGTACAAGCTACCGGCTCAGCGTGCTCTCAATCAGAAAACAACTCGACAATTCAAACTTGTAACTACCTACCTGTATAATTATAATTATAACTAAACATAATTATAACAAACATATAAATAAATAAAATAGAGTGGAGATATATCATAAATAAAACCCGCATATATTTTTCAATCCATATTTTTATTCCAATCAACCATAAAATAAAACTTATTTTTTAATTCGAAATCTTAGTTCATATAGTCTTTATGGATTGTAGGTACTGTCAAATAATGTTCAAAGCTGCAAAAATTGTTTAAAAAGACGAGTTAGAATCGTGTAAATTTAAACCTAAATTGTTTTTTATTTCACATACAAACATACCATCACGCCGCTTTCCTCGCGGGGTATGCAGAAAGGAACTAGCGCCACTTCCTTCTATCCTTGCATACATCTTTCGCTTCCGTCACTGTCATACAATTCCTCATGCATGCTCTACTGTTCAATGTGCTCAACACGTAACCGTCCTGTAGGATTTGATTTATATGATCTTCTCATTTGATCCTCGGACGTCCACGTCTCCGAGCACCATTCCTCTCAGCCAAATATATCTTCTTGATCATTCTGTCCTCATTCATTCTTTCCACATGCCCAAATCATAAAAGCTTATTTACATCCATCCTTATTATTTTAACTAAACAATAATAATAATAATCTGGACAATTTATTTAGCGCCGTTTTGTGGTGTTTGTACCACAAGGGCGCATTTTCAGTTTTTTTTTTAAATTTATTTATTGTTACGATCAAATTTTAATCATCATCTCTGTCGGTCCCTCAATCCTGAGGATCGTGACCATCATGCCTCGTTCTGTAGACCATCTGTCTCCATGTTGAGCGATCCTCTGCCATGTGTAAGGCCCCGTGAGGTGAGCTCTGTGTGGCCTCCTTAATTTGGTCGCTCCATCTTATTGGCACTCTGCCTCAAATTTTAATATATTTTATAAATTTAATTTAACTATTAAAAAAAATTAATGCAAACAATATTGACTTTTTTCATTTATCCATACATACATAGGTACCTACGTGGGGTAGGCAGAAAGGTTTGAACACCAATTTCTCCTGTTCTTGCGTAATATTCCTTTCGTTTTCGTAACTATTCATTCTCACAAGCACTTACCTTAAGATTGCAAGTCCAAAGTTCACATGAACTTCCAAATATTTGGTCTAATGCTAATTTTTCGTACAGCAATTGAAATTGATGTCACATGATTATCGCAAATCACACAGGTACTTTGATCAAATAAATTGTTGATATAATTATTGTTATTTATTAATAGATTTATGCTGTATAGTGTTGTATTGTATTTTATTATATTTTTTTATCTATTTAATGAAAATAATACAACGAATAAGAAGTACATAGGTACAACTTAGGATAATGAGTCACGCCAAATTTAAAAGATTTGTCGGCGTGTTCTCTTATTGGGAACTGTATTGGGAACAAAAAAAAATTGGTTAATTTTTATTTTAATGTAATTTAGCCCATGGATTATCCAGTAAAGAATAGGTTTCCCACCTTTTATTGCAAGTTTTGGAGTGTTGTGTAAAAGTCAGGTAGGTATTCATAAAATATCACTTATAAGAAATTAAACATCTTCGATTCTATGATGAGGTGTATAGGAACCATTCTGAGTATGCTACAGTGATTTGTTAGTTGTTGCCTCCAAATTCAGTATCTTTATAGGTCAACTTCTTAATTTATTTTCGGCATTCGTAAAATTTGGCATTGGTAGCTAGTAATCACCACGAACTGGAAGAGATGTACTCGACAATCAAAAGTCGCGCAGCCACAATGGGGTTGAAAATCAATGTTGACAAAACAAAGTTTCTTTACTTGTCCAAACTCAACTATTTCAGAACACCACCATACGGACATATTACTTTTGGTGAAGACAGTATAGAAGAAGTGCAAAAATTTACATATCTGGGTAGCATTCTCACTAACACTAATGAAATGAGTGTAGAAATAACATCTAGAATACAGAGTGGCATGAGAGCAGCGGCGGCCTTGAACAATCTTCTAACAACTAAGTCCTTTCCAGAAGAGTGAAACTTCACATATACAATAGCCTCATTAAACCAGTGGTCATCTATGGTTCGGAATCTTGGTGTATAATCCTAAAAGATCAACAAAGACTTCTGTATTTGGAAATAGGATCCTAAGAAAAATATTGGGTCCACAACCAGGTATTGCAGAAGGAACCTGGAGGCTTAAAAGTAATGAAGAAATTCGCTCCACAACTAAACAACCTTTCATCACAAGTGAGATCAGATCCCGAAGATTGGCATGGATTGGCCATGTCGTTAGATCCGGAGAAGAAAGGGCGACTAAAGGTATTCTGCAGGGTATACCGGAGGGCAGAAGAGCGTTAGGCAGACCAAGACAAAGATTGTTAGATAACATCAACCGAGATCTGGAGGAGCTCAATGCTAAAGACAACTAGCAGTCCATTGCTCAGTATAGAAAGGCTTGGAGATGTATTGTTTCGGAGGCAAAGGTCCTACTAGGGCTGTTCGGCCATCGGAAGTAAGTAAGTGTTCGTAAAATATCACGTTTTAAGGCATTTAATATAGTTTGTTTATCGGTGATGAGGAAATACCACCTATCCTGATATTTTAACAATATTTTATTGACAGGGAGAGAATGACTGTTTATTACAGAAAGTTAGTCCGCTGGCTACCCCACTTGTGGGAGATGTCGTGATAGGATGAATTAATACTTAATGTACTTTTTGTCACTATATAATTTGTGCTTGGGTCGCCAGGTATAATTCCGTCTTCCTTCAACACAGGACGTCTAACCAAGCATAAAATTCTTTGAACGTGCATTTATATTTTCGCATTTTTGTGCGTTCTAAAAAAAAGACAAAAAAATATTTTTAAATTATTTTTTTGTATAACGTTACATAACGAAATAATTATTATAATTATTCTGTAATGAGGGTGCGTCGGGGTAACTGCCCAGGTTGATGGGCGGAAATGTGTTGCGGTCACGTGTGACACCTGGCTGGTAGGTATATTACATAACAATTTTACATGTAGGGTCTCGTATCAATACACCGCACAAAAATATCTTATCAAAAAAGGTGAAATGAAATATGATTTTGTAAAAAAAATTAGTAATAAGTTTGTAAGCGTTTCTAAAAACTGTATCTCAATGTTTTTGTATCTCATACAGATATTTAATTACTAGCCATATCTGGGTAGCCAGCTAATTATAAAAATGTAAAGAACAATAAAATAAAACTACTATATTCGGTACTTCCACAGTGGCTTTTTTATTAGTGAACTGGCTCTCAAGGGCTTCTTCTCTCATCATAAGGCTAACGTATCTATGTATCTATTCTATCTATTCCCTCACGCCGTATCCCAAGTGGGGTAGGCAGAGAGAACGGAACGCCAATTAGATCTATCCTTACATACTTCTTTCGCCTCCTCCAGGATAACGTAAAGATCGTTAAATCAATTATCAATTTGTAAAGCGCCGTTTACTTATAACATCAAAGGCGCTATATTGGCGCCATATATCTCCTGAAACTCCCAGCAAAAAGAAGTGTTTTCAGCTTCAGTCTGAAGCCCTCTCTATTCGCCTATATATAGTTTATTTGATGAGAACTATTCCTTATAGCCGAAAATTGAATGTTAAAATGTTGGTTTTGATAATTAAGGTCAATTTAATGGGAATTAAACATTGGATTGAATCATCAGAAATCAAAACTATATAATCTATTACGGCAAATCCCACAAGTGGATAAGCCAGCAGATTAACTGAATGTTGTAATCATGCAGTCAGTGCTTTCCATGTCAATAAAAAGTAAGGCATAGGTACAGAATGAGTGGCTTTTGGAAGGAAATGTAAGTGAATGTGGAATTTGCCTACCTCAAATAATAATGTCTTAATCACCGTCTTATAACTAAGGTTTTACGAACATCTGATTTTTACAGAACACTCGAAAACTTTCAAAAAAACGATGACCTTTTTTTACCGGGGACTCCACGTGGTAGATAGGAATTATTATATTTCAGAATACAAATTTTGAGATGTTGAGAAAAACGTTTTGAGATATCAGGGTTTAATTTTGACAAAATAATAAAAAATATTGAGATCCTGTAGCTTGAGACCAAAAAGGATGGACAAATTGTAAGAAAGGCTTTATTTTTTTTATTTGTTCTTTACTGTACATTGATTACAAGCAAATTCACACAAAAATACATTTAAAACAAAGACAATCATACAATCAATATACAGAGGGCGATATTTATATAATCAATGTAAACTTTATGTGGCATTCGACAAATAATTATTTGTCTAGTTAGACCCATTCTCTAACGAGATTTAAAAAAAATAAACCAAATTAAAATCTATCAATTTGATTTAAATAAACCTAGTTGTAATCAATAAAAAAATGATAAACTTAAACATAATTATTTATTGAAATAAATAACTTTAGTAATAATAAAAAAAATATGTAGGTAAAAAAAGTTCAACTATCTGTCTATAATAATAATATCGAAACACGCATCACGCACGTTACAACAACACATAATACATAATAATATTTCCATCCCAAACACACGACACCGTCGTGAAGTATTTTTCGTGTTGTTCATACTGTTATTATTATTGGTTGTCCGTCTCTTGGATCGTCTGCACGCAATATATGACCTTCGGCTGACAAGATATCTTCTTGGAAGAGACAACCATCGTCAGTGCCATCAGCTATGTTGGTTAAATGCAACGATGCTATTAGTCAAGACAAAAAGTTGAAAGCAATAACGGACCTATAATGGTACCTTGGGGTATACCACTTGTCGCTCTTATCTCTAGCATAGATAATAATATTATGTTAAAGTAATTAGATACTTAAATTTAACTGTTGTACATAAACGAGATTCACTCCACTCTCATGATACAAGCATTTAAATTTCACAATAGGTATGAGGGTGTATAAAAAATAAGTAGGATTTTGTTGAAAAGCTTATTACAATACAATTTAATTTCAAATTAAAGTACCTAGGTTTTATTATCGTTTGTATTTTTGAGATGCTCGGTAATCTTAGGGTTGATTCGCGGACTTACGATACACAGATCCTGAGTTCGAATCCTTTCGTTGCCGCTCCTCAATTCATATTCACGGCACAAGCACATGAATTAGGCTTTCTGTGAAAATCATAAGGGCACATTTTGGCTTACTTAAATCCCAGTTTCATATTTTACAATTTTTGGATATAATTAAGGTACCTACCTACCTAATCTATTTACTTAACGTAGGTATACGTGCTACTTTATACAATGGCTAACTTATCTAAAAAATATATTTATTATAATCAATACCATCACGACATATTCCACTAGTGCGGAGGTCAGCAAAATAACTCCATGCAATAAACATTCAAGTTGTCCTCTCCGCGTCAATAAAAAACAAAGACATTAAGGGCTGACATACATAGTAGTAGACCTCATCACTAAATTGAAGATTTTTTTTTTTTTATTTTAAAACATAACAATACATAGTAGGTACCTATATTTTTTTCAATTTTTATTTTTTTTACGTTTTTAACATTTTTTTACTTCTCCACATTTTTTTACATTTTTCACATTTTTTTTACATTTTTATATGCGTTTTAGCATTTTTAAGTCTTCCTGTACCTATCTTTTTATGGTTCCTTAAATTTATGTTTATTAGTTGGTAAGAAAGGGATCTTAATTGGTTTGCTCATCGTTGTTTTTTATTGTTTATATTTATTATTACAACTGTTTGATCCATATAGAATAAATCGAATAAAATATATATTACACATTTACTTAAAAATACACTTAAAATTCTATTATTTACTATGCCATTTAAAGAATTAAACTTGTATATGGCATAGAATAACAAATAATCCTAATTTTACACATAAACAATAATAAATACATCTGATAATTACTCTAGACAAGTTCTATGAGTTAAAAATTTTATTCGTGCTTTTTTACGAACACCTTTTGCAGACCTTCGAAAATTAACAGAAACGAGTGAGAAATATTAATAAATTATTTGGCTTTAAAATTGATAATGAAATAAGTAATTATTCTAGCAAAAAAATATAAACAGATTTTTCTTATAATTTCCCTAAAACACATACGTTGGTTATATCATCATGCGATATATAATTACAATATACTCGTACAATTATTTATGTGACTACATTTGCGTCGATGAAAACATGTTGTCTATAATAAATAATGTTATTTTTTTTATTTATTTATTTAATTATTAATAATTTTTGAATGTGGTTATTGAAAATTATTTTTATTTTTCAAAGATATTTTTAGGTAGCGTGTTAATCCGAAGTTGTTCGGTCAATTCTTAAATATTTATTAATGACATTAAGGGTATCCCATCACATCCCCCTGGATGTTTGAGCTGAGCTCCTATATCATCCAGACTCAGTTTTTCAAAGGAGGGCTCAGAATTTGCTTTAAGGGCTCCTCCCGATGAAAACCTGTTACAACCTTTAATGTCCCTTGGAGGAGATACTCACTACAAGGCACTACTCACCACTACAATATTCTTACAAACTATGTTCCTACAGTTATGTATTGCTACATACTAAATTTTTTTATTTTATTGACAAATTACGTAATTTGACACAAAATTTAAGCTATTACTACAACTACTTCTATACCATCACGGCATATCCCACAAGTGGGGTAACCAGCAGATCAGCTGCATAATACAAACATGAAAGCTGTCCTCTTCGTGTTTACAAAAATATAAAGACATTAGGGATGGGTGGCAAACCTCATCACTCACTGTTGTATTTAACATATAAAATGCTTTTATTTTTTCAAACACTTGCCTTTTTCAGGACACTCAGTAATTCACATAAAAAATGGGATACCAGTTTTTGTCGACTGCTCCACGGAACAAAATATTAGACATTATTAAATGCACACGGTTTAATAAGCAAACCAATTTAATTATTCCTCAAAGCACGAACTTTGCTCAATTTTGTGCGAATAAATTCTATATGATGCTATTGAAATTGAAATATGTGTGAATAAACATATGACTTGTAGTACATATCAAATTAATAAATAAACAATAGGAACTAAGTTATTACGTAGTAGAATTTCATAATAAGGTAATTGAAACGAGTGTTTCTTTCTTCTATAAACTATTGATCACGAGAGAGAATTCTTTTCTCTTATCACGACATTATCAATCTGAATTCAGATTTCATAAATGTCAGAATTCAAATTCAAAGTTAAAAAGTGTGTCGGTGCACGCTTAGTAAAAATACATAATTAAGCTCGTAAATTTAAACAAATGTTTCTTTCTACTATAAACTATTGCTCACGAGAGAGACTTCTTTTCTCTTATCACGACATTATCAATCTGAATTCAGATTTCATAAATGTCAGAATTCAAATTCAAAGTTAAAAATTGTACTTAGCAAAAATAGGTACATAATTAAGCTCGTAAATTGAAACATGTGTTTCTTTCTACTATAATCTGAATTCAGATCGATAATGACCTGATATGTGGAAAGAAGTCTCTCTATCCTCTATGATCTATAATTTATAGTAGAATGAAACAATTTGCTTCAATTTACCTACCTAATATAAAATGAACTTTTTGTTCAGCTTTCTCTGGTTGGATGTAGGCCTCATTCATACACGTCCATCTATTCCTCTTTTGAAAAGCTTACAAAGGTATATAAATAGGAAAATTTATTATTTGTCTACAGTTTACATCAAACAGACAAAGTGACAATTTTTATTTTTTATTTTAATTCTAAATTTGTTGATATGAAGGTATAACATCGATGGTGTAAAGCACAAAAGACACATGTCCACATTTGACAGTTTCAAGTAAACAGATTCTCAACTAATTTGAAATTAATTCAGGAGATGTCGAAATTAAAAGCAAATGTTTTCTTCTACTATCATGATTGACAATATCCTAGCAAGACGAAAGACGTCGCTCTCGTCAGCAAATGATAAATATAACAGAAGAAAACATTTTTTTTTTATTTCGTTATGGAATTCTACTGCCTTAACACCGATAGTGATCAGAAGACGTCCTTGATGGACATGTGCTTTTAAGAATCAAGAAAGTCGATATACCTAAATGCATTCTCACAATCGCAAACGTGGTACATCTGTGCACAAACAATGTTTATTTATAGACGTGTGACATTTGGTTTTTATTAAATATTTCGATAATGATTTTTGTTAAATAAATAACAAAGTATTTTTGGTTATTATGTACTCAGGACATAAAGATGATGTTGCGACGACCAATTTTGTACATTTACAAACTCTTTTTCCCTAAATAGTGGACATGTGTCTTTTGTGCTTCAAACCATCGATAAGCAGATAAATATTTTTATTGATGTTTGACAATTATACATAAATTTTTCTTTCAACAGGTATGCAAATAAATTAAAATAATAGTAGCTGTTACAAATATGTATGTACTAACATTCTTTCAATTACATATATGTATTAGATGTACTTGCATTGAAAATAATTTATTTGATTGAATAATTATTAAACTCCTAAATCATAATGCCCGGCTTTAGTGGGTATCAACAATGCTTTTTCTCATATTTTGAACCACTCTAGATAAATCATTCCAATTGACTACACTCACCGATAGTCAACCTATTTGAATAGGTATTAACTAGGTAGGTATGTTGTATAAGATACACATATATATGAGTTTATCGGTAGACTGGAGGTAGAGTCTGGGCCTCGTGAACGTGGGGTCCGTGGTTCGATACCAGGTGCCGGCAAACTCCCCTTCCACGACACAAGCTTTTAGTAGCTTACAGTGAAAGGTGTATAAAGTTGTATTTGGGTTTATAACAAAACCCAGAAATATCTTTCAAAAAATATATATAAAGATATATTAACTTCATTTAGGGGTGTATGTTATTAACATTAGATGCTACCTAGGTTTAAAGAGTACCTATACTCTTAACCAAGCCTTGAATCGATTCATAAGCGTCGAAACTCTGTGTCATGCACTCCTAAAGGAAGTTCACATAATATGTATGTGTATCATATACAACATACCTACCTAGATAATACCTATTCAAATAACAGTTTAACTATCGGTGAGTGTGATCAATTGGAATGATTAATCTAGAGTGGTTCAAAATATGATTGACATCTACACTTTTAGTAAGTAAAATATTCAGTTCCCGACATCCAATTGTGTCAAAAAACTCATAGCATAATGCTTTTTCTATTGAAAGTACCTACTCTTAAGTGTTTTGCCACTCTTTCAAATCCGTGAAATTATTATAAAAAAAATGTATTTCTTAGAAATTATTATAAAAAATACACGGTTCACTTTATATATCAAATATTTAGTACCTAATGGAAAAAAATATTCTACCAATTTTCAACTCTACAAATAAATATTTCGAATTGTTTAGCTATTGAACTGAACAAAGACAATGTAATGTGCCTTTAACAGTGTGATTATTATATAGTATATTTCACTTATTGGTGTTTTTAAAATTTTATATAAATATAATTAATATAATAAAATTACAAAAATGACGAATTCTCGAATATAAGACATTTCTACTTGTTGAGTGGACAGTCGATTTGTATCTTAGTATATAGATGTAACATAATATACCTATAGATAGTATTATTTCATACTAGTTACAGGTCACTATATTCGCCTATTCTCACCATGTAACCTAGCAACATACCAACACTATAGCATAGACAATATTATTACAATCCTACAAATAGAAATAATATTGAAATAATGTTGTAGTTATAGATATAATATTCAGAATGGTTCTCACAGTCAAACCTCTATATTGTATATCGCTAATATATAAATATATATCATCATCTTGCTTTCGAGATGTGGTGTTGGAGAAAGTTGCTACGCATACCATGGACGGCCCACAGAACCAATGTGTCAATCTTGACTGAGCTCCAGATAAAGACTCGACTGTCTGTAATATGTCAGAGACGTATATTAAGCTTTTTCGGACATATTGTAAGACGTGAGCCGAGCCAGACAATCTGGAAAAAATTATTTTGTCTGGTGGAGTCGAAGGAAGAAGAAGCAGAGGCCGAATACCGACAAGATGGTCAGATCATGTGAGAGATGCTGCAGGGGGTACAATGTGTGAGGCGTTTAGGCAGGCGGAGGACAGGGCACGGTGGAGAAGCTTGTCGCTTGGTTGGGGTCATGGTGGTCACGATCCTCAGCATTGAGGGACCGACTTAGAAGAAGAAGAATATATAAAATTCTCGTGTCACGGTGTTTGTTATCATACACCTCCGAAACGGCTGGACCAATTTTGATGAAATTTTGTGTGCTTATCTGGTAGGTCTGAGAATCGACCAAATTCTGTTTTCCTAAAAGTTAAGGGTGGTCCACCCCGATTTTTTTATTTTATTTTTTGGTATTCAGCATATTTTTATACGGAGCTGAAACGTGGACGCTGCGAGCTAGCGAACGCGCGAGGATCGATGCGTTTGAGATGTGGTGCTGGAGAAAATTGCTCCGAGTGCATTGGACGGAACACAGGACCAATGAGTCCATTCTCAGGGAGTTAAACATTTCGGCGCGACTCTCAACGATTTGCAGTCAGCGCGCTTTGCGATATTTCGGGCACATTGCAAGAAGAGAGCATGACAACCTAGAAAAAGTGATTATGACTGGGGTTGTAGAAGGGAGGAGAGGAAGGGGCAGAGTGTCAATAAGATGGAGCGACCAAATTAAGGAGGCCACACAGAGCTCACTTCATGGGGCCTTACACATGGCAGAGGATCGCTCAACATGGAGACAGATGGTCTACAGAACGAGGCATGATGGTCACGATCCTCAGGATTGAGGGACCGACAGAAATGATGATGATGATTTTTTGGACAATTTTTTTTTATTTTTTTATCATCATCATCGCCCTCAACGCTCCTCTCGGGAGCACAGGGCAGAAACCAGCCTCCTCCATTCAGAGCGTCTCTGTGCCAATTGCGTCACCTCTTTCCACGACATTCCTTGCGCTCTGATTTTTTTTATGGTGAGGCATTAACAAATACATTACTATACTATACCCTCACGCCATGTCCCAGGAGGGGTAGGCAGAGAGAACGGAACGCCATATAGATCTATCCTTACATACTTCTTTCGCTTCCTCTACATTCATCCAGTTTCTCATACATACCTACAAAATATCTACATACAGCCCTAAATTTTCACCCTTCTACCATCAACCCCTATTTTTTGATAGCGATATTAATATAATATGGCAAATCAACGTTTGCCGGGTCAGCTATAGTTTATCAATACATATCATTGGCTAAACACAGAAAAAACTGATCGATTGTATTTTCAATCAAAATTTTTAATTGTTTCAAACGACTCTTGATATAAGATTTTTATCTTGTATTTAAAAAAATCAGTTTTTTTCAATAGAGTTCAAAATTTAAATTTCTTTAATGAAGTTTTTTTTAAGATATACCTACTTACCTATCTGTTTTTTTTTCAGAAGATGGCTTGTATATGATCAATCTATGTAGGTACCTATACCATTACGGCATATCCCATAACTGGGGTAGCCAGCAGACTAACTGCATGTAATAAACATGCAAGTCGTCCTTTCCGTGATGTCAATGAAATGTAATAAGACATTCAGGATAGGTGGCGTTCCCCATCGCTGAATTTTAATCAATCATTCCGCAAAAATACGATTGTATCAATTCTAACTCAAAAAACCATTATACTATACTATACCATTTCCTCACGCCGTATCCCAAGTAGGGTAGGCAGAGAAAACGGAACGCCATATAGATTTGTCCTTACATACTTCTTTCTCTTCTTCTACATTTATAAAACTTCTCATGCACGCACGTCGATTTCTCTTACTCAATACACGGCCGTCCTTGAGAATTTGATCTACAAGATCAAGCCATGTAGTTCTCGGACGTCCGCGCTTCCTTACACCCCTTTTTCAGCCAAGTTTAAAAAAACCATTAACTTTCAATTTATTTTTTTATTTCGTTCAACATACAGTGTTTTACTGTATTTGAAAAAAATAAATATATATTAGGTATATATGTACAATGATAATATATAAATAATATAATAAGAATACAAGAATATATACAAACTTATTACATACCTAACCTAACCTGACCAGGTATAAACCACACCCATGTAAATATACCTATATATCTACATAAATAAATGTATTATGCATATAATATATACATTTCCATTTGTATATAAACACAATTTATCATTGTTGAAGATTATATCTTTGTGTAAGTGTGAGTGTTAATAATATTTATTTTCATTTGCTTGTTTGTATGTTTATCCGTTTGTTCATAAATACATTTATAGAATATACTGTCACGGAATTTCTCACAAGTGCGATAGCCAGCGGACCAAATGCATGTAATAAATCTAATAAATGTGCAAGCTGTCTTCACCGTGCCAACAAATAAATTAGACGTTCAGGGTGGGTGGTAGACCTCATCGGAATATTTAATATGTAAAATGATTTTTTATTTTCGAATATCTGCTCTTTTTTAGGGATATCGAAAAGGATATGAAAATCTGGTGACGAGATAATTGAATTATAGATTGAATATTTGCCAATCAGACTTCTCGTTTGGAGAACCATGTTTAGGTATACAATGTAACATTGTGCAAAATCCAATGGGCAGAAGCGATAAAGGCATCCCAACGCTTACGAATTGGCTGTAGGCTGGCTTAAGTGATAACTTTCGGTATCCATGGACAATGGTCACCAATTCCACCATCCTCACTGTCACGATGTAAGGTCCACCAATCGATAAACGCTTTATGCAAACCATAGAAGCAACCATTGCACAATATTATATTGTGTAAACATGGTTCTCCAATCGAGATATCTGCTTGGTCATGTGATCTGCACCCAAATCCAGTCAAACAATAAAAAAAAAAATGTTAATATTCTTAACATTAAATATTTGGTTTTAGTTCGGGTAAATTTATGGTGTGATTTCTAGTACAAACTCGAATACAACGATGTAAAAACTCGAATACAACGATGTAAAAACTCGCCGCGTCTTTTCGTATGCATTTATGTATACAATTTGTATATATCTACTTATGTACACAATAATATCTACTTATATAGATACACTATATTATATTAAAGGCATAGATACATACCTATAGGTATAATATGTATTCATATTATGATACTTTTAAGAATATCAGATGTTTTAAAATTTAATACCTGTAAAAATATAAATTGAAAAAAAAAAACAGTACCTACATAGTTAACTTCCAAATGACTTTTATTAACTTCGTTTAGGTACTATTCGTATTCGGAGACTCGACTCCATCATCAGGCGATTAGTAAAAAGTTAATAAAAGTCATTTGGAAGTTAGTACGAAGTTAATAAAAGTCTAATAAATCAAATGTTTTTGTGTTAACACTTTGGAAATTCATTATAATAAAAATGATTTTAAAACACTGTATAATTTCCAAATTAAATTTATTCACCTCAAACGTTTTCGCCAAGGCTTCTACTTGGCATCATCCTCCAGAAGGACTCTTGATGATGCCAAGTACCTAAAAGCCTTAGCGAAAACGTTTGAGGTGAATAAATTTGATTTGGAAATTATACAGTGTTTTAAAATCATTTTAATTAATAAAAGTCATTTGGAAGTTAACTACATACTGTATTTTTTTTTTCAATTTTATCTTGAAATGGACTTCCAACAAGTACCTTCGGTCAATAACATCAAGATATTAATAAAAGTCATTTGAAAGTTAACTACATACTGTGTTTTTTTTCAATTTATGATGAAATGGTCTTCCAACAAGTACTTTCGGTCATTAACATCGAAATTTAATCATCTGTATTCAATATTTAGAATATTTACTAGTTTTTTTTATTGCTTAACTGTTTATGGTCACAACGCGCAGATGACAGAACCAATTATTGGAGGTGCAAAATCTAATCGGAAGAAGTGAGAAAGGTGTTTTCGATTAGACTTTGCACAATGTTACATTTCCATGGCATAAAGCGCTTAAGTCAGCCTAAGCCGATTCGTAAGCCATCCAGACTCTTTCAGCATGGGTGATATATCTGAATCTTGTGTTGTTTTGCTAATAATTCATTTGATTTTGACGTTTTTTTTAAGACCTGAATTTTGCATCTTTGCTGGTCCACATATTGAATTTGTATATTGTTAACATATTTTGCAATTGACTGATCCTGTAAATATCGTAAAATAGAGAAAAAAAAACAAAAGTCGTAAGTAGAAAAACTATAAATATGTTGTTTCGTTTCAATTTCTTTTTACAATTTTTACAAAACCAAGAACCTTCGTTCGATAAGTTAAACATCACTAAAAAAAGCTTTTATCTTTAAAATATTATTAAGAGACATTTTCAATTCCGTAACTCTACAGTTGTTAACCAATACATGCAACCAATCAGGTACTTGAAACTTTTTTCTGATGAAAACAACATAACATATACATATAGACAATTCACACAATTCGAGCTAGTCCCAAACCAATGTATAAATCTTGTATTATGGATATTAACACGACGATACACGTAAACCTATGTAAAAACGCCAAACAAATTTATTTTATTTTTTATTTTATTTTATTTTATGGAGACACTCATAGAAAACTGACAACACAATACATAAATTACAAACATACAATAAGATCTGGCCAGTTCCCCAATTAAGAGCGTCTACAGCATGCACAATTAGAGAATTCAATTAAAGCGTGATTCAATATAATACCACGATAATGATAATCTCTATATAGAGATAATCCTGCCAATGCACATCATCGCATTTTTCTTAGGTAAACTGCTCTGTTGATTTTGTTATATGAACGCAGTGATATGTTACAACTAGATTCGCAATGTCATACAAATATTCTCTAAAAATGTGTACCCACCCGTCGAGGTACAATACCTGAGTAATATATATTCATCTCTTTTCTTATGTATATATTCATCTCTTTCTACCGGCCTTTGACGTCTGTAATAATCCCCATTCTCATATTGTCTATCTCTTGTTATCTACAAACAATTTATATGTGTGTCGCTTTTTTTCAATCTAAAAATTGCGGCACCAAGGACCGCAACGAGATTTTATTGATGGTACATGTTTGAGATTCATATTGCAAATCTAGGTATAACATATCACTGTATGAACGATGATGTGCAAGAAGAACAAAAGAAATGAACAACAAAATATAATGTAACAATAATCATAGAACAACAACACAACTATTTTAATAAATCAAATGTTTTTGTGTTAACACTTTGGAAATTCATTATAATTAAAATGATTTTAAAAACACTGTATAATTTCCAAATTAAATTTATTCACCTCAAACGTTTTCGCCAAGGCTTCTACTTGGCATCATCAGTCCTCCTGATGATGCCAAGTAGAAGCCTTGGCGAAAACGTTTGAGGTGAATAAATTTAATTTGGAAATTATACAGTGTTTTTAAAATCATTTTAATTACAACTATTTTATTTTAACTAACCCGAATCGGGCTCTTGACGAATCGCACACCCAGCACGACAACAAGCCAGAGGCAAAAGACGAAAAATGAAACCTTCTAAACAAACTATGTCAACAATTTTACATTACACTTCACCTCCCTCCCAAATGTAGGTATATGTAGCACCCACACCCAGAACAATTACTAAAAAGCCATTCTACATTTTGTCCTGGCCGGGAATCAAACCCGGGACTTAAATAATAATAATAATAATAATAATGATGAAGAAAATGAAAAATCGAAACCTTGGTAAGCCCTGATTTCAAACCAAAATATCTCGCGTGTTTCAAGTGTAGGTAGTGTAGTGTGTGTACATTTTAATATGTACATAAAAATGTACAGAAATGAACCATAGATTCAGCAACATATCCCTTCTTCGCTGGTCTCTCCCACACCCTCGATTGTAATATATTATATTTCTGACTGCCGGCGCGTCACCTGGAGGGTAGGCGGAGAGACGAGAGAAAGAGTGAGAGAGATGTGTGCATGTGTGTGAACGAGGGAAGAAATAGGTAGGGTGTTTCGGGTACCAATACGTACATAATAATATGTGAGTATCTATCCAAAACATGACAAATGGTCACACCCGATCTTGAATACAAAAATAACAATATATCTTTTGTATTGTGGGTAGGCATTACTATATTATGGCTCGACCATGATTTTTATGTTTTTTTTTTATAGAAACCCATATATATAAAAAAGTATTAATTATATAGTGAGTTACAATCCGTTGGATTGGTCTGCAACGAGTTAAGATTTTTTCTCCATTCCTCCCTTTTTTCAGCTAGTCTCTTTAATTCTACGTATGTGCCACAGTTCATGTCTTTCGTCTCTGACTTGGTTGGCCTTTACCATTTCAGCCTTCGATCTTGCCCTCTGCGATGGTGATAAGCAGACCTGGATGCCTGATGTTGTAACCTATCCAGTTTGCTCGTTGTTTGCTGATTATTTTTAAGAAGTTGATTTCTTTCGCCTACCTGTAAATTTAATACATGCAACTGTCATTTATTAAGCTTTGAAAAGACAACGTCAACATGAATGGAACCTACTTGACCGTTTTTTTTTTATTTTTTAGTAGTGCTATTGTTTTGTATCAAATTAATTGTTTTGTGTCTTAAAAAAAACTTTTTGTACACATGTATTGTATGTTTATTATTTTTTTACATATAAAAGTCTTCGGCCGTGAATATCTGAATAAAAAAATAAAAAAAAGAAAACCTTAACGCAACCGATCTTTATCACGGGGTGCGCTTTTTGCCATCCTTGATAAATAAATAAAGTGTATTCATATAAATAGATTCAAAAACAAGACAAAAATATAGTGCAGCATTGCATAGAGAGGAGCAGGCTTAATTTCACACTTGAAAGAAAACCGTTTGTGGACTTAATAGAATAACAATATTTATTTTATTTGTTTCAGAAAGCTTCCAAATTTCCAACCAAATGATGAAGCTGGGAAGAATAACGCCTTCATTGGTTCTGCAAAAAGATTAAACCGATCTTCAAAGGGTAGGCAAAGAAGAAGTTTGCCACGAATATCACGAGAGCAGCAAACTAAGAAGAAGGAACGGAAAAAATCGTTTATATGTAAATCTTGCATTAGCCAACTTTTGGATTGAATAAAGAAGCTTTTCACTGTGCCTAAAAATATTTTTATAAAAAAAATGTGTCTTAAGAAGCCCATAGAGTCCCGGTAAAAGCCCAGGTTTCCCACTATTTTTTGCAAGCTTTCAAGTGCCCTGTAAAAAGCAGGTAAAGCATGTAACACCCAGACCCAGAACAATGGGAAAAAGCGCATGTTCTATTTTGTCATGGCAAGGAATCGAATAAGGGACTTTGGGTAAAAAGTCTATCTTTCACGTCTTACTTGTAAAAATAAAAAAAAATCGTAGGGCATTGATCTTCAACAATTAGTACAAATAGGCAATGAAAATTATTTGTTGCAAGTACACGTTGCAATGTTAAAAATAAGTAACGATAAATTTGGCTTATAATAAATAAATAAATATTGTTATCTACTTATTGAGAGGAAATGTCAATCGTGACAACCTTTTGAGTTGTGTAAAGCAATTACTTTGCAGAATTTAAGTTATTACTTAAAATAATAATATTAATACTGTCATTATATATTTTTTTGTGGAATATATTTTGTAATTCACGATGGCTAAGTCTGGTTAGTGATCTGAGAAGAGAAAATTCTCCAAAGAAATTTATTCTCCGAGAATTTCTCCTCTGATGGAAAAGAAATTTCCCTCCATAATTTTTCTTAGTGGTATTATGACCTTTCGCCCAGTACACTTCGCAGCCAACCTGATTGATCCAAAAATTTGTGGGGCTGATAAAGGCCCAAATCAGAGGTTAATCCATGGTTAATCACACTTTTTTCCATGTACGTACAGACCTGCATTTTTTTTCAACTTAAATATGGGTAAGTGGGGTGTCAAACATCAAGATTTTTCATCAGTTATTGGCACTTTTTTCTATGTAGGTAGCAAAATTTTTTTGTTTCCATAATTAATTGTAGCCATATTGGTGATAAATTATCTCAACATTTGTATATTGTTATTGATTGATTGAATAAAGTATTTATTATTATTATACTGTTATAGGTATGATAAAAAAAAATCTCCGAAAATTCTCTACTTTGAGAAATTTACCGAGAAATTTCTCGGTAAATTTCTCGAAAAATTATTTTTTGGGAATTCCACAACACTAAGTCTGGTATAAAAAAATAAATAAATATG
Source organism: Athripsodes cinereus (assembly GCA_947579605.1). Classification (NCBI taxonomy): domain Eukaryota; kingdom Metazoa; phylum Arthropoda; class Insecta; order Trichoptera; family Leptoceridae; genus Athripsodes; species Athripsodes cinereus. Next base: position 2,330,683 of record OX388307.1, read on the forward strand.
ATAATATTTTTTCTGTTTTTTTCGTACGTCACTTACCTACTCCTATCCTTGTAGGTATACGCCTTCGCTTCCGTCACTATCAAACAATTCCTGGTGCAGGCTGCTCTCCTATTAAATGTATCCAGCACATATCTATCCTGGAAGATATGGTTTGTTTTATGGTCTTGCCATTTAATCCTCGGACTGTCACGTTTATGAACGCCATTCCTCTCAACATATTGCCAAACTCCCCAGTGGGAAGGGTATATTCAAATAGTCGGCCGGTGTGGCGCGGAGGTAACGCTCTTGCCTTTGAGTCACGAGGTCCCGGGTTCGATTTCCGGCCAGGGCAGATTGAGGAATGACCTTTTTCAAATTTTCCTGGGTCTGGGTGATACATGTATATGTGTTTAGTGCATTGTATATGTGTGTATCGTCGCGTTAGTACCCATAATACAAGATTTATCTTAGTTTGGGTCTAGCTCGATCTGTGTGAAATGTCTATGTATGTTATAAAAAAAAAAGTTTAATGGTCTGGCTGGAGAAATTGATATCTTTAAAGTGACGTAGGTGTGCAGATTTATAAGAAAAATTGAGGATACATATATTGCAGATGTGTTCTCGTTTGGATATCGTTTAAGGTTTTCTTCTGGGATCGCTTTGGCCTTCAGCTGTAATGATCCTTGTAAGAATCGTCTTGTTGTCAATAATAATAATGATATCAAACGTTATTTAAATATTGTGTATTTCCGAATGATTGCATTAAAAGTAAAATTTAATAATTTGACATTTATCATAGTGATGTAAGCGGTGCAACATAAATAATTCATTTATCATCGATTATTATGATTATTAATAATATTCTCACAAAGGCTGTTGTTACAACTATGTTATTACATGCATGCTATATGAAGTGGTAATTAGGAAGGTTTAACAAATTCTTCGAAACCCAGTCAATGTGATAATGATACACTACTTGCAGAGAACATTATTATATATGTAGGTAGGTATTAAAATAATGAATGATATATTTCTTAATAAGCACAGGCGTTCCACAAGGTTGAGTTTCAGTTACAATTGGATTTGTACTTTGTAAGTGTATTTCAAAGTGGTGATGTAAGCATCATCGATGAAAATATTTTACATTCTTAAATAAGATGCCCCAACTGCAAGGAGAGGAAGTCTTAAGTAATTATTACTTCTAGCATAGAGCTAGGAGGTTTTCCCAGAAGCAGCAGGTAAGAGCAGATGTAAAACATGTGAAGTAAAAAACATATTGGTTTGGAGTTGAAGCAATAATGGACAAGAGTTTCTGGTAGAAATATCTCATCCAATTAGGAAAGAGAAGAAAAAATACAATAAGTATAGATGTTGAAAACATGTCATTTTTGGACTTGACCGCTTTATCCAAATATCTAACTTAGGCAGAAAATTTAGAATATCAACAATGTTTTGATCAGATTTCAGTTTAGATTCCTAATAGAATGAAATTTGAAACTCTATGCTGGTGAGCATATTATCTTAAAAAATTTGCTAAGTTTTGACTATGTTGTCGACCAACGGTACCCGGTGGACGTTCATATTAAACTTTTAGAAATTAAAAACGGTGACATCGTGGATAATTCAAAGTACATTCGATTTTAGAAATCATTTCTAGTAATTTATCTAAATTGATAACTAATCACTATCAAATCTAATATACCTATGTACATATAAATACATTCTTGCGACTTAATAGGTAACAAGTAAGTAGGTAGGTATCTATTTAATAAAAGAGATTGAGTTAATACCAACAAGACATCAGCACAAAATGTTTTTCTATAAAATATTCGATGAATCTATGAATGATACAACATCCCTTATTTTATTTATCTACCCTTATGTTGTCACTATGTTATCTGTTTCGAAAAATCTTCCAACTAAGACGGTGTCCCAGGTTGAATCATTGTATATAACACTATCCAGAAAAGGTAAATAAACAGATACATAACATTATCTTCAGATTGACTGGTAGATAAATATAATTATTTTCTTGTTCGCATGAGTTTAACAAACCAACTTGCGTGTTGGCATCATACTTAGCCTCTTCAAGCAATTGGATGAAAAATTTGAATAGGATGGTACAAAAATAGCATAAGTCCATTTGTTGTCGAATATCATCACTTTTTATTTTAATTATTTAACGTTTATCTCAACAGCAGAGGGGAAAATCCAGATCCTTCTATTAATCATAACGATTCTGAAACTTACAAAGAGATGGCGAAATAGTTGGAGATATGTGTCCCAGGAAACCTCGACGCCATTGAAACAGATCTCTTCGCCCTCAACGCTCCTCTCGGGAGCACAGGGCAGAAACCAGCCTCCTCCATTCAGAGCGTCTCTGTGCCAATTGCGTCACCTCTTTCCACGACATTCCTTGCGCTCTGATATCGTTGTCATACGTGAACGGTGTATTGTGAAAGAGGGACGCCCGGGCCGACGGGACCCCTGCGGACGGAAGAACAGTGCTCTTTTTGGCCAACTATCATTAGGCATTCTCAAAACATGTCCCAGCCAGGACCATCGTCTCTCCTGAAACAGATCTACAGATGTATTAAAAATAGGAAGATAAAGAAAAAAAAAATTGCAACCAATATTTGTTTCTCTCCACTAACATGCATGTTATTCTTTTCATGCATTTGGCACTATAATAATATTATGTTTATAATAACTTGGGTTGCAGACTTGAAGGACATTGTCTTTTTTTTATTATGAGTATATTTAAATGGATATGTCAGGCATATAGGATCTCCAATAGTTAAGTATGAGTAAGAAAGAGACCATCAGCATATTAATGTTATTGAATGAAACAGCATAATTTATTATTATTAATTTTGGAACATATTATCTGAGAAAATTTGTACTTCTATAATCTTCCTCTTCTCAGCCCACTCTCGTCCACTTCTGGACGAAAACCTCCTACATTTTCTTCCACATTATTCGATTTTGCGCCTTCTGCATCCAGTTGAGCCCAGCGTGTCGAGTGATATCGTTCTTCCACCTCATTGGGATCTTCCTTTGGTACTGGGTTACTGCTAATGATCTCCAAGATGTAAGAGGCTTTGGCCATTTGTAATGTGGGTTTCTAGCTATGTGTCCTGCCCATCTCCATTTAGAGTTGTGACACGTTGTGCAAAATCTGTAATTTTAGTTTTACGTCTTATTATTTCGTTCCGTACTCTGTCTCTGAGGGTAATGCTATGTAAGTAAAGCATATATTATTTAAATAAATCATTTTTGGATTTGACCCATTCTGCTACTGTACCATTCAATTCTTTAAGCCATGTTTGATGTTTATCGTTTTCCTTTATTTGCGGATATAAATAATTACTCAATAGGGTACGTGCAGTTTTATCTTTGCAGATTTGAAGTTATCTATTCGAAATAATCAAACATGATATTATGTTTTGCAAAGTTTTTTTACATTTAACCATTGTGAAAAAGTAGATTTCAAAAATTAACACATTTATCTATATTATTATAGTGCAACATGCAAAATATATTGAGGCAGCTGCTAGAACAATGACCCATGCACCCACTGGCCATTTTTGCGAGAAATTCAAAAATGAATTCTTCCAAGTCTTGGCTATGGACATGCAATTTTTAATTGAGATATCTTCATAAAAAAAATATATTTTTGTTTGATGGTTCGTTTTTAATTTTATTTATTTATTTAAAATCATTGTCTTTTACACGTTAACAAAGAGTGTGACAGATAACAACACCAAAAAAACAATGATAAAATAAAGTGCATATTTTATGCACTACCTACAATATTTAATGTGCCACAAGGCAATCTCTTTCATCCAACCATTTTAAGGTTACCTATATTATTACTAGGTATTCTATCAAACTATATATTCCTCATACTTTCTTAATCGCAAATGGGGTAACCAGCGGAGTAATAATTACTGCATGTAATGAATGTTTAATTTACCTTTATTGATAATATAAATAAATTCATACAAGTTGAACAAGTATCATTAGCTAATTAAATAATCCTTATCTGTTATAATAAATAAATAAATAAATCATTCACGGTTAAATATTTTAGTTTGTTTGTAAGTATGTATATGTGCAAGTTTGTTTTTGATGTATTTCTTTTATACCTATTTTAGTCAGGCAAGAAAAAATTATGTTCTGTCGATGAAGCATAATTAGTCATCCACTCCTTTCTGAAATCTTTCGAGAGCCCTGTAAAAGGCGGATATTTGTAAAATATCACCAATAAAAAAATCATCTTTTTCAATTCGTTCAATTCAATTCAATTTCAATGAGTTCGTCGGTAGCCTGGGGGTAGAGTCTCGGCTTCGTGAACAGCGGGTCCGTGGTTCGATCCCAGGTGCCGGCAAACTCCCCTTTCACGACACAAACTTTTAGTAGCTTACTGTGAAAGGTATATAAGGTTGTATTTGGGTTTATAACAAAAACCCAGATATATCTTTTTTAAAAAAAAATAAAAAATTCCGCGATGAGCCTCCTCTTCTGAATGTCAAATTTCCATAGGCATGGAGAGAACGACAGACATGTTTATTACATGCAGTTAGTCTACTGGATACCCCAAGATAGATGAGTCAATAGCATAATAGAAAAACTAAGAACTTAGCAATAAAAAACTTTATTGTTATTTACATATATATGAATATGGTTGTGATTTTTAATTAGATTGACATTGACAATGTCCTCGAAAGACGAAAGACGTCTCTTAAGAGTAGAAGAAATATTTGTTTTTAATGTCATTATGGAATTCTACTTCCTGCTTAAACCTTTTTATTTCTGACATATTAACTAAACATTTTATTGAAATTTTAGGTATACTCTCACTCCAATGTTTTAATTTTTCATGACTAATTTTCTAAACGATTTGATTCGACTAATTTCATAAATGTTATGATTTGATTCGCAATTATATTTTGTTCTTTGCCGATTGTTGTATTCGTCTTGCTCCAACTGTGTTGTGAATGAGAATTATATTTTGTTCTTTGCCGTTTGTTGTATTCGTCATGCTCCAACTGTGTTGTGAATGAGAATTATATTTTGTTCTTTGCCGTTTGTTGTATTCATCATGCTCCAACTGTGTTGTGAATGAGAATTATATTTTGTTCTTTGCCGTTTGTTGTATTCGTCATGCTCCAACTGTGTTGTGAATGAGAATTATATTTTGTTCTTTGCCGTTTGTTGTATTCGTCATGCTCCAACTGTGTTGTGAATGAGAATTATGATTTGTTTTTATGTATAATATAACATGTAAAAGCCTCACGCCGTCGATGTATGCATAAATAAATATAAATAAAAAAACAAACTAAACACCAACACAGTGAATAATATTATTTCTTATTTGAAACTATTCAAAATTTCGTTTCACAATGTTATTATACTGAAATATTAAATTAAATCGACGATTAGTTATTCTATGAGCAAGGTCGGGTGAAAAGTTGGTAAATTTTACAGCACATGCATTTTACAGGGTAATGAAAACTCGCTTAGGGCCATTGCGGTATTTATGTATGTTATATTTAAATACCTTACCTAATCGTTACAATTATTATTAATACTATTAGATGTGTAATTATAAAGTAGTGTTAATTGTTTAATTACAGGTGTGTTCATAAAACTTACTTTACTTAGATGGCGGAATAATAATAATCATATTATGATAATTATCTATACATAATATTAGATAAATTTACCTAAATATGTAGATAATATACACAGATTAATATACAGTTTTGTTTTATTCATACTTGTGATTGTATTATGATTGTTTTTTTTTTGAGGATGTGCATCAGTGATTGACTTTAGCTCTTGTCAATGAATTACTTATTTGAAATCTAAACACATGGGAATTTATTTTTTAATTTTATTTATTTATTTCATACAGTTACTTACAATACCAGCAGTCAATACATTATCATTAATGATACATACAAATAGGTATTGTACCGCATGTGGACAAGTCCTGTATCCTGTATAGAGGTATTAAACAAAACACACGAGAAGTTAATAAAACAAGAAAAAGAAGGAGAGAAGAGAAAAAAATAATTGGATTTCAGGTCGCAGTTTGATAAGCCGTTCACCTTAATGAAACTTGAAAATCTGTCGAAGAACATTAAATTAGTCTAGAGACGCCCTTAAGACATAGGGCTGCATTAAAATATATCTGGGTTTTGTTATAAACCCAAATACAACCTTATACACCTTTCGCAGTAGGTAAGCTAAAAGCTTGTGTCGTGAAAGGGGAGTTTGCCGGCACCTGGGATCGAACCCCGGACCCCTTGTTCACAGGGCCGAGACTCTACCTCCAGGCTACCGACGAACTCTAATTGCATTGAATCTTAGTCAAAATATATGATTCTTTTACGGTCTTTCTAAACATTACCTCCAATAGTAATCGGTGGATTGCAAGAATCTGGCAAATATTGGTAGGTATAGCTGAGTTTAAGCTGGCTTTTAAAAAGTTTCTTAAGTAGATTTTTTAGGTATAATAATAATAATCGGACTTTTTATATGTGGCGCCGTTTAATGATCCGTGACCATCTCAAGGGCGCGGTGACTTCTTCCGAACAGCAGCTTCTTCAACTTTGTTCTAAATGTGGTGGTGGACTGATTCTTTCTCAGATCAGTGGGCAGTCTGTTCCAGGAAGTTGGCGCGGCGGCTCTGAAACTCCTTTCTGCGTATTTGGATTATTAATTGAAAATAATGTGTGTTTTTCCTTTTTTTTCTTTTTAAGTTTAATGGATATGTTTTAGTAATATTTTGATAGTGTTTCCTTTTTTTATTTAGTTTTTGTATTGTTTTGTAATATTGTGACAATGTAACTCACTTCAAAACACGAGATTATCTCTTTTTGAAGTTGAGTCATTGAAATTCAATGTTTTATTTATATGGATTTGTTAACCATGAAAAAAATGTGTAAAAAATTAATGAATAAATAAAAAAATAATTTTCCGGAAAACTGATAGGTAGGGTTTATTGATTTTTGCTAAATAACTCAGAAAGAGTGTCCGTAAGTTTTTGATGCAATTTGCTATACAAAGTGAAAACACAGCAGTAAATATTTTATTTTCTCTGGAATCGCATTGGCCAAAAGCTATCATAGTCCCAGTAGTAGGTATGTAACTAATGGGTTAGTTGGAAGATATTGCGCTTCAGCAATAAACTCGCCCATTGCACAAAATTATATATTTTATTTTATGTTACCATGTTTTTTTCTTCTTTGTATACTAATTTTGTGCAATAAAGATTATTATTATTATTCATATCTCATTTATTTAACAAAACAATATTAGATTCTACATTTTGAACACAATATAAGATTAACAATAAAATTTAAATATAACATTAAATAATAAAAACCATAAAATATTAAAATAAATTTATATTCAAAATGTAGAACCCCAACATTATTCGAGTTGATTCTTCCATGATGTCCTATGAAAATAGTACAATCATGGGAGATCACTTACAGAGCTACAGGGACAAAAACCTTCTTACTATCCTGGTGGACGATAGAAGTACGGCCTTCTGCATGCTGTATTTGAGCCTGTCATCTACTCCCAGTTTTCTGAGACTGCTTGACAGACTCTTAGGTATTAAACCATTCACAGACAACACTATAGGCACGACGAAAAGACATCATAATATGTAGAATATGATGTCTTTTCAATAAAATAATATTAATAATATGGCATTCCGTTCTCTCTGCCTAACCCACTTGGGAAACGGCGTGAGGGTATATCTAATAGTATAGTATAGAAAACAATGTAACGGGTTTGGTTCAATAGGTAGATATTTATTGATATGTTATCTTAATTATCACAGGCCTTCCATTTCTAATGTCTCCACTCTTTACCGCAACATCTTTATAGATTGATTACTATAACCACAATATACACACACCTATCTACAGTATAAATGTCTACTGTTATTATCTGATAGTCAACCTGGTTGCCGTGGACGATGAGTTTAATAATTTGTCTTCAACACGCAAGGAAATATAGTATTGCATGTCGGAGCTAAACTGCACTATGTCGAATTATGATTAAATAGTGACTATGATTAAACACTCGGCAAATAATAAATTTGTCTCCCATTCTTTCCAGTTAGTTTTCGAGTGTCCTGTAAAAGGCAAGTGTTCGCAAAAATTAAGACTTTTTACATTTTAAATTCAGCGGTAAGTTCCACCCATATTTTTTTAACGCCATCTTCCATTTTTTATTTATTCAATTAACAGAACATTACAGACAATACATACATATCCAACACAACTAAATATTATACAATGACAAGAAGTAATGTTTTATTTATAAGTGTTCACATATTAAATTAAATTACTTTTATCAAAGCCCATTCGGTTTTCATATACATATTAAAATAATACCACGAACAAATAATAACTATAAAACTACACGATTTCCTTGATACATTAAATATTAAATTGTGGAAAAAATAATGTACCAATTTTGAGTTCTAAAACTAAATATTTCAAACTGTTTAACTATTAAAAGGAACAAAGACAACGTATGTCTTGAACAGTGCAATATATGTATATTTCGTTTGTATTTTTAAAGCATTACATTACAAAATTACAAAAAGAGCTGTTTCTCGAATTTGTGAAATTTATACATGTTGAGTTATAGAATGGGACAGTCGTTATATCTGGTAGATAATAATAATAAAATAGCATGTTTGTTAGGAAGATCTGATATTTAATTTTATTAATTTAAAAAGTGCCCCGGGTGACTAGTAGATATACCTATCACAGTTTGCAACAATATCACATACAAAGTATTCATTTACACATAATATATAATTGAATAAAAAGAGTAATCAAATTTATTAAAGTGATAATTTATTTATTTAAATTAAATTTGTGCCAAACTCTAAACTTACACTGAGAAAAATACTCACAACGATAATCTGATAGTACGTACCAATGATTCGTTGTGAAATTTCGTTAGTATTTTTCTCAGTGTAAGCAATCAAGTTTATTAATAGCAGTAGGTACTGATACAATACTGACTAATATTTATTTTAATAATCAAGTAATGGATGTGCATTGTGACATTCAAAATGACAAGTTTATTAAGGCGAAAATTTATTTATTTAAAATTAAAATTGTGCCGAACTCTAAACTTAAAGCGAAAATTGAAGTTGATGGAAAAGAGTGGCTCAGAGCCAATGGTGCCTATCCAACAGTCCCAAAAATTTGTGGTTGGGCATATATTTCTTGATTTATCACTGCTATTTACTTATTTCAGAGATGCGTATTGTCATTAATGCTTACAAAATAATATAATTAAATCACTGCTGACATAAGACATCTCCGAAATAAGTAAATAATACAGATAAATCAAGAAATATATGCCCAACTACAATTTTTTTCGACTGTTGGATAGGCACCATTGGCTCTGAGCCACTCTGTAACAGCGTCGCGACGGCCGCATGACAATGTTTCAAAAATCTGTGACTTGAATTTGGCCTGTGAAAAAGCGGTCGGACTAGACTTTTCACATTGACCATGCTTTTGTATAAATGTACTATTTCACTCGCAAACGAGTGGATGCGCTTGAAACTAATATAAATATAGCGTACTAGCGGTTCGCACTGGCTTCGCACGGATAGATAGATATTAAAAAAATAGTTTTAGTAAGGATCCCTATTTTTTTTGAAAATATAATATAGTCTATGTCACCCAGGGATAGTGTAGCTTCCCAATAGTGAAAGAATTTTTCAAATCGGTTCTGCAGTTTCGGAGCCTATTCAATGCAAACAATCAAATCTTTCCTCTTTATAATATTAGTATAGATATAGTACTTTTTCAAAATAGGTAGGTACTCAATAATAATTCGAATTTTCAATCGAGTAATCAAAAGTAATCAGAATTTTTTGTACCGATAGTAAAAAAATACTCAATATTAGATGGAGCGTCTAAAAAATAATAATAAATAAAATTAGAACTACTCTATACTATCACGTTATATACCACAAGTGGGTAGCCAGCAGACCAACGCACGTTAAGACTTAACTGAAGTCCCTGCGGAATGTTTCGTGGCCTTGGGGGGAAATTCAAAAAAAGTTTAATGTAAGTAATATCATTTTTGAAGATTTATTTTAGGGCATGCGTTGCATAATATACGGTAAGCATGCCATTGTTTTGTATATTGGCGAATGTCCACCGCTCCAAAATATTACTTGTAATTAATACAGTTTTAAAAAAAAAGATATATCTGGGTTTGTTATAAACCCAAATACAACCTTATACACCTTTCACAGTAAGCTACTAAAAGCTTGTGCCGTGAAAGGGGAGTCTGCCGGCACCTGGGATCGAACCACGGACCTCTTGTTCTGGAGGCCGAGACTCTACCTCCAGACTACCGATGAACTCACTCAGTTGTAAGAGTTGGTATATTTCTCCTCTAATTAAGTAACCAAAGTATTGTACTTTCCTTGTCTTAACACCATCAAGCAACTTTAAATGTTTTTTCATCCGATAGGAAACAATCTCATTGCGAACTCTGTCTTTAACAATTGAATAATACCTATATTTACTAAATACTGTTGTATTCAATTGTGAGAAAAATAGAGTGCGTACTAAATTGCATTATTTATTAAAACGTTCTTATAGATTGAAATCTATTTGATTCGCAGTTCATTTAAAATATGTAGATATAAAAATCTTACAAACATATATTTACCAGTGGCGTAAGAAAATGATCTTTTGTTTTAAATTAAATTGTTATGTTTTGTGTTGGGGCAATACGATCCATAAAGATTGTAATGAAATAAATAAATACATAGGTATTTTTCAGCCACAAAATCAGTGAACCCTTTTTTGAAATCTTGGCAATCACGATTTATTATAGAAGTTTGCAAAAATTTCCAATTATTTATTCAAATTCCTCCATCCTCCATCACTTATCATTCTAATCGGTATGAGAATTTGAAATTTTTTCGATGTCCATAATTTTTGTAAAAAGAAAATTGATATTTACAAATTTTTAATTCATAGTAGTAATTTTAGAATTTTTAACCCAGATCCTATTTTATTCCGCATATTATAAGTCCAAGAAAGTTTCACGCAAGTAAACCTTACCTTATTATTATAAATTATTTACTTTTTACTGCAGGGCTACTCTTGAAACAATCTAAATACGATCTTAATCTAGTCTTGATCTTAATCATACGATGGGCGAAGGGGCTATGGTCAAAAATACCGCGCTACCGATACTGCGAGTTTGGTATGCACGTATTTTTGACTAATAGTCACTTCGTGCACCGTATGATCAAGATTTAGATCGTATTTAGATTTTGTCAAAAGTAACCCTACTGTACATTTATTTGACGTAATATTAATATGACAATATCAAAAATACAATCAACAAATAAGAGGCGCGATTACTTCTAATTTTTCGAAAATGGAACCGAATAAACCGAATTTTCTATAAATTTAACATATGCGTTGGTCATACGGACGATAAAAACGTTAATGTGCGCATGTAGTGCTTTTTTGCATGTACAAAAAACCCGCCACTGGTGTTTACCTATTTATTTGTATCTTATAAGTTATTTTTACATGAAACGTCTATAGTCTATCATGCAACAAACATGAATAACACTTTGTTATATGTCATGATAACATTATACAACAAACCTATATCTTTTTACAATGTTATAATCGATTTTACATATTTATAATATTGTACATATATACTATGTAGGTACTACAATTGATGTAACAAAATATTTTTATTATGTAGAGAAATATGCCGCTGGAATTTGAATTAATTAAAGACTTAGAATTTATGAATGAACATTGTATTTCATTTTAAAATCAGATAGATTTTAAATTCTATCTTAAATTTATAATAATAATTTCTACATGATCATCTTCTTCTTCTCCTTGGGCAATAATTGGTCCCACATGGTGGTGGTTATAAGTATTGGTTCTGTCGAGTGCATCCTCATGGGAAACATCGCAGCTCTATATGATCCTAATTATTTAATTAGATTAATGAATCATTTAATTAAATTCGACCTTTTTGCCACTACCACTACCTACCACTTAGATTTTTGGAGACTGTGAGAGAGGGCAGAAGACCGGTGGGCCACCCTAGAAGAAGCTGGCAGGGACAGGTGTCGAACTTGTGTGTTGAAAGACTTGGTTTGGAGTGGCCAGAAGTCCTGCATGGAAGCAGCGGTGTACAGGGATCTCTGGAGGATATACCTAGACGCAATGGGACCACGGTCCACGACCCAACTAGGAAAAGGGTAAAAAGATGTAGGTATGTATGTATGTAGACCTTTTTGAAAATTTGGCAACAGGAGGGGTAGAAATTAAGAGTGCAAAGGAAATCATCAATAAGTTGTCCAAATTTATTATTTTTAATGATTAGCTGCTTTTTTGGTCCCGTTGAAGAGGAAAAATAAACGGTTACGTTACCAATCATGCGATGTTTCTTACAAATAGACTAACTTCGCGTTATGAATAACATTTCATAACATGATTTAACACAATTGGATGTCGGAGACTGGATTCACTTACTTAGAAGTGTAGATGTCAATCATAACATAACATGCATTGAAAATTCACTCAGATCGAGCTAGTCCCAAACTAATATGAATCTTGTATTATGGGTACCAACGCGATGATACACATATATATATATACAATGCACTAAACACATATAGGTACATGTAACACCCAGACCCAGGACAATTTGAAAAAGGTCATTCTTCATTTAGCCCTGGCCGGGAATCGAACCCGGGAGGAATATAGGAATAATTATCTTTTCGTATCAAAAATTTATTTTCAGGGTAAGTGGCATGTCTCATTAGTGCTGAATTAGAAATTAGTAGAAATTCAACGTCCTAAATGTAGTAAAGTATTACCAATATTTGGTTTTCACATTAGAATACTCTAAAAGTAACAGGAAAAGAGAAAAGCCCAATTAATTTCCAGGATTCTACAGATACCTACAATAGGTATGCCTACAAACACAGCTATAGGTATTTTGTTTCTACGTCTGCCATTTTGTTTTCATTCGAAGATAACACGTTCGCCATATTTCTTTTTATCCCAAACGTCAAAAGGCGCGGTAAATATTAATAATAACAAATGTTGCATGGAATAAAAAATATTGTGAATATATTTTGAAATATTATTCTAGAACATTCTGCAAAATGTGATCAACATTAATACGAAATGTAAACCGGATTCATGTGTATCTGTACGTGATGTGGTATGGTGTGTGTCTGTTGGTTTGTTTATTATTTTTGAAATATGAATAATATCATTGGCCGCGTGGGTGAAGATACCACGAACCTGGCGGAGAAGGTAGGTACTAGAGGTAGGTATATGTAATATGTTATACATGTTGTTCTCTGTTTGGATGCAGGGTCGAATTGGGTAGACAAGCTAATTTAAAATACAAATCGGTTTAGGTAGGCACCTACCTAATAGGTAATTTATCTATTAGGTAGGTACGCATAACGCAATTTGAAAAGAGCGAAATATTACGAAAAAATGGTATGTATATTATTCGGTAGGTAGGTACCTATAGTAAGATTCTGTGGAGTATTCGGAAACATTTGGTTTGCACTCTTTTCCGTAAGTTTTCGAGTTTTCGAAAAAATTATCAGACGACTGATAAAAAAAATTGACGAAATTATAAGATATTATTTTTGATAAAAGTTGAGAAACATCACAACAATTCATTTAATGCATTCCAATGTCTGTCACATTTTTGGGCTTATTTCACATAATACAACCATAATACTCGTGTAAATGTTGAAAACAAGCTATCCTCAGCTACCGCGGGATTGGAATGCACGTATTTTTTACTTTATTCACTTCGCGCATCGTAGGGTTTAGTGATGTAACGAATATTCGTATTCGCATTCGCATTCGCGAATATTCGCATATTTCAAAGTATTCGCATTCGCATTCGTATTCGCAAAAAAATATGCGAATGTTATTTTGGTAATAAAGTATCGGTAATTCGGTAAAAGTACCGGATACTTACCCGGTACACGTTGAAAAAGGTACTTCAAGAAAATATTCTTTAAGAAAACCGAAGTGTTTTGAAATATTTTAAATTCCTGTACCATTTTGAAAATTCGGCGACGGGGGGGGGTAGAAATTTTAATGTTTGAGCAATTGTAGAAATTTAAGCAAGTCAATATTCGCTATTCGCATTCGCGAATGTCAGCAACAAATATTCGCATTCGCGAATATCCAAAATCACACATTCGTTACATCACTAGTAGGGTTATGATCATATGATCAAGACATGATTAATATCGTATTTAGATTGTGTCTAGAACAGTGTTTCCCAACCTTCTTTATGCCATGCCCCACTGTAGTCTTTTCAAAAGTAATATGCCCCATCGGCATCTTTTTTATATTATAAATTTTACTTCCTCATACTATCAATTATTATAAATTTATAGTCAATAATATGTGGAAGCGCGGTGCCGCACCTCTGAAGCGTAATTCCCCACCTTGGGAAACACTGGTCTAGAGTACCCCTGCAAAACATTCGAAAACTTACACGGTTAGAGAATTTTTTTATTCTGAGAACCCAACAATTAATATTTATTTATTTACTTTATTTTTGTAAAGAACAAACAGTCAACACAACAAATATTACAAAAATCAAATTACACATAACATACCTAGACCACAAAAGTCCTCCTATATAACCAGCCACAATATAAAAATTCAAAACATTTTAAACAAAACAAAGACAAATGAAACCATCAATAAAACAAGGTAATAACATCAATATAGTATAGAAGAGTATAATATGATTTACTATGTATCTTTTAAAATAAACTTTTATCACAATTATTAATATATAAATTCAACCCTGCAGCATTGAGAATAAAAGATTTATTGTATCTTGTTCCCAGCAAGCGATTCGTTGTTTTATTATATTAATATTACTGTTGTTGTGTACCTATATTCATGTTGGTTACTATACAGCATAAATACACAGGTACAGGCTGAGGTAGAAGTGGAGAAGAGGAGTGTAACTAGAGGTACATAGATCAAACAATATAATACAATATAGTAATGTCTACTATGGAGAGCAGTGGCGGGACCATATAGTATTTTTATATCGTTCATGCTTTCGCTATGAAAATGTTGGTAATTTTAAGCACTCAGCTTTTCAAGTTTTCACATGAGATTTAAAAAAAAACACCCGATTTTTATTTATTTATTAATTCTTTACTAAACATTGATCACGATACATTACTTTTAAGGAAAATGCGTTCAAAATAGATATAATCAATATACAGAGGGCGAGTTTATCGCAAAGGCGCGAACTCTTGGAACTAACCTATTTTTTTATCACATTCCTACCGCCTCAATACCCAATATGATGTAGGCATTTGAGATATTATTTCACCTTGTCATCGATTTTGTATATTAAATATTCTACCATCCGTCACCAAAAGAATATTTGGATGCAGGAATTTAAAAAGATTAATAATAATAATAATAATAATAAACTTTTTTGCACAAAATCAATATGTAAAGAAGAACAAAAAACATGGTATCACAACAATAGAATTAATAATTTTGTGCAATGGGCAAGTTTATTGCTGAAGCGCAATATCTTCCAACTAACCCATTAGATTACCTGGTACTATTTATTTATTGAGTCAAATTTTATGTTTATATATTGCAGAAACAACAATTGGTTTAAGTTTAACTTAATATTTAATTGAATAGTGACTGGTTTCTACTTATAAAGTTATTGTCAAACCCATTGGTTTGATATTAATGTACATGTATACCTATAATTTATTAATTATTCTTGTGAAAGGATGCATGAATTTCTAGGTTGCAATTTTTTTTAATGATTTTATCTACTATGTTTTTTAATTTTGTTGGATTTTGTTAACTTAAATGTTTATTCTCCATTGATTAAGTTAGTTTTTTAGTTGTATGTTATTTTATTTTTTTGTATTTTCTATTTTGATGTTACATGATTTTTTGTTAAAAGCTTATAGCCGTTTATTGTATGAAAATAAAGTAAAATAATACTAAAACCAATTGTGTTTTTTCTCCCATATATTACCTATCATATTTGTAAAGAAACTTTTAAGTAATATTTCATCAAATCCATTGTACATAAATATAAGAAAAACCAAGAAATTTTACAGTTATGCATACCTACAATATTGTTGATTATTTTTTCGTGAGTGAAAAGAATTACACTGTAGGCATGCGGTCCTTTTTTGCATGTATTAGAAACACACCAGTGGTAGGTAGGTAATTCCAACATTTTATAATACAACAACAATAATATAAAACAGACGGACAAGTTGTAAAGGTATGTATGTAGGTATGTATAAATATATGTTAGTACAAGAATAATATGAAAAATAACAGTGTGTATTAGGTAATACATACCTACTAGTATTATAGTATTGTTTTTACTTGCATACTTATACATTACTATACTACAGTGAGAATAAGATAATATGTAAAAAGATTTTTCACTAAATGATTTTTATGTCGATTACCAGTCTCATCTGATAATTCGATACCATCATAGTTTATTTTACCTTTATTCATTTTGATGTAAAATTTGTAAATCAATATGATTCTATAAAAGAAAGTCTAAATATTTTTCAATTATTATCATCTATTTTTGTACTACAGTTTGGTAAGTATTACATAGGTTTTACGTTACATTACGTAAGTATTACATGTTAACTTTACGCTAGCCTGATGATGAGAGCGGAAGCTGTTGAAAGCCAGAAAGACCAATAAAGTCGCAGTGGATACACTAAATAAGTGTTTCATTTATTATAATAAACATATTCTTATCTAATCAACCACCTCCGTTCACTCCGAACATATGGACTTCCCAAAACTTCGCTGGTTTTTAGATCCTGGGTATTGTGCAAACATCGTCAGCTATAATTTTATTTAAAATGGGTTAGTACTTAGTAGATATACCTTTGATTTAAATAGCATATAAATTAATCAAAAACGAAATAAGAAAACCAAAAGTATCAGAAATTTATTGTAATTTTTTAATTTTTTGAGATGTATTTATTATCTATATTTATTATACTATCTCTACAAATTATTGACGTCGGTACCTATTCTCATAAATTATTAAACTAAACAACAACAAAAAATACGGTATTTCAATATGATATTATCTATTTGCTTTATTAGGACAAATAACTAAAACTAACGAGGACGACATCTTGAAACTTGTTTAAAACAAAAGTTTTCTCGTGTGAAAAGGACCAATAGTAAAACTGAATTGTTTAAATACCAACCAACCTGCAATATGTCCTCCTTCCATCCATACTGCAATATAATAATAATATGCTGTTATATAATAATAATATATAATTTTTTTAAAGTATTACATATATCCACCTAGTAATGAATGTCACTGGCTGTGCGGGGCGGCACGCCTTCCTTGTTTTATCAGCTGGCAATGTGGGCGGCTATTTCCCTGAATGCACTCCTGAGTGACGTTCCATTTTCATAATTTTGAAATTTTAAACATCGAATTCACTTATTATTCATAACTAATTCCAATGTATAGCTTTCTTTTGTGCATGTAACTATAATAGGTTATTTGTATAAAAATGTAAGTTGTTTTTTTTACTGGACATTTAGCATACTCAATCTACATATTTTCTCTTCGAATAAATGGAATTTCTTAGCCTTCTGCAATATCGAAGAAGTTGGTGGATCCTTAATATCTAATAAATAAAAAAAAACTGGATTTGACTCGAACGAAATTCGGTAAGCAGTATTATTTATATTTCGTAACTTCCGAATTCCGTTATAAAATATTATTATTAGTCTAGCATAGAACACAAACTACTGAATACACTCCTGTTTCGCGTTCTATTTTCATTTGGAAAATTTGAATTTTTAAAATTCGAATCGTCAAACTCATGTCACTAATACGTAGGTACCTATAATATAAGATACATATACCATTAAACCTATTCCTAATAATAATGACATCTACGGTTTTGTCATTTTGGATGTCTATTTTATTATTCTATTCTAACTAAGCTACGGACGATGTTCATAATGTTGTGTATGGGGTGACATGTTGGTTAGAATATTTGATTCGAATTATTATTATTGTTCTTATAACTCAATTTTCCGACATTACTGAGTAAATAATTTATGAGCTTGTCAATTATTATTCTTGATAATTGTAAATACTAAAAATACAATCGAAAACCATTACATACTTACCTCAATACCTGCGTTGTTTTAAAGATATAATTTACCTATTAATAAAACATACCTACGTAGGCAGGGGCGTAGGTACTCAGAAGAGGACCGAATTGCTGCAGCTGCCCCCCCCTCCCTTCTCCCTAACTCTGGGATCACGAAAATAGTGAGAAAGTAGAAAAAAATAAGTAATAATAAGGTTTGAAAATTAGCAACGATGTGGGTAGATGCTTTTTGCTAGAAATCAGTCCTTCACTGGCTACCTCAAGTGAAAGGCAAATGTCTACAAATTTGTCTTCCAAATATTTATACCCTATACCTACAGTTTATTTTTCTCAGGAAAATGTGACGTCACAGGACTGAGTTGCCAACGGAATATTATTTTCGCGGGATTCCTTTTTATAAATTTCAAATGCAGATATAAAAACGCATTCGAATTGAGATAAGAGTAATTAATAATTTAATAAAACAATATAAAAAATCTGCAACTGGCTCATTTTCCTTTCAGTTTGAAATTTTGTTAAATCCTAGCAACACGATAACTATGCCATAATAGACCATTAAAGGATGACGTCACAGAAAAATCATTGAGGGGCATCAGGCATCCCAACACAACAGACGATTACGGTGTAATATTAGGTGGAACGCCTAAAGAATACCTAATAATCAAAAAAACTGTCAGTGTCGATTTTGTTATTATTTTGTCGTCTGACTTTCTTTTTTTTCTCTTATGGCATAACATCCTACAAGGATGATTTGCGCAATCTGACTGTTTGCCCCCCAAGCAAAAGCAAATCCATAGACAAGACCACGTGACCTTTAATGGTCTATAACCTAGCTATTTATATTATTATTCTATGAGTCAAGCAAGCTGTCACAAAAATCCTTGTAGGTAAATAAAATATTAGTAAAACAAATTTACTTATCTCACCAATTTATTTCAAATACCATGGAGAAATATTACAAGCTATCAAATGCGATATTTTCCCAAGAAATTCTGACGTCTAAAATACAAAATTTATTACAAATTATCAATAAATAATAACAATACAACATACGTCCACCATTTTGAATTTGTTAGGTTAGGTACAAGCTTAGAATAAGTATGGAATGGAATAATAATAATATTTTTGAATTTGAATGTTTAATATTGTAATATATGGCGGCGTGTTCCCGCCCACACGAGCTGTCATTTTAATATTTAGTGTTGTCAGCGTAAATAAATAATAATGGATTAATTTTATTGTATAGGAACCTATAAACATTCATAATATAGAAATGTTCTGCCCACACATATTTGAATATTTATATAATTATTTAAAATACACTTATGTTCCTATACATTATTATATTAGGTATATATTGTTTTATTTACTTTTTATGTAGGTACTATTCTAGTACCTACTTTTTATACCTATATTAGTTATTAAGTCTACAGATTGATAAACTGTTTATGATTGATAATAAAGATGACAAGGTATTTAAATGATAAATATTTAAATTAAAACACAATATTTAGTAGGTACATAATAAGTTATTATTATGGGTTGGCTGGAAGAAATCGCATATGCGATAAACCCACCTTTTGGTAGGTACTCTCTGTAGAAATTTAGTTAATATTTGTTCATAATTTTATGTTCATAAGTTCATAATATTATGTTCATAAGCATAATGTTCATAAGTTCATAATATTAATTCATAATTATTTGGAAACCAATAAAGTTTAATTTATTTATTTACTATCGACCGACGATATTTGGTGGAGTTCATGTTAAATTACATACATACATACATACATACATACCATCACGCCGCTTCTAGGTATTTATTGTTTTTAAATAAGTCATTTACCTATTAATTATTTTTAATTGATTTAAATTTCAACACTTTTATATTATTTGCTAAGTAGGTATAAGTAATTATTATTTTTATTCATTTTTTTTTATATTTTTATATAACACATTTTACTATATTGACTTCTATATTATTGTTTTATTTCTAAGTAAGTTATTCACTTTCTTATAATGTTTTTTTGCTGACTGTTTTTGTTGCTTTATACCTATGCATTGTAGGAAATTATTTGTATTAGGTACTAATATATACTTACGAGTCATTGAAAAAAAGGCTTTAATGACGTTAAATGTGTTAAACCAATAAATAATTAAAATTGTATGTAGTTACTTGTATTTATACATAATAAAATATGTAGGTATGTCAATACATATGTAATAAAAACTATGCATGTTTGTTGGTATATATAAATTAATGTATTGTTGTACGAGTTATATGTTCATAAGAAGATTTTTCTATACATACATGCGTTAGGTATGGTTAGAGTTTGTAGGTATTATTGGCTGGTTGGTTGGACCATATCGTGAGAATTGATTGATAGCGGCGATCTCTCAGCAGACAAGAAGATTATTGTTCACAAAACACGGAGATTCTGGATATCTGGATCAGCGGAGATGATAACACCGGAGACAGGGGTCGACAACCAGAGGAAAAACAACACAAATAAAATATTGCATAAATAGAATATTACTTAATTAAAAACTTTTACTACTTTTCGCCAGCCTGATGATGAGAGCGGAAGCTCTTGAAAGCCGGCTCGCGTCCAATAAAAAGTCACCGTGGATATACTACTAATAAGTGTTTTATTTTAATTAATTCAACATGAATTTCCACCAAGTACCGTCGGTTGAAAATATCAACTTTAGAATATTACTTTGTTTTTTTTTGTTTATTTGTTTTCTTATCTTTTCTTTTTTCAATTTTCCTGCTGAGACCGCCTTGGCCAAAAGCTGTTATGGTCTCAGTGCAAGGTGATGTTTTTATAATAATAATAATAAATAATATTAACACGAAGAGGACATCTTATTTATTTACATTTGATTCTCTTTTTGATTTTCTTGCTGTTTATTTTAATTTCTTTTTATATTTTATTTTATTAATTGTTTTTCTTATTTATTAGGCTATTACTTTTTTCTTATTCAAATGGTTGGTTGGAAAACGTTGCCCTGCAATAAGTTCTCCATTTGGCAGTTATACTGTTTGAATAAGGTAACTGTATTTTTGTTTATTTATTCTTCACTGCACATTTATTACAAGCATTTTTACAAAAAAATCCAATTATTTTAAGTACAATCATACAATCATGACCAAGAAGATATATTTGGCTGAGAGGAATGGTGCTCGGAGACGTGGACGTCCGAGGATTAAATGGCAAGATCATTTAAATCAAATCCTACAGGACGGTCACATGTTGAGCACATTGAACAGGAGAGCATGCATGAGGAATTGTATGACAGTGACGGAAGCGAAAGATATATATAAGGATAGAAAGAAGTGGCGCTCGATCCTTTCTGCCTACCCCTCGAGGGAAGTGGCATGATGGTATGTATGTACAATCATACAATCAATACATACCTAAAGGGCGAGTTTATCGCGGAAGTGCGATTTCTTCAACTACAGGCACTGCTACTGATATCCCATCACGGCATATCCCAAAAGTGGTGTAGCTAAAAGACCTGCCGTATGCAATAAACATCCAAGCTGTCCTCTCGCAGTACGTGAGTTGAAAGAAATAGGTATGTTTACAGAATGTGTTGAATGGATCCGAAAAAGGTTGTTTATCTCTACAGCTTTGTATCTACGTTTGAAAATGTTTTGTTTCCTTTGTTTACAAGCATAAGGCAGAAAACCATACCCTTTCTTTCTGCAGAATCTCCTCGGGCAGCACTCCTCCGTATCGACATTATATTATTACTTTTATTATTTATTTATTTATTTACTAGCCCAAAAGTTTGCTTCCCTCGAAATTCGGCAATTAAAAATCTTTAATAGATCTCTCAAACTTTTTCTAGTGTCCAGTAAAAGGCAGATGTTCATAAAACCTCATGTATTAATTTATTATTTACATCTACAGTTCAGCGATGAGTCATACCACCCTTCCTGAATATCTTTTTGTTATATACGTAACCTGCATATTTAGTACATGTTGTAACCCTAGTTTTGTATAAAGGCGCGATGGTAAAATATAGATAAAAATCCTTTGTAAAACTGTAGGTTGAAAATTACTCATTAAATGACAACACAATTTGAATTTGATTCAAAACATTTTTATGCGAAGGCCGTCTTACTTTGAAAACTTAAATAAATTCCTAGCTTTATGTCACCTTCAGTAGGTGGAGGTGGCAAATAAAAGCGAAAACAAAATCAATATTTTATTTTACTATACTACACTACTACTATACCCTCACGCCGTGTCCCAAAAGGGGTGGGCAGAGAGAACGGAACGCCAAACAGATCTATCTTTACACACTTCCTTCGCTTCCTTCACATTCGTACAATATCTCATTCACGCACGTCGGTTCCTCTTACTCGACTTACGGCTGACCTTTAGAATTTGATCCAAGTGATCAAGCCACGCGATTCTAGGACGCCCGCGTTTCCTCACACCCTTTCTTTCAGACAAGTATATCCTCTTTTTCATTCTTACCTCATTCATTCGTTCAACATGTCCAAACCACCGTAGTTTATTTTATATACTTATTTATTTTACATCCACGGCGTGAGCCTTATACATGTTCAAGAATACACAAATCAAATTTCTCATTCACAACACAGTTGGAAAATAAGAAATTAGCAAAGAACAAAACACAAAATGTTTCAATATTAGGGGATTTTTTCACATAATCAACTTTCTGTACAGATATGCACCTGCCTTTTAAAAAATTCACACAAACATAGGTACATATTTACAAACGAACCCAAATATTTATATGAAAATTTTCCAACAATAATATATCAAAGACTTTGAATAAGGAGTAAAGGAACAACAAAAGCTACGTACGTATTAAAATTATATTTTTTTTTTTTTTTTTTATTTTATCCTTATGTCTAAAGTGAAAAGAAAATTGTCTGTTCGTGCAAGAATGAAAATTGATGTCAAAAAATAAAATACTCTTTAAAATATTTTGTATTTTTTTTATTTTATGTTTTGCATTACCCTTGTTGATAGTTTCAAAAGCAAAATATCGAACTCCATTATGTTTTAACGCAGGGGATTCAAAAGAACTAAACTCTTTTTTATTTAATTAAATATTTAAATATGTATTTCAATGCTAACAATTGTTACAAATTAGATAAACGTTATCGATTGTTAACCGATCAGTATTGTTTTTTTTTCTGTAATTGGATACAAATAACAATAATTGTTAATGTGCTGGTTAACCAAATTGTAGGAAAAATCGAGATAATATAAAGAGATATTGAAATTCATATAAATTTAAAATCATGTTTAACGAATTTCCGCCTTTTGCAGGACACTCGAAAACTTACAGAAAAAAGTGGTAGACCAATTTTTTACTGTGGACTCCATGGAGTAGACACCCGCCATATTTTACTTATTACTACTTCTACTTTAACATCAGGGCAAAGGTATCCCACAAATGGGGTAGCCAGTAGACCAGCTGCATGAAACAAAAAAAAAATAAGACAATCAGGATGGGTGGCACACTTTATCGATGAATTTAAGAAGTAAAATGAGTTCATTTTTTCGAACACTTGCTTTTTACAGGACACTCGAAAACTTGCAGAAAACTTGAAATGTCTGCCTTTATAAAAATACCAAGATTACTAGGATGTATGAAAAGAATTTATTTTTAAGCAGTTTCAAAGTCAGGACATGAAAAACATGCATATTATTAATTAATTACAAGATATCCCTTCAGCATAGCTGGAAGATATCGCAATCTAGCGATAAACTCTACCTCTGTGCATTGAATTGTGTAACAGATACTGTATAACTAATGTTGTAAAAAAGCAGAAATGGTAGAGGGCGACCAGGAGATATCTACATGGATCATGTGAAAAAGGGCATGAACCGTGGCACATACCTAGAACTAAAGAGACTAGCTGAAAATAGGGAGGAGTGGAGAAGATAATCCAAACTCGTTGCAGACCAATCCAATGAATTATTGTAACTCACTATATATAATCAATGTACAGTAAAGAATTTATACTTTGAAACAGTTTTATAAATAGGTACATAGGTACCCATGAAAAATATGAAATTTATCGTACTATAAAACATAAACAATATACTAAACACAGATGTTACAATATATATATTT
Source organism: Athripsodes cinereus (assembly GCA_947579605.1). NCBI lineage: Eukaryota > Metazoa > Arthropoda > Insecta > Trichoptera > Leptoceridae > Athripsodes > Athripsodes cinereus. Next base: position 2,355,068 of record OX388307.1, read on the forward strand.
AATTATTAATTGTACATAATTATAAGTATTATGATATAACATATAATATTGTTTTATATAGTGACTTTGAGAAATGTAACATAATACATATATTTATTATATCTCTCTACATATCGAAGCGAAACTACAATATGTCATTTCATTTTACTTCGCCCTTTAAAGGAGTACAGTGCAGAAAGCAACTTATTCCATGCAGGGCGTCTCTGCGTCATTAAGGGTTCGCCACCACATTCCCCTAGATGTTTTAAGAGCTGAGCTCCTATATCATCCAGACTAAACGAAACAAAAAATAAAAATTCAAAGGAGAGCTCAAGATTTACCTTAAGGTATCCTCGTGACAAAATCCTCCCCTAAATTACAACGTCTCAATTGAGTTTTTACCTTTTCCTACGATATTTCTGGTAGGTACTTTTGTCGTCGTCATGGTAACGCAGTGCTGTGAAAGAGGGACGATCGAGCCGTCGGACTTCCTTATGTGGTGTTCTCACTTTGGCGAATATCGTCAGGCACCAAAATATCGCCAGCCATTTGAACCGCGTGAACAAAATGACAGCTAGTCTGAAACGATAAAAACCAGTAGAAACGATATCGTCTCGAGTTGACCACCTTCCAACATTTTCGGCCGACTGAACGATTCGCGCATGCGCAGATGTGCGCGGCGTTCGTATCTATGGTTAAAACTTTATAACCTATAAATTTTATAATGTTTCCCGCCTCGTGACAGCTTTTATCTTTGTTGTTGGTTTGTGGCGTTTGTTTCCTTAATTAAAAGGCGCCTTATAACCTCTACTATAACATTTTCGACTAAAAATAAACACTTCGCGATCTCCATCTCGACGCCATTTTGAAAACAGTGTCAAAATCAAAGCGCATCTGACAGACCGTTTCTATATCGGTGGAATGTGTGAACAGGTGAGAAGATCAATGGATGTCCGGCGAATTTTGTTTTTTCGCCTGGCGATATATTTTGAAATTCGCCTGGCGATATTCGCCAAATGTGAACACCCCATTATGGACGAAAGAATAGTGCTCTGTTTGATCAACCCACATTGCATATTCTCGAAACATGATGCAGCTAAAACCATTGCCTCTGGAGTACAGCAGTTTTTGTACAATGCCTGTAAAAATCAGGCATGTGCAAAAATATATTTATTAAAACAAATTTGCTCCGGACGGGATTCAAATTAGGGAGATAAAAAGAAAAATATATCAAAATAAGAACATTTTCAAATTGGGTGGCAGAAAAAAATTAAAATAAAATCTGGTGTTTTGAAATATCGATCAAAAATACCAAATGCGGAAAATCTACAAACTTTTTAGTCTGCACTACGTCTTCTTCGGAAATCTGAGTTGATCAAGCTAGAGCCATTGGAACGCTTTCCCACTTCTTCCGATTAGATTTTGCACAAACACATTGTGCAAACATCGTTCTCCAATTGAGATGTCTGATTGGTTTTATCATCTGCATGTTAAAAAATAAAAATCTAAACATATATGTACCTATAAATTTAACACATGAAACTAATATATAAGGCTTAGAAAAGACAACGTCACCTTATTTGGTAGTGCCTCGGACGGGACTAGAACCCGCAAGCCATCTTGTCGCGAGATGTGCTTTGTACAATTAATTAATAAAAATAAAAAACTAAACACAAAGTTTCTTATGTCAATGACATGAACACTATGTTAACAAATAAGCTTTTGTAAATTTTACTGTATTTTACAAAATAAATGTCAACTGAATTAAAAGAACACTATGTCTTTTTAGTCGAATTTTACGTATTGTAGCTTCCTTCTTACAAACACATAAGTATGTGTGTATTTATATCCATATATTATGATTAGGTACCTTGGTGGGTAGGTACTTAGTAATAATAATAATCTTAAGCATTTAATAATATGAAATTAAGCTATTTAATGTCCACATTCACGCGAGCGATTAAATCGCGGATAGAAATTAAATACAACCTTTATGACATTATTACACTAAAGTGTGTAAATTGGAATTATGTATATAGTTTTTTTTTTATTTGTTTCGTGGAGGGCCCGGCGAAGAATTGGTCTCTCACTCTTTTCCGAAAGTTTTCGAGTGTTCTGTTAAAAGCAGGTAAGGCATTCCATATAAAATATTCAATTGGAGGATGAGGTATGCCACCCATACTGAATATCTCAACATTTGAAGGTTAGGGTTAAGTTTTTATTATTGTTTTTTTTCTTTCTGTATTTTGTACGGTACTGGCAGTTAAAGAATAACAATGAATTCAAAATGGGTTGTTTAAGTACAATAATTATGTTGAATAAAGACTAATAAAGATTAGGTACATACATACATACCATCACGCCGCTTCCCTTGCGGGGTAGGCAGAAAGGATCGAGCGCCACTTCCTTCTATCCTTGCAAACATCTTTCGCTTCCGTCACTGTCATACAATTCCTCATGCATGCTCCCCTGTTCAATGTGCTCAACACGTGACCGTCCTGTAGGATTTGATTTAATTGATCTTGCCATTTGATTCTCGGACGTCCACGTCTCCGAGCACCATTCCTCTCAGCCAAATATATCTTCTTGGTCATTCTGTCCTCATTCATTCTTTCCACGTGCCCAAACCATCGTAACTTTTAATCTTTATTAGGTACCTATATTATATTGAGTAAAATTTTATTTGTATGTTGCCCATTTTTTAAGTAAATAATAAAAGGCTGGTGCTAAGTTACAAAGGTGTTAAGTATTAAAATTTCAAAAATGAGTTTTTACTTCCAAAACGTATAAAGTTGCAATGTGATTGCACAACATAGTTTAGGTACCTACTTCAAACTTCGTCCAATAGATATCACTTTTGCTACATTGCTCTGCTGTTCCCCTTACTAATTATTTTCACTTTATCTTGGTTTTATGCTCCAGACACTTAGCACCTTGGTTATATAATCACCCTTCATTTATTTAGGTAGGAGAGGACGACAGGCATGTTTATTACATAAATCAGTCCACTGGCTACCTCACCTGTGGGAAATGCTGTGATGGTATGTATAAATGAATAACACAAACAAAATTCTAGTAGGTAGGAGAATCGGCCAACATCTATTTTTCATACCCCTAAAAGTTAAGAGTGGTCCACCCCGAATTTTTTATTTTATTTTTTGGACAGATTTTTTTATGGTGAGGCATTAAAAATACATACAGCCCTAAATTTTCACTCTTCTACCATCAACCTCTATTTTTTAAAAGCGATATTAGTATATGTATGGCATAATGTAGGTATATGGCTAAACAACGTTTGCCGGGTCAGCTAGTAGGTATGTTATAAGCATGAATAAGTTATTCCATATCTTACTATATTTACAACAGGGATAACAAAGTTTTTCAAAGTAATTTGTGCTTGGGTAATCAATCAAAAACACTTAAACCCGCACGGGTCTCTTAAAAGGTGTATAGCTAATAAACTTTTTCTTTATATTTCAAAGATATGTAAATTGTATGTAGGTATATGTGGTATATTATACAAAAATAATAACAATATTTAAAAGAACTTTAAATATTTTTACTCGATTCCGTTTTATAAATGTTTTATAATAATTTATTACATTTTTTTTTTTGATATGTGGGGAACGGTTTGAAATCAAAAGAACCTATCTTTAACATTTTCTTGACAATTTATATAATAATTATAATATATAGACTATTTACAGAAATTTCATAAGAGAGATGCTTGTATATATAATAAGTTACAATCCATTGGATTGGTCTGCAACGAGTTTGGTTTTTCTTCTCCATTCGTCTCTATTCTCAGCCAGTCTTTTCAGCTCTACGTATGAGCCACAGTTCATGTCCCTCTTCAGTTGGTCCATATACGCGTCTCTTGGTCGGCCTCTGCCATTTGTCCCCTCGGTCTTACCCTCCGCGATGGCGATGAGTATTCCTGGGTGCCTGATGTTGTGGCCAATCCAGTTAGCTCGTTGTTGGCCGATTCTCTTAAGAAGTTGCCTTTTTTCGCCTACCCTGGTTAATACTTCTTCGTTTTCGCAACATATCTAATATGGGGAGGCTTATGTTCAGCAGTGGACAGGAAAAGCTGTTTAAGTAAGATAGTAAGAAATAAATGACATAGACACTATCTCGAATGTTTTTCTTGATTTTTATCTAATACCAAGCTTGTTTTTCATCTTCTTCAGCCATTTTGAGTCTAGATTTGGACATTGACTTTTTTGAAAGATAATACATTTGCATTGTTTATTACATATTATTTACTATAGGTACATATTTTTTGTGCATTTTATGGAAAACAAAGACGTATTTCTCCCTTCCAGAAAGTGTACAAAAGTGTACAAACACTTGTGTAGGAGAGGCAAGCACTTCCTCTTGACTTTCAACTTCTCTGGACTTGCTGCATTAACTTCCTTCCGGTCCTATCTAAGAAACGTAAAATCAATATAACCTTATTTATAATTTCAGTAAAAAAATATTTTTATATTATAAAGTATTTATACTATCCACTATCTGTTACTTCATTTTTTTAAACCAGTATGATGATATAGGTGGAATAAGGTTACTTATAGGTATTATTCCGAGCGATAAAGATAGTATAAAGGTACTTATATTCCAAGCGATAAAGATAGTTTCAAGGTACTAATACTCCAAGCGATAAAAGTAGTATAAAGGTACTTATATTCCGAGCGATAAAGATAGTATAAATGTACTTATATTCCAAGCGATAAAGATAGTTTCAAGGTACTAATACTCCAAGCGATAAAGGTAGTACAAAGATATTTATATTCCAAGCGATAAAGATAGTTTCAAGGTACTAATACTCCAAGCCATAAAGGTAGTATAAAGATATTCATATTCCAAGCGATAAAGATAGTAAAAAGGTACAAATCGTTGCCGTGGAGGTGAAGTGATCCAAGCCACACTTTTTTGAAAAATGAGTTAAGTATGTAGTTTTGTTCAGAAAACCACGGAGAACATTGTGGTGAAGAGAAATAAGTGATTTGGTATTCCTAAAGGGGATTTTTGGAAGTTTATGAAGAGATGTTAAGTGTTTTTACATCATTTCAAGTGTGTGTTAGAGCATTTCACTAACGAATATAGGAACAAATGGTTCAATTAAATTATAGAAGTGAAAAGATCCAAGTCGCATAGCGCCTAACTTTCCAACAACTTTTTTATAGGTGGATCTTTCTCAGTTACAGTGGTGAAATAACCCAAGTGATAAATTCGTGTTTACTTCTAAAATATACAAACACATTAATATTTTGTTATTTATATTAGTGTAATATGTGATCAGGAATATTGTGTAAAAAATTTAGCGAAATCCATGCAAAAATAACTTAGTTATTGTCAGATTAGTAGGTACTTTTGGATGTGACAGCGTAACTTCAACACCCTTTTTCTCGAAATGTCTGTCTTGTGGGTTAGATCACTTCACATCCACAGCAACGAAATATTTCAAGAAGCCTTCTATTCCGTGATAATTTGAGTGCTCCGAGTCAGCTATAAAAGATGTTTCAGTTTGTACAAAAATAAAAATCAATGTACTAAAACAAATTTACATCGTGCTTATTTTGATTCTAGCTAGGTAATCGCTTTAATCCAAAAGACAATAAATCCTTGCACACTAGAGGGATATACAAGTAGGTACATGTGCTACAACAATATATATTAGTAACTATAATATATATTAATCGGCTTAAATCAAAATAACGTATAATCAAAAATTATAAATTACATTCATTGTACCTACCCGCTCGTATTATTTATTGTAGATACGTCACTTTTACAAATGACCGATACTGATTACTTTTAAAATCACTGTTCTTTAAATATCACAGATACGTAACACAGAATGATCACAGAGTAACTGTGATTATTTCATTATTTTCTTGTCGTGTTCTCGTTTATCAAGTCGTATTCAACTTTGGCAATCAGTTGAACGAATATCATTTTGAATGTTTTTTAAGTATTCTACAATGCACATCCGTTACTTGGTTATTTAAATCGCGATCGATTTCGGTAAACCTATACCATTGACGAGCGATATAATACTTACTAATATTTTTGTTAAAACATCTACAAAAACAATTGAAAACAATGGCTGCACCTGTTAAGGATTAGGCATTATTTTTGTAGATGTTTTAACAAAAATATTAGTCAGTATTATATCGCTCGTCAATGGTATAGGTTTACCGAAATCGATCGCGATTTAAATAATCAAGTAACGGATGTGCATTGTAGAATACTTAAAAAACATTCAAAATGTCTCGTAACTGTTACATAGTTAATCCTTCTAAAATAACTGAATGAACGAATTAAATCGCGATCGATTTCGGTAAACCTTTATCATTGACGAGCGATATAATACTGACTTAATATTTTTGTTAAACATCTGCAAAACGCAGTTTACGCAGGTATAGAAAATAATTAAAAATAACATGTCAAATTTCAAAATCACAGTCACAATCTAAACTGAATTGCTACTTTTAGACGCTGTCCTTCCATCACTAAAACATCATATCTAGAAGAAAATATATATAATATATAAATAATAAAAATATGTGTTATTTTTTATATTTAAAAGAAATAATGTTATAAGGATGGTAGATAGGCAAAGAACAACAGAGAAAGAAAGAGGGAATGAGAGAGAGGGAGAAATGATTTATTGTCTAGCAGGGATGATGTTTCCGTGGCCGTTGTTGTTGTTGTTATTATTATTATTATTGTAAAAATGTGCTATGTGTGTTAGTGCGGAGTACATTATAATTGGAGTTTTGTACGTACCATAACAGAACACTAAAACCCGAGTGTAACCATTTATTACATTAGATGTTTTATTATTTACTGCAATTCGAGTTTATTTTTTATACACAGGTATGGCAAGAAAATAATATTATTAATCTTGCTTCTGTGGGCAACGACAAGGGTGAAAAACCATAACCTGGTTGCAGATCCAACTGTACAGCTTCCAGGCTCTACTTTGCCCAGAAAACTCTGGTGCACGCTGAACAGACAAAGGAGTGGGGTCGGATGCACAGCATCACACCTACATCAATGGGGACTCGCAGACTCTCCGTTATGTGTGTGTGGTGCTGACCAAACAACAGACCACGTGGTGAACATATGTCCCCGATATTCATACGATGGCGGGTTGCAAGCACTTAGCTTAGGGTCGGACGACGCGATCTCATGGCTGCGGGATCTTGAGATACGAATATAACGGGTATAACCCATAAGAAGAAGAAGAAGAATCTTGCTTGAATTTATTTTATTTTTATATTATTTGTTATACTCTCGTGAAATCCCGGTACTTATGTAAATACGAGTAGGTTTTTACTCCTTTCGATATAGTAATTTAAATCGATAATGATCTAGGAAGTTGAAAGGTGTCTATCTCGTGTATCTTTAATCCAGCGGACGGTGATTTATTTTTTAATTTTTCGAATGTTTTGTGAATATTTTTAACCATTACCTCAAAATATTTTTGCATAATCGATATTAACCACTCATTTTGAAAAAAATTGTAATCAAAATAATCATTTGTAAAATTACTAATACGTTTATGAAACAGCAACAAAGAAAATTTCCTTATTACCCACAAAAAAAATCATTTTACCCCATTTGGGGTAATTTACCCCGGTAACCCGACCACTGGTTTAATCTGTAGTAGAACAAAACGCTAGTTTCAATCTATCCACGAATTGATAACCTTTAAACACAAAATAGAATTGAACTGAGAAGAAACCTATATGTATTTATAACGTTCAGTTGGCACGCAGACTATTGGGTCCCATTGTGGGAAATCTTATAATAATTCATTCAATCATCCATTTTATGGTCGCTCACAACAGGACTTACAAATTCCGCAGCCACGCGTCGTCCGTAAGCTCGTGTAAGTCCTTAAGTTCTCCTTTAAATGTGTATGTGGGACACTCGTTTATTATAATTATGGTCCATAGTTTGTGTCATTCCACATGTGCGTGCACGTTAGTGAATCGATATTATAATGGTATCATCATCATCGCCCTCAACATTCGACATTCCCTGCGCTCTGATGTTGTTGTCAGAGGAACGGTGAATTGTCAAAGAGGGTCGTCCGGTCTGACGGAACCCTTGCGGACGGAAGAAGTGATCTTATAATGGTATACCTACTAGTTTTTCTGTCAGTTTACTCGTAACGAGTGAATTTATTTAGGTACCTACTTACGTTATAAAAAAAATCATTAAGTGTCGAAACAATTCGTGAAAAACATGTAGGTACGCAATTTTTTAAAAATAATATTTAAATTCAATTTGTACTTTCTTTCATGACTGTATGTTATAAAATTCTGACAATATTTATGATCAGATGTAGGTACCTACCTACAATAGAATGTCGGTTTTTCGTAGTCACAACATTTAGTAGATACCTACAATTACCTATATCTTAAAACATCTGTAGGCATCTGCCTTTATTATATTTTATCTTTAGGTATATACTTACTTCAAATGGATTTTTTGTATTAAGGTTATCTACTCAAAAACTGAGGAATTTGAGCCAAATTATTAATTTAAAATACTCTACAAAATTCACAAAAATATGTAAATAATATCTAATTCTTCTTCTTCTTCTTCTCGTGCCGTATCAGGTCCCCCCGACGTTGGCAATCACTCTGGCGAAGGCTTCCCTATCCTGCGCGACCCGGAACAGTTCTCCCACATGTCTCATCCCGGTCCAGTCTCTTATATTGCGCAGCCAAGACGTTTGCCTTCTACCAGGACCACGCTGCCCCTCAATCTTCCCCATCAGTATCAGCTGGAGCAGACTATACTTATCGCCCCGCAGAACGTGACCCAGATATGAAATCTTACGGACCTTAACGTCCTTCAGCAGCTGTCTACTGCAATTGGCTCTCCTTAAAACCTCCGAGTTGCTGACCAAATCTGTCCATGGTATGCGAAGCATTCTCCTGTGCAACCACATCTAATAAAATACTTAAATAATACGAGTTCGTCGGTAGCCTGGAGGTAGAGTCTCGGCCTCTTGAAAAAGGGGTCCGCGGTTCGATCCCAGGTGCCAGCAAACTCCCCTTTCACGACACAAGCTTTTAGCTTACTGTGGAAGCTGTATAAAATTGTATTTGGGTTTATAACAAAACCCAACTAGGTAGGTATATCTTTAAAAAAAAAAAAAAAAATACGTCGCTCTTCTGACTAACTGTCGTAGGTATCTAACATTTTTGATAAAATCGAGTTATGATCACCAATGTGTATTTATATGTGCCCTGCATGTTCTCACTGAAGATCACACCTGTAACTGTTACCGTTATCCTGGAATAATAGCTTTCTGATTTGTTGTCGTGTTTACGAATTATTCTAAATAAAATATGTTGTATCTACTATTTCCTCAAAATTTCACCACAAAAATGATTCTGAGATATATAAGAATACGTATAAATAAAATAATGTATTTTATTTAGGTACATTGTATCATATAACTAGGAGAGACGAAAATATGCACGGCAAAACACAAAAAACGCTCTCCTGAACAATTTACATTTAGGCAGATACGACTGTTAGTCAGAAGAGAGAAACATAACATACCCCTCGTTTTGAGTCTAATCCTTTGATATCTGGATAGGTGAATTTTTCCCGGCAGTGGACTTTTAAATTTCTGTGTGATCATGACTTGTCATAATATTATGCAGACTTATCTAGTTGTGTAATGCTGAAAAGTGTGGATGTAAATTCTGCCACCACGTATAAAAAAAATGTCGATCGATCTTAAAAAGGAAATTGATAACCAACTCTCCTGTTCCGTGGCTTAATGAATGGAAAATTTCTAACTTTGATTTAATTGGTTAATTTATTAATACACACAATCCACAAGCAAATATTTCAAATTGTTTCTATTGGACGGAACAAAAACAGCTATGTATGTCTTTCAGTGCAATTATTGTATAGTATATTTCACTTTCTGTTGTGTTTTTAAAGCATAATATAAATATTTTAAAATTACAAAAAATGCCGATTTGTCGAATATAAAACATTTCTACTTGTTGAATTATGGAACGGACAGTCAATATATAGAGTTTATGTAATGATTTTTTTTGACACAATTGGATGTCGGGAACTGGATTTTTTACTTACTAGAAGTGTAGATATCAAACATATTTTGAACCACTCCAGATTAATCATTCCAATTGATCACACTCACTGATAGTTAACCTATTTGAATAGGTATCAACTAGGTAGGTATGTTGTATATGATACACATACATAATAATATGTAAACTTCCTTAAGGAGCTTCCAATGTTGTTTCCATTGAACTACAACAGATGTCTTTCCAATTTGAAAACACAGTAATTCTTAATAAAGATTGATTTCAAAGTGGAAGTTTAACAAAATTTGATCTATACAACTTCCGAAAATTTCAAGTCATGTGATAAGCATGACACAGAGGAATTGGGAATGTTACCTAGGTTTAAAGAGTACTCTTAACCAAGCCTTAAGTCGCTTCATAAGCGTCGAAACTTTGTGTTGTGCACTCCTAAAGTTCACATATTATGTATGTGTACCATATAATAATAATAATAATAATAATAATAATAAACTTTATTGTGCCTTAAAAAAACATACATATAAACAGATTATAAATACAAATAATTATCATGCACAATGGGCGAGTTTATCGCGTGCAAGCGATATCTTCCAACTAACCCCCTACCATATACAACATACCTACCTGGTTAATACCTATTCAAATAGGTTGACTATGGATGAGTGTGATCAATTGGAATGATTAATCTGGAGTGGTTCAAAATATGTTTAATATATAAAAGTACTGGTAGATACTACGACAGCATATACCATAAGCGGGGTAGCCAGCACACCAGCCGCATGCAATGAAACATGCAAGCTTTCCTCTCCGTGCCAATAAAAAAATAAGTTATCCAAAATGACAATCAACTCTCATCCCTGATGATGAACGCAACTAACTGCATTTTACAGAAGGTACCTGCACTCGATTTTAAAAATACGAATTGGTGGCAAGCCTCATCGCTGAATTTAAAATGCTAAATCTCTTACAGACGAATCTGTGTAAACGTTAGACCTTCCTACAAACAACTATCTTTTCTTTTCTTTTTTATTAATGGTGCGTGTATTTTTAAATGTAATAACAAAATATGGGCTAGTAAAAACAGATTCAACAAACTTAACATTTTTTTTATTTCATGGCACAGCAATGCTGTTTTTATTTTATGTCTAAATGAAAACAAACAGTGCTTTTACCCGATTATGGCAATTTCTAATGAAATAAATAAATAAAATTTGATGTAGGTACCTGGTACCTATAAAAAAACTATTTACCTAAGTACCTATTTTTTTTTATATTTTGTATTTTTTTATGCATTGATGTAGGTATGCAACAAACTTACATAATATGATTAATAAAAATACATCTATTTTATTTTACAATATGAAAGCCTATAATAATATTCTGTATCAATACATTAATAACGCACTTTACCTTACCTATCGTATGAATAAATAAACGGTTTGTATCTTCACTGAAGGTGTACTAATTCTACTCAACGATAGATATCGCTGATAGTACCTTCATAAATAATAATATTGACTTCACCAAACAAGTTGATTTCGAACGAAGTCAAGTAAAAATACTTCACAATAAAATAATAATACCTATTATGTACCTAGGTGTTATGGATTATTTTTCGTAATTCATCGTAATAAACGTTTTGTTTTGAGTGTTTTATTAACATAGATGATTGTGTTGTTAAAAAAATAATCATTTAAGAGTGAATTGGGCTATTTAAATGCTTGTAGATTAATATAAAAAAGCAATGTCATAGTATTTTTTATCGGTGTAAATTGTATTCATCTAATGATCATGTTTAATAAAATTTAATTATTGTTGCTTATTCGATGTTAGTGATGTGATTTCTTCTTCTTCATATGTCGTTTTAGGTCCCCCATACGTCGAATATCACTTCTTGTATTTCTATCTTGAGCAGTCCGAAACAGCTCTTCGAAGATTTGTAGGTATTTCTGTCGTGTATATTATGAAACCAGGACAGAGGAGGAGGCCTGTTCTTTATCGGGGACATTTAAAACTTAATTTGAGCGATGAGGCAGAGGGGCGCTTTTCATAATTATATCATCGTTGCATATTCAAAATGAAGTATGTGCGAATTTTTTATTTAGGCATAGGTACCTACTCCTTAAAAACTGTTCATTGGGGCATTCAAATTGTTGAATGGACTTTTTATTGGCATGTGATAATTATTATTGTTTAAGTATCGAATTTTAATATTTGATACTAAGATTCACTTTATAAAATGGTTATGATGTGATTATAAGCTGTTAATTCTAGAAATGTCAAAACATTTATAAATTCACACACCCTTTTTGAATATTATGTAACGATGATAAATGCTAAAAAAACACCGCATAACTACGAAAGAAAAACTTAGTATTGTCTGAAATTGATATACAAAAGCGATGAGATCCAAATTCAAAATTTGGAATAGATATTTGAAAAATCGAAAGTTTTATTTTATTTATTTTATTTTTCGCTGTACATTGGTTGCACTATTTGAAATCAAAACAAAGTATCATAAAAATATCAGTTATACAATTCAATGTACAGAGGGCGAGTTTATCGCTAAAATGCGATGTCTTCCAACTAACCCTTCTACCAGAGATTTAACATCTTCAGGGTAAGGCTTGCTACTAATTCATTTTTTGCTTATTTTTTATTTTTACAATATTTATAGGATCAAACGCTCAATTACAGAATATGGCAATAAAATAAACATTCAAAATATATAAACCAGCAAAGATCGCAGGTAAATTTTAAAAATTAGAAAACTTCTTCTCAAATTACTCTACCAAATTGTGGAAATAATGAACTTTGATTACGAATAGGTACCTACATGACAAATAAAAAAAAATAGTCCCGCCACTGCAAGGAGGTTTGTGCACCCATTCTGAACAATTTTATTTTTATTGACGCAAAAAGGACGATTTGTGTGATTAATAAAATAATGCTGTTGTTCTGCTGGCCATCCAACTTGGGAGAGATGTCGTGATGGTATATAAGTAGTACCTACCTAGGTAGTTTTATCAAGTGTGGTAAAAAAAAAACCTGAGAGATCGTGTGCGTAACAGTGATATACGAGAGGAATGTGGAATGAAAGTTGGTGTAGTAACAAGGATGAATGTAAATAAATTACGATGGTTAGGGCACGTGGAAAGAATGAATGAGGACAGAATGACCAAGAAGATATATTTGGCTGAGAGGAATGGTACTCGGAGATGTGGACGTCCGAGGATCATAATATGGCAAGATCATTTAAATCAAATCAAATCCTACAGGACGGTCACGTTTTGAGCACATTGGACAAGAGAGCATGCATGAGGAATTGTATGACAGTGACAGAAGCGAAAGATGTATGCAAGGGTAGAAGGAAGTGGGGCTCGATCCTTTCTGCCTACCCCGCGAGGAAAGCGGCGTGATTGCATATTAATAAAAGGTAATTTTATTTAATCCGTATCATGTTGCATAATATAGGATAATATTGTGTTTAATGAATCTATTATACTTGTGAAGTGATTACTTCCAGCTGACCAGGTTTGTCACGCGTCGCCTATACGTAAGTAGGCGCATACATACCTACATACATTATCCAAAAGGATGAACTAATATGAAACACACGTCCAGGACTAATGTTTATCCTACTATATAGACATTACTAGACTGGGAACGCGGTACAAATTTGTTATAAAATTTAGTTACCTACAAAATTTATAATAGAAATAATAATGTTCTTCGCAACTTGTACCTACGATGAGCCGAACATAATGAAATGTATCAAAGTTGGAAGACTGAGATGGGTTGGGCACGTGGAGAGAATGAATGAAGAACGAGTGCCAAAGAAAATCGTTCATGCAAGACCAAAATAATGTAGACGTAGCGATGGTAGACCCATCAAACTCCATTGGATGGATGGTGTACAGAGGGATGTAGACATCGTTGTCATCAGGGATTGGAAAAATATCTACATGCCGAGATAAGGGGAGATGGAGGCGAATGTTGGAGGAGGCCAAGGCTCATAACGGACTGTAGAACAACTGAAGATGATGAGTATTAATATCATTTTTTATTTATTTAAAAATTGATCACAATACATATAATTTGTAGAAAAATGCATTCAAATTAGATATAATTAATATGCAGGGGGCGAATTTATCGCAAAGGCGCCATCATCTCTTCCAACTAACCCTAATGTTGTTTGACTCCATATTATTAAGATGTAATAATCTCTTTCCTACTAATGATGAAGTATAGGATATCCTTAACTGAATAGCCATAAAAAAAATAACAATAAAAAAAAGTATTCTGTGGAGCACCTGGAAAAGATTTGGTTTCCTCCAATTCTTTGCCGGTTGCTCCACGGAATATGAAAAACTCCGTGATACATCGGGGTTACGGTTATTATTATTTTTATCATACCTAAAAAAATCAAATCATAAGAGACAGAAAACAAACATACCTACCTACATATTTACGAACGAATTCAAATATTTATTGTATTATATTATGTCGATTTATAAGTTCTTTAATATCCCTTTTTTATAGTACATAGTGTTGCTAAAAAGACCCCAAATTACCCCACAATAATTCATTACAATACAATATGTATTGAATAACCATTTTCACCATATTTTCCAAATCACCGAACTGAAAACAAATATTTTGATTTCTATTATAAATCGACTGTTCCACAACTCAACAAGTAGAAATATTCGGGAAAAATTTGACATTTTTGGTAATTTTGTTATATTAATTTTATGCTTTAAAAACACAACAGAAAGTGAAATATAGTGACTTACTTACTGCTAGCCTTCTTCTCTCCACTGCTGAATATAGGCCTCTTCAAAACTTTTCCACACTTTGCTATCTCGAGAAACACGACACCACTGTTTTCCCGTCACCATGGACAATATCGTCAACCCATCTTTTTTGGGGTCTTCCAACACTTCTTTTGTCCTCGCACGGCCTTCATTCAAGAATTCCGGAAGTCCACCTGCCATCCTCTCGCCTTGCCACATGACCAGCCCATTGCCATTTCAGCTTGGAGACTTTATCTATACAATGTCGATAATTTTTGTCTTTTGCCAGATGGTTTCATTTCTTATTTTGTCTCTCAAACTAGTGATATATATACCTACTATAAATTAATTACATGAATATAATCAATTTTATCAAAATTTTCGACTTTGTTGAGCTTGAAAACTATTGGAATTAACTGCCTCATTTACTTCACTGCCATACAGTATTTATAGTTGCTTTTCTACAATTGAGAATTTAATATACCTAATTATGAATGTAGGCAAACTTTATTATTTGTAAAAATTTGTTGAAAAGTCAAATAAATAATGCAAAAATAAATAAAATAAAAATAAATAGGTATGCTATGTAGGAGACCTATTCTGTTCTGGAAAAAATGTTTCTAGAAAAGACACTCAAATTTCTAATGCCCTGAACTCAAAAAAGCTCGATATTTGATCCCACGAATATTAGATGCTCATTATTAGATCATTCTGGAGGGGTCGGAACCCTTTCAGAATGACAAAAAACATCCCCCAGGCACCTTTATTCTTATTTCTTATCCCATTACACACTTTGGTGAATTTTCACAATCCGCTCTCAATGACTGCGTGTGCTCATTGTCACCCTTACAAGAGATGAAAGGACTCTTTATTGTCTAATCAACTGCTATTATTTACTTGTAGGTGGTCTGTAGTCTGATAATAAGAGTCTCGGATTCTTAAGGCCCCCGTTTAGCAAAAAGGTAAATTTTTCTATTTTCAACAAATTTGATAGACAAACTGCCAAAACTTGTTGACCCTCGCGAACGTATTGATTTGATAAAATAAAAAATCAAATATTTATTACCAATATTAGTTTTTTACTAAAAAATAAATAAATCGCAGACTGACGAGATTTATTTAGGTACTCTTTGTTATATCAAAATGCAAATTATTTGCAAAGTATATATATTTTTTATTCATCCTATCAAGCATATAAATACTATAGATTTTAGCAAACTTTTTTTAGTATGCAAAAAATAAAGTTCATGTGGTGATTTTTGGTTTCAAAATATGAGAAATTTATCAAAAAAAAAAATTTTTAAGTCGGTCAATATCCATGAAAAAAACAAAAAAAAAATAGATTTTTTTTGTTCTATAATTGTAATAACTATATAAATAATCTCAATATTAAAATAAATATATGGATATTTGTAGGATTCTCGTGCATTGATGTACCAAACACACCCCCGAATTTGATTTTTAGAAATATGCTCTTTTATAAACGAATACTATGAAGCTAAAATAGAGTTTTTTTTTAAAGTAAAAGTTTGATATTGGTAATTAATATTTGTTTTCATATTTTATCAAATCAAAATGTTCGTAGGGTCAACAAGTTTTGAGAGTTTGTGTACCAAACTTGTTGAAAATTGAATGTTTTATCGTTTTTGCTAAAGAGGCCCCTTAATTCAAAGATCCCGGGTTCGATTCCACCCGCTGCCAACTCCCTCCACCTCCACGATACAAGTATTAATTTTACTGTAAAGATGTCTTGAGGTGTCTAATCTAGATTTTTTTTATAAGCCTAACTATAGATAAACAATGGTCCTGATTTGGGCTACGTTTTGAGAATGTCCAATTATAGTATGCCAAAAAGACGTCTATATTTTTTTCTGACTGTTTGATGATCATTTTGGATGATTTTATTTTATTTATGACGCCGTTTTACAGTCTCTAGACCGTCTCAAGGGCGCCAGTGAAGAGTTCAGGTTTTAATTTGCTTCTGAAGCTATAGTGACCGTCTGACTATCTCTCAGTGGCACCGGTAGGCGATTCCACATAACCGGTCCAACAACACCAAAGGCCCTCTCGTAGAAGTTAGACTTACCGGCTCTATATTGGGCTCAGTAAGTCTACTCACTATATATTGGATGATCCTCTTTCACAATAATCACACTGAGAAAAATACTCACGACGAATCATTGGTACGTACTATCAGATTAGGACAAGAGATAGTACAAACGATTCATTAGTACGAATCTATAATATTAACTTTTCGCAAACAAACAATTTTAATTATTTTTCTTGATTTTACTAAATTTCATTGTAGTATTGTTTTATTCTATTATTAATATTAATTGATTGAGTTCATTATAGTAATTATTTTAGAAATATATGAAAGACATCATAGAGAATAAATGTACATCTGATGTTTGCTGTAGGTTTTGCTCCTGGCATTTTGATGTTAATCGGTTGGATGCTTGGCATCACTGGGACTCTTTGAGTTTCTATTCCGGATGCATTGGGGTGTTAGGTTTGCCTGGACCTGCGGCTGACTCAGGAATTAACCATTAACGCCTGTAATAGGGCACATCTTTGTATCAAACTTTGTTTCTGTTGTATTCTTTGTGTTTATATGTATATGATGTGCCTGTTGGTGTTTGATTGTTTTCAATAAATAAAAAAAATAAAAAAATCATTGATAAATTTACCAACGAGTTGTTTGCGATAGGTTAATATTATAGATTCGTACTAATGAATCGTTTGTACCTACTATCTCTGGTCCTAATCTCATAGTAGGTACGTACTAATGATTCGTTGTGAAATTTCGTTAGTATTTTTCTCAGTGCAGTTCTTATGACAAGAACTAAAACAGATAGACACAGACTTGTGTAAGAAATAAAAACAATGAAAATAAATTAATTAATATGGATATGTGGAGCGAATTAACGATGAAAGGATGACAAAGAGAATGTATTAATCTGAAAGGGGGGTAGGATGAAGTGCATCAGGCATCCAAGAACTACGTCGGTTCACCAATTGGATTAAATTCTCAAAGACGACCACGTGTTGAGTAAAGAAATTAATGTGCATGTATGAGAAACTGGATGAATTTGGAGTAAGTTTAAAAGATAGATAAAAATGGAGGAACTTTAAAAGATAGACATGTAAGGATAGATCAAAATGGCGTTCCGTTCTCTCTGCCTACCCCACCTGGGATACGGGGTAAGGGCATTAGATAGATGCACAAATACCTAAACAATAAAAAAGCTCTTAAAAAACTCGAACCCCTAAAAAATATTTATGTACGTACCTACCTAATGAAAATTTTATATTTAAAATAGTTTTAAGATTTTATATTATGTCCATCACTTTTTCACCTACAAAATCATTGAATTGAGAATAAATAAGTGTAAGAAGGATAGAAAATTTAAATAAATATAATCTTAAAATTATAAAAGGTAAGTACTATATAATATAAAGTAACTTAAAGTGTTTATTGTCTCTCTCTCTCTCTCTTACTCAAGTGTTTGTATCGCATTTTCATCGAGTGCGAGTGAGTTAGCGAGAAGTGCACAATGCGATATAAAGAAGTATTTCTTTAAATATCGATTGTAGAAAAAGGATATAACCTGTGAATGTATTGATCATAATCAGGGGTATAAAACATTCTGAAACTGGACATTTTCAAACTGTTAATTAAATTTAAATTTTATTTATTTATTTATCTATTCACGGCCTGGGCCTTTTACATATAAATATTAACATAATTATAATAATGTACACAAACAGTATTGACACACACAACACATAAAATGGACAATAAAATAAGAACCACAAATGAATAAAAATTTAAACATAGGTACATTGGGAAAACGAACAAAAATTTTTTTTTTTTAGATTTTATATGTCAACTTGATAATATCTTTTACATAGTCAGCACGAAATATTCTTAACAAAACAAATGAGATGTCAAAAAATACAAGTAATTTTAATAGATGTCAAAAATTAAAAGTAAAAAGTCAAAGGTATGTAATATTATTAGACCACCTGAGGAATATAGTATTTTGTATTTATTTAATAATATTTTGAAAATACATATGTTAATATGATCGCAAGTAAATTTAAGATTTTGTTATAGGTTTTGATAAAAACTAACATAAAATACACATAGACAATTTATACGGATCGGGCTAGTCCCAAATTAAGATATGGATCTTGTATTATGGATTCCGACGTGACGATATACCAATGCATCAAAAATATAAACATGCAACACCCAGATCCAGGACAATTTGAAAAAGGGCATTTTTCATTTTGGCTTGGCCGGGAATCGTACCCGGCGGGACCTCGTGATTCCAAATACTAATGAAAATTAAAAAATAAAGTAGGTACACACATAACAAGAAAAGGAAAGGGGAGGGAAAAGGAGAGGATCTGGTCTAGAAAAAAAACACATGTGATGAGAGATATTGTAAAATGTATAAGAAGACTACATGGTATCCTTAAATTTTGCTTTTTTAACGTGAAACCAGCCTAAGCCGATTCGTAAACATTGGAACACCTTCCCTGTTTCCTACTAAAGGGAGTATGCCCACTTGCCCAGTCCTTTGGATGTGCAGATGTGGTGTTTGTTGAGTAATATTCTTTTTCTTTTCAGTTTTCTGATAATTAGTAGTTATTTTAAATTTAAAATTAATTAAAATTATATAATGGAAATGGAGATATTATTTACAAAATACTGCAAATTAAGCAAAGTGCAATCAATTCAATATTTCAATTAAAATCTTAAAAAACAAAAAATATTAGGTTTTTTAAGATTTTAATTGAAATATTGAAAATGTTTTCGATCTCTTCCTTCGATAGAAACAAGTCAGGGCGACTTGGCAGTGGTAACCAGCATAAGCGTATATTTCTGTGTATATGTATTTGTTTATACGTATGAATATTCTGTAGTTGTGTTAGTAGAATGCATGGATTATGTTTTAAGTCTTTTACGGTCCACATTCATGAAAAAGTCACTATCTATATTTTCTTCATTTCTTTCCTTATTTAGGGCAGTACTGAAGGGAAAATGGTAGAGGCCGACCAAGAAACACCTATGTGGACCAACTGAAGAAGGACATGAACCGTACCTATCACATACGTAGAACTAAAGTGACTAGCTGAAAATAGGGAGGAATGGAGAAGAAAATTTAAACTAGTTGCAGACCAATCCAATGGATTGTAACTCACTATATAAATCCTTATATGGTGATTCACAAGTAATTTCTTCTGTTGGATCTAATACTATGTTTTGGTTTCTTACTGACGATGATGTCCAAAGTTCTCTTCGCCTATCTTCGGTAAGAACTGCAGTCCAAGCTTTGAGCATAGATGAACTATGTCATATTCTTATAATGTATCTCGAAAGACATAATAGGATCACCTGATACATACATATTCTCCCCTGCTAAGTAAAAACACAGTAATTACCAAAACACAAATTGGTCAGAATTGCAGTCCAAATTTGAAACTACCTTTTTGTGTGCATTTATCAAGTATTAAAAACAAACAAACCACGTCACAAATATCTAAATTATTAGTTAATTAATAGGTAAAATATTTCGTAAATTGTTGAATACCTGAGATATTTGTGACGACTGTGGCATGTTTGTTTTATAGTAGGTACTTGAAAAAAATACACAAGAAGGTAATTTCAAACTTGGACTAAGATTCTGACACAATTGTGTTTTGCTAATTATTGTGTTTTTACTAAGCAGGGCAGTATTACTTTCGAGAGTAGACGTATACTAATAAGGTGCTCGAATGCTTACGAATTGGCATTCGATTCGTATCAGATGATTACTGTAGATGTCTGTCGAGATACATTAAAATATTATTTTATTATTTCTATACAAAATTATGTTTGCATGAATAAGTAAAAAGTGTAGTGAATATTTGAATCAAGCTGACGGATAAATAAAATGTATATATAGGTATATATATTTAGTATGTAGGTATAGCTATGTAGGATTGTGTAGATATAGATAGATGTTATGAAGGTCTGTACCGTGTAATTAACCTGTTCTGTGAGGGTGAAGTAGGTACTGTAGAAGATAGAGGGGCTATCCAATGTGAGGATCGAATTAAAAGTTATAAGATAAAAAAATGATACGAAAGTAAAATTAATTGATTTTTATGACATTTTGAATTTCGATTAATTAATTAAATGTCATTTCATTTTATTTGGTTTAATTTACCTTAGTCTTTTAAGACAGCTACTTGGAGATTTTTATGGTTGAGATTAGTGGGTGTGTTTAAGAATTCAATATTTTTTTTTTAAAAAAAAGATGTATCTGGGTTTTGTTTGTTATAAACCCAAAAACAACCTTGTACACCTTTCACAGTAAGCTACTAAAAGCTTGTGTCGTGAAAGGGGAGTTTGCCGGTACCTGGTATCGAACCACAGACCCCTTGTTCACGAGGCCGAGACTCTACCTCCAGGCTACCGACGAACTCTATTGGTTAATGTATGTAGATTCCAAAATTACTTAGTTTTTATTTAGCTGCTTCGTTCACTATGAATGGGTAAGGGTAGTTATTTTGCATACATAAAAAAATAGAATTGAACAATAAATATAGAGTAAATGATAAAAATTTTGAAGGCAGAAGAACAAAATATGTTTTAAAACAAATAAAACACTGCACCGAAAATAAAGTTGCTCGTCAAAATTCTTTACAAATAACTCCAATAGCGTGAATATAGCTGCATACTCACACTAACCATTTACGAGATAATTGTCATTTATATGAGCGCAGGTGTGGCGCAGAGGTGACAATCTTGCCTTTGAGTCACGAGATCCCGGGCTCTATTCGTGACCAGAGCAAAATGAAAAATGGCCTTTTAGAAAATTGTCCTGGGTCTGAGTGTTACATGTTTATGTGTTTAGTGCATCGTCGCATTAGTAGGTAGGTACCCATAATAGAAGATTTGTACCTGCATTTGGGACTAGCTCGATCTGTGTAAAATGTCCAATTTTTTATGCTGCATTACGTCAATTTGACAGTATTCTTAGTCAATATGAAATAATCAAGCAATAATATTCTAAACAACAATAAATGATATTATCTTACTGCAAAACTAAAGAAGTGACCCTCACTTATAAAACGTAAATTATGTATATCCCATATATCTATATACGAGTTCATCCTCTTTATATACATACCTTATATACTTATTATATATTTTACTTTATACATAGGTACATCGGCTTATATATTATATTTATATGTAGGTATATAGTATATTATTTCTTGTTGTATACCTACTTACCAACCTACACATGTTATATTGTAGCATATAAAGGTAGGTACCTGTCTTCTTTTGAAACGTTGTATCCATGTGAATACCTAAGTATGGAGGCATACTGTTCATCAGTTCGACCAGTGGCGTAGTTTTACGGTAGCCCAAAAGTCACGCTAGCTCTCAATGACTTATTCATGAGAGAAAAAAAATGATGGAATAGTTTTGAAAACATTAGTTCAGCAGCAGAGAGAAAAGAATTAGAAAGAAGAACGTTATAAAAGAAATCTTACTCATGGGGTCCTCGAAAAAGAAAATATTCTTTATTCTTTTCTGTAAATTTTCGAGTGTTCCGCTGAAAGTGGATATTTGTATGTAAACTGTCGCGTATGGAACATTTTACGTCTACGTAGTGTTGAGTTTGACATACTATTCACTATGTTACGCTACTATCATATCCCACGAGTGGGGTAGCCAGCGACCTTATGTAATAAACATGCAGATTGTCCTCTCCACGATCATAAATACTTAAGACATTTAAAATGGGTGGCATGTTTTATGACTGAATTGTATATAATAATTTGTCTTATACGTGAGGATTAACGAAAATCTTCCTAACTTGAAAACATACAGAAAAACAAAATTCACTATGAATGTTTTATATTTTTATAGGCGTAGATGTAAACGTGACGATACGCCACTGAAGTTCTTACCTGCAAAGTACAAAACAATATTATAAAGGTGTCTATATATTCATATGTTATATACAATATACAAGAAAACCATATACCACCATCAATATACCATATACCTTATATGTATATAAGTATGTATTTAAATATCCATGAATAATAATAACAATAATAATATATAAGTTTTATTATATACCAACTTTAACTTTTGTATCCACATACTTAACCCTTTCAAGACAGTAAGATTTTTATTTTGAATTTATATTTCAAAATATTTACAGGATCAAACAATAAATTACAGAATATGTTGACAAAATAAACATAAAAAAGTAAAGATCTTTAATTTACAAGAGAAATTTAAGAATTTAAAAAACCATCAAATTAAGAAAAAAAAATCAAAATTACATCAAACTCAGTACTGAATAGGTCACAACTTTGTTTAAATATTCATCTGTGTTTTGTATATTGTGAAAATGGAATAATTACAACAGCTTTAGATTACCTATAATGAAGTAACCTGATCGCCTTTAAAGATAGAATAGAATATAGCTAATGAAGTAACTTGAATTTATTATGATTTCGGAAAAATGTATCCGGAAAATATTTTTCTTCATTCATAAAAGAAATTATATAACAAACATTTTTTTTTTAGTTTTTCGTTAAATATTGTAAAACTTGTAATAAGTTAAAATGTTAATAATACTACGTCTTACAATATTTTGATGGTTTTTATACATAAAAAGGAAAAATAAATAAAAACAAAAGAAATAAAAAAATTGCGATATAAAAATTGGAAAGTTTACTTCCCTTAGACTGTAAAGGGTTAATTCTTAGGTATAAGTATCCAATAGGTATCTTTTATATATACCTACGTATCTTTATCTTACCTATATGCTTAAGTTTGCTTGACTATAGAAAAGACATCGATGCTCGAATAAGAATATTTTTATAGCTTGGTCCGCCATTATGATATTTTTTTATAGGAAGACAAAAAGTATGTGCTAAGATACCTACTTTTTCTGATAAATACCTAAGTATAGATACCATTTATTAAAAAAAAAAATTGAATAAACCCAAATACATCGAATTAACCTTTTTTCTAATATTATCTTGGTACTTTCTTAATTATCTCTGTCCATTGTATTTAGTTTTAAGTATTTTTCACTGAGGATGGACGTAGTCCGAAAAGCTTATGAAAATATATAACTGTACCTGAGAGCCATTTAGTCTTAAGTGCTAAAATGCCATTTTCAAATTCAATTTTTTAATTGTAAAAATCTCAACATTTTACCAGTAATAAGATGTATATAGTATATACAGCTTATTACGTAGACCCTATAGTATAGACCCTAAGTATTTCTGTACTTAAGACTCACGACTTATGTGTTATTTTCGCAATTTTCGTAGCTTCGGCATTTTTGTCAAAAATGCACTTAAGTCCTAATGGCTCTCAGGTACAGATTAATACTTTAAGTGAAAGACACAGTGTTTTAATTTAATTTAATCAAACTAAATATTATTTAATTATGACGAACTTTCACATTGTTTGCTCTTCAAAAATAAATAAATTACTTGTAATATTGTTAGAAAGTTTCTGAACACATACATTTCAGGCACAATGCTGGTATTTTGAACCCGCTGTGTTTTGAGCCTAATCCTTTGATATCCTGTAAGTATGTATAATTATCTGGATAGGTGAATTTTTCCCGGCATTAACATAACATAACATGTATAGACAATTCACACAGACCGAGCTAGTCCCACACTAAGATATGAATCTTGTATTATGGGTACTAACACGACGATACACATATACAATCCACTGCACACATATACATGTAACACCCAGACCCAGGACAATCTGAAAAAGGTCATTCTTCATTTTGCGCTGGCCGGGAATCGTACCCGGGACCTCGTGACTCAAAGGCAAGTGCGTTAGCCTCCGCGCCACACCGGTCGTCTGTTATAAGACTGTTAAGTTTTAGTATGACCATGACTGATCATAATACATATATTATGAAGATTTATCTGAATGTACCTATAATGCTGAGAAGTGTGGATGGGAATTCTGCCTCCGCGTATAAAAAAAATAATAGCAATAAAAATTCAGACAAATGTGATTTGAATAAGTAGCAATGTACCTAGGTATAACGAACAATCAAATTTACCTACCTAGTTACTTAGTAGGTATAGAGCAGATATACTTTGCCAAGAACACCAGACTAATCATTATTTGAATGTTTTACTGTGTTAGCAAGCTGAAACGATGAGGAAATCAAGAAAATTGTTCTGCCAGTGGATTCATGAAATTTTCCAGGTGTATTATTTGTTTTTTTCAAAATTGAGATATTAACAATGTAAACTGTGTCCTGTGTCCTGTAAAGTGTCCTGTAAAAGGCAGGTGTTCGAAAAAATTAAGACATTGTACATCTTAAATTCAGCGATGAAGTTTGCCACTCATCCTGAATGTCTTGATTTTATATTGGCACGAAGAGGACAGCTTGCATGTTTCTTACATGCAGCTGGTCTGCTGGCTACCCCACTTGTGGGATATGCCGTGATGGTATAGATATAGATAGAACAATGTAAACTTTATTGTACAAAATAGGTATTTAAACAAAAATAAAAAGCAGTAAAATTTGGATTACAACATGGTACTCATATACAAATAATTTTGCACTAATTTTGCACAATGGGCTACTTTATCGCAGAGGCTATCTTCTAACTATTCTATTCTAATACCTATTATTATAATTTTTAAGATATTTTTTTTAATTTAGGACATCGATAGCATATTTGCTTGTATGAAAGATTGGTTGATAGATAGATACCAACCTACTAAAATTTAAACTATGAAATAATGCAAACATAAAAATAGATAATAAAATAATATATACTATAAATTTAATGTGTTTCAGGAGAGAGAGAGAGAAGGAGAGAGAGAGAGAAGGAGAGAGAGAAGGATGGAGTGAGGGGGGGGGGGGGGGAGAGAGAGAGAGAGAAGGATGGAGTGAGGGAGAGAAACTGGCTCCATTCTCATTCTTATACATTTTTTCAACTTCTATACTATAAATTTAATGTGTTTCAGGAGAGAGAGAGAGAAGGAGAGAGAGAGAGAAGGATGGAGTGAGGGAGAGAGAGAGAGAGAGAGAGAGAGAGAGAGAGAGAGAGAGAGAAGGATGGAGTGAGGGAGAGAAACTGGCTCCATTCTCATTCTTATACATTTTTTCAACCTCCAAACTGATTTTTCATTTTTATTTTTATTATTTTGTTTTTGTATACTACACATCGTGCTTTACTAAAACTGACTGAATTAATTTAGAACAACGACCTACATACATAGATACTGCCTCAGAACAGACTCAAGTCAAGTGAGGCAGTTGATTCCATTTATTACTTATTATTGTTATAAGAATATGTTTTTAGATAAAATGTTTAGTTAGTAGAATTTTGTTATATTTCTGGATAAATAAATAAATAAAATGAAACAATAATATCATTTGCAAGAATGAAATCAGTAAACGAAAATAATAATACAACAATTGATATCTGTTATGACTGTTGTGAGCGAAATGCAAAGCGACACACATGCTGAGGAAGAAGCGAGGGGGTGGTAGGACTGCTCATCGTATATAAATACACAAAGAAAAAAATATTGCAAAGGAGACTAGCGACCACGACCACCACCACAATCTCCCTCACTTAGTATGGGTGGCAAACATCATCGCTGAATTTAAGATTATTAAAAAGATTTGATCTTATTTTACACAATTTATTCTGTTCTTCTTTCTACACAGTTTGACAAGTAAAGAGGTCTGTCATCTGAATGACAACAATTATATTCCTTTCTTATCTTGGTGTTGTCAGTATACAAATATATAACAGGATGCTTCACGATAATGATTATAATGGGCCACTTGCAGTCGTGGGGGATTTTAATAAAAATGATCGAATTAAGTAAATTTGAGGTCGGAAAACACAAATATATCAGTTAAGTATGTAAATTTTTTTAAGTATCTAAATTATGGAGAATTTCTAAAAATGAAATCCAAAATTTTTGACATTTGGCAAAACACGTTAAATGACTTTTGACAGCTGATGACGTTACGGATTCTCATGTGTGTATGAGATTTTAATCTGTGGTGCGAAAGTTATTATGAATCTCTGGACTCCGTGACGTCACAGTGCCGCTATATCGTTTTTGATCACTCCGAGAAAAAACAATTTTTAAAAGCTAATATCTAAGAAAATAGTGCAAGAAAAATTAAAATAAATCGTGGTTGTGTTTCTTTCATACTAATTTACGATTTTATGTAATGAAAAAAATCTGCAAGTGGCCCATTGTATTTATTTTGTCTTGATTTGATCACCGTAGTGTAGTGTACAATGTTTAATACACATAATGTTTTATTTGTTGGATTGCGTTCAGATTGTTTTGTAGGTATGTAGTTACTTAATATGTTTATATAAAATGACATTTCATTTAACAAAGAGGTCACAGGTTCGTTACCCGATTTATTACAAGAAAAATATAACTAAACATCTTTTATACGTTGAGGATTTAGAAAAGAATAAGTCTTCAGCTCTTTTCTGTTAGTTTTTCAGTGTTCTGTAAAAAAACAGGTATTATGAAAAATATTTAATTAACGGCGCGAAAGCCTTTTTCACATTGCATTACAAAGTCGCCGTATATTATTATTATTATTGACAATAATAATATAGACAGGTTTATAATAATTATGGGAGATCTATTCAGTGGAGCACCCAACTCAATGGCAAAGAATTGTTCTCTCAGTCTTATCTGTAAGTTTTCGAGTGTCCTGTAAAAAACAGGTGTCCTAAAAAAAGACACTATATATCTTAAATTCAGCGAAGGAGTTTACCACCCATCCTGAAAACATATTTTTTTGTGGTCTGCTTGCTACCCACCCTGCTTGTGGGATATGCCGTGATGGTGTTGTTAACAAAAACATCGAATTTCTACGATATTCCTTCAAATACTCTGATATCGTTTGTCATGGAAACGGTGTACCTACTTGTGAATTAATGGAGAAGTATCTACAGCTGTCAAAATCAAGCTGTCTTCTATGTGCCATTGAAAAAATATAAGTAGGTACATACGACACAAGACATAGTGTTCATCTTTATTCTATTCTTTCAAAAGCAAAACAAATGAACAAATTTCGTGTATTTATTTTAATTTTTATTTGGAAGGTACCTACTTGAAGGAGCTAATTGCTCAAGACCATTGGCAATCCATTGCACAAGATTGAAAGACTTGGATAACCATTGCTTTGGTGGTTAAAAAGATTTTTGGAAGCAAATAAATACTTTATAATACCAATTTTTTTGTTTATCTACATTTTCTTATAAGTACATAATGTTATACATTTACCTAAAAAATGAAGTGTCGTCAAATTCTGACAGCCCGTTCGATATTTAATTATTCAAATTCTATTCGACAAGTATAATATTATTAAAGGCGGGATATCTGTCTATGGTAGTTATCTACCTAGTTTCATTATTCCTACCTATTACATCCCTACAATTCTTTATTTGAATTTAGAAGTAGGCAGGTATTGCTATATCCTATCTATGTACTATGAAGGTACAGTCAGAAGTAGGTACCTTCTATGGTACATAGGTAGCTATGACTTGTCAAAATTTGACAGGACGTTCGATATTTAATTATTCAAATTCTATTCGACGCACCTACCCGCAGTACCTACATAGGTAGGTATATATAATCAAGGTGGGATAGTGAGCTACGAATATGTGAGTAGGTAGGTACTCTCGCTCTCTCTCTCTTTCTCAAGTATAGTATGTAGGTACCTAATAATAAAATGTTATTTATTATTAAAATTGTTCCTCTGTGTTGCCTGTATTTTATTATTATTATTCTCTATGGTGCAAGGGCGGGAACGGAATGAAATAATATTATTACTATGTACTGTAGTAGTATTGGTAGTAGGACGGCCATTTTTAAAACATGGCGTCGCCGACGCCGTCGTGTGTTCGCTTTTCGAATTACCGATAACGAAAGAGGCGGGAAAATTATATATTTTCTCCGCTATACAACATGCCTTTTGCATTGACAGGGTTGTACAATTTTTTTAAAGATAGAACATGAATCATAGTTTGAAATCAACATAAAAAGTTATAGGTACCTACCTACCTCTTAACAGTCAAACACTACTAAGTAGGTAAAATGAATGTATGGTGAAGCTAGATTTTTAGCAGGATTGAAACAAAGGATATCTTCATTGAAAGTCTAATGGCCGGTTTCAATAATCTATCTATCCGCTACTGTCGATTGAAATCTATTGTGTTCTATATTTTAAATCATACATTTCAATCGACAGTCACGGATAGATAGGTTATTGAAACCGGCCATAAGACCACTTCACGAATCTACTGACCAACCCAATACTTATGCAAACGTCCCAAATATCTTTGTTTTAATGGCATGGAGAGGATGACCTTAATGTTAATAGCATGTTGTCAACTGGTTGACCTCAATGTTAATAGCATGTTGTCAACTGGTTGACCTCAATGTTAATAGCATGTTGTCAACTGGTTGACCTCAATGTTAATAGCATGTTGTCAACTGGTTTTCCCACTTGTGCGAGTTTGACGAGATGATGGAAAACCGAAAATGATGGAAAAGTTTTGAAGAAACCAACAGTCACAAGTGAAGAAAAGATCGAATGTTTAGCGTAAGCAAGTTGATAAAAATGTAATATTATTATTCGGGTTTCTTGTAGGTCTCTGATCGTTGTCATAGGAACGGTGTATTGTGAAAGAGGGACGCCCGGGCCGACGGAACCCCTGTCGTGGGAAGAGGTGACGCAATTGGCACAGAGACGCTCTGAATGGAGGAGGCTGGTTTCTGCCCTGTGCTCTCGAGAGGAGCGTTGAGGGCGATGATGATGATGATTCTTGTAGGTCAATTATGTATATGGTAATAATGCCATGTAGGTTTGCCACTCTTTCCTGTAATTTTTTTATTCTATCGATGTAAATTGGACACTCGTAACTGCCATATAAGGCTTAGAAACGACATTGTCACCTTATTTGACGCCCCCGGCAGGGTCACTACCGAAAAAGGTAGCGTTGTCTTTTCTAAGCCTTAAAACATGACAAGCTCATGTGCTGAATTTACATATATAATATAGTCTCGTACAATGATTAATTGTAAAAATATATACCTAGATATGATGGTATACATTACATTAAGGGAGGGGTTCCCACCACTTACCCCTGGATGTTTCAAGAACATCAGTTCTCATGTCATCCAGTCAATCTAGAGCAAAAGCTTTCTTTTTCTTTTTTTTTTAACAAAGAGTGGGCTCGAGGTTATCCTTATGGGATTTTCTCTGCAAAAAAAAACCCACTCGACAATTAAAATACTCCCTTGATGTACCCTTGGTGGAAGACCTCACACCGAGGATGACACACACATTTACATAACATAATACATGGTTTTTAAAGAAAACTTACGTCTTATACAATGATTAATTGTAAAAATATATTTACCTAGATATGATGGT
This sequence comes from Athripsodes cinereus, assembly GCA_947579605.1. Taxonomy (NCBI): domain Eukaryota; kingdom Metazoa; phylum Arthropoda; class Insecta; order Trichoptera; family Leptoceridae; genus Athripsodes; species Athripsodes cinereus. The sequence continues at coordinate 2,385,458 of OX388307.1, forward strand.
ATATATACAATCCATTGGATTGGTCTGCAACGAGTTTGGATTTTCATCTCCATTCCTCCCTATTTTCTACCAGTCTCTTTAATTCTGTGCCACAGTTCATGTCCTTCACTTGATCCATATAGGTATCTCTTGGTCGGCCTCAACCATATTTTCTGCCTTCGGTCTTGCCCTCTGCGATGGAGATGGGCAGGCCTGGGTGCCTGATGGCTGATTGTAAAATTAACATCGATTAAACATTCAGTAGGTACCTATTGTATCGATTTCGTTATTTTTCACTTGTGCCACCCCTGCGTTATTTGTAGGTACTACAATATTACCTATTCCTTTTATGAATGTTGAATTTTTTTTTTAAATTTGGAATATATGTTCCACGTTATAATATTATAACCCACGTATACCAAGTCAGGTATATAGGTGGGTACCTATATATATGTATATAGTAAAGTATGGTTAGGTACCTATGTATATTTTTATATTATGAAGGTACTTATATATTGAAGTATGTAGGTACATGTCCAAATCATAGAGTATATTAGGTATTGTGTATAGGTGTATTTTTGGTGGAATTCCCGACAAAGAATTAAGTATTATTGGTCTCTCACATTTTTCTGTAAGTTTTCGAATGTCCCGTAACAGGTAAGTATTTGTGAAACATTGAGTCAATCAATTATTAATTTAGAAGGTTGAAAGAATTTGAAGTAAAAAACTCTTTCAGAAATATATGCGTGTATTTAAACTTACCTATAATATTTACAATTTTTACGTGATAATCCAAAAACAGTGATGATGTGATGAGTGATGAAAAAACGAATAATGTAAAATTTTCCAATGTTGCATTTTCTTGTCATGATCCAAAAATTTTCTTGTTTTAAAATTTTGAAATAAATTTAATGTTAGTGGTGTAACTAGCCGCTACAATTAACATCTTTATTTTTCAGCGATGGTGTACCTATATCACAAAGACGATAGTCAGTAGATACCTACTTGGGTTAGTTGGAAGAAAATGCACCTCTGCGATAAACTCGCATTCTGTGTATTGATTGCATAATTTTATCTGATTTGTATGTTTTACTGTGTAATTTTTTTATTAAAAAATTGCTTGTAATATATGTACAGTAAGGAAAAAATAAATACTTAATTTAAAATAGAAAAAAACATTTGTTTCTTAATTTGAAACTTCAAGACACTCAGATGAGTGGCTAAAAATTATTTATTTATTTATTTATTGATACATCAACGGCCCACTGGCCTTTTAATAGTAAGGTTGGCACAATATAAAATATAACAACAACAAATATTTCAGTATTATACAAATTAGGTAGTATAGATATAAACATTATGGAAAAGATGCTATGTTAGCGAATATAAAAAAAACCTTATCAAATAAAAACAGTAAAATTGGTGTGAGCAAGTGTAGGCATACACAATAACATAACAAATCAAAATAAACAATAAAAAAAAATATTATGCAATAATTATTTATATAGGTAAATAGTTTAATAGCTTATTAATATTTGTATTATATGTATCAGGCTTTAATCATAGGTATAAACACGATATTTTAGGATGCGCCCTTGAAGTGAATATATTCCACAAAACGGCGCACTATAAATTGTCTAGTTATTATTATTATTATTATTTAAAAACTAAAGACGAAAGTTAAATATTTTATTTAAATGTGTATAGCATAATTATCTTCTATATACGTACAAACGTATAGAAATGTTTTTATATGCATAATTAATAAATATTGATAATTTTCATATTAATAAATACAAAATTCACACGAAGTAAAACACGATACAAGCAAACCAAGATTACCGTATCATACTTGGTTACATAGAAAATATAGATAGCTAATATCATCACATTTTTTTTTATATAAATCGATTTCTTGATTTTGTTTTGTGATTATGTACATACCTACTCACCTATCATATGTGCAAAAATAATAAAATAAATAAATAAATTTACAGAAATTGAGCGATTTTTTTATATTGTTCCAGGGAATGTTAATTTATCAAATTTTGTAAGCTTTATTCTAGTCAATATTTTCGACCGACGGTTCTTGGTGAAAGTTTATATTAAATTATTACAAATGAAACTTTTCGCTAGCCTGATGATGAGAGCGGATGCTCTTGAAAGACGGCTCACGATTACATAAGTCACAGTACAAGTACCTACTAAATAAATGTTTTATTCCAAATTATTATTCAAACGTTATTTGATTGTTATAACAGTGCTCTTTTTGGCCAACTATCATTGGGCATTCTCAAAACATGTCCCAGCCAGGACCATCGTCTCTCTTGTATTACAGAGATTACAGGTCTCTGCTGGGTGCGCCGGCGCACAGCATCATTTGTAACATGTTCATACCATCTGACATCCAAAATCCTTCTAAGACACTTGTTTTCAAAGCTTAGTATCTTCCGCTCTTGAGCCTTGGTTAAGTGCCAAGACTCGTCCTTAGGGGTTCCGTAGGCCCGGGCGTCCCTCTTTCACAATACACCGTTCCTATGACAACGATATCAGAGCGCAAGGAATGTCGTGGGAAGAGGTGACGCAATTGGCACAGAAACGCTCTGAATGGAGGAGGCTGGTTTCTGCCCTATGCTCCCGAGAGGAGCGTTGAGGGCGATGATGATGATGATGATTGTTATAAGTTTTCGAGTGTCCTGAGAAAAGCAGATTTTTGAAAAACATCACATTTTAAAACATGTAACATCATCAGCTCGGCGATGAGGTAGGTATGCCTCCCATCCTGAATGTACTTTAACATTTACTGGCACGGAGAAGAATGGCTTGCATCAAATAAAATATTTCAACAAATAATTAATTTTGGAACTCGCTTTTTTTTTTAAAGGGCAGCGCCCGCCACATTCCTCGTGCCATACCTGGAGATATGTATCTCCATAACGACACACACATGCACATACAGGATTTAATGTCGCATTAAAGCGAGAAATGCTGGCCCGAGGGAGCACTCTAGATTTAGGGGCCACACATCAAAAAATTTGGTGCAAAAAGGGAAGGGAAGAAATGGGAAAATGCCTTCTTCTCTATGCAGTATCGTTAGTTACTTGAAGGGGATATTAGGCTACCAAAGAAAGTACAGAAGTTTTTGAATTCGAAAAAGTTTTTCCTTGTGGCCACATGTCCGCATGTCCTACAGGTCCTGACCCCCTAGACAAACACGCACTTGGCGATCGACTACAAACGAATTTTCGACAATAACCGCAACAATAACGCATAATTACACGGTACATGTAGGTAGATTGTCGAAAACTTCGCCAGTAGTCGATCGCTAAGTACGGTTTATATACGGCCCCAGAGAATGGACCACGAACAGCAACGGGCATCTCCTCTCTTTTCCTACTGATGTCGGTGTGGGAACAATCACTATACTCAATAAACATTATTACCGCCTAAAAGAGACATTGAAGAGAGAAGTAGTATAAAAGATTCCCACAACGACGGTTTAGGCCGGCCGGCCCTTCAGTCCTCCCCAATGGCCCGCCTGTGAGGACAATTTAGGATTGAATGAGCGGATAATTAGGAGTTAACATCCCCTGAGATATCAATCTTACTCGCTTTACAATTGTTAAAACAAACAATGCAGACAAAAAATGGTATCAATATATCGCCCCAATAACATAATTATTAAACAAAGTTTGACTGTACAAATTATTAATTAATTACTCATAGATATAAAATAAATTGTTTGCGTAAGTATGTCTGTTTATGTGTGTGTTTGTGTTAAATAATAATTACTTACTAAAAATATTTCAATTATGATTAATAACCATATTAACATATTATGATAATCACATATAAATATGTACATTATGTAGTACACGCTGTATTTACAAGCAATCACCTGGGTATTTACAATAATAAATGTACCCGGGTGTATTAAGCAAGTACATATATTTTATCCCTTTGAAAATAGACGTACACCTAATAATTTCATACCAGCTTTGCTCAGGTACATTAAACGTAAACTTAATCGAACCTTGAGCTTTTGTTAATGTGTTTCTTTTTATGAAATTGATAAATATTTATACCATCCTTTACACAAGACATCACTGAGAAAAATACTCACAACGAATCATTGGTACGTACTATCAGATTAGGACCAGCGATAGTACAAACGATTCATTAGTACGAATCTATAATATTAACTTTTCGCAAACAAGTCGTTGGTAAATTTACCAGAAATTTGTTTGCGAAAAGTTAATATTATAGATTCGTACTAATGAATCGTTTGTACTATCTCTGGTCCTAATCTGATAGTACGTATATCAACGATTCGTTGTGAAATTTTGTTAGTATTTTTCTCAGTGTTGACTATGTGTTGTTATATCTGTATTGTTTGTTATGTTCAATAAAATTATCAATTATCAATTTTATTGAAAAAGCTTTTTAGGTTTTCTCGATTTTTGACAAATTTGTTCTTTTGTGTTTGTGGATTTGCAGCCAGGTATGTTTCAAAAAACTGAAAGTGAATGCTAAAGAAGAGAAGAAGTAATAAGAAAACGTTAAAGATGGCCCCAGCAGGTGGGTCGAAATATCGAAATATCCATATCCAAAACAATCACGGCTGCAAATCCGCACAAACACAAACAAAATATTAATTTATTTATCAAAAATTTAAACAAAATAGACACTTCGATTGTAACGTCATGTATAAACGTTGTAATATTTTGCAAAATATAATCCAAAGAAAGGCATGCCAATGCAGACGTATTGGTGGCTCTAGGCTGGCATAAGTGATCACTTTCTGTGTCCATAGACAACGTTCACCAGTTTTTCCATTCTTAATGTCTAGATATAATATAAGGTCCATCAATCGAAAAACATCTAAGTAATGCGTATCACAAAAGCAATTATTATTTTAGGTTCTCATATTTCAGATCTCGAGTGGATTAAGATCTCTGGACAGCCTAGAATCAATTCATAAGCATTGGGAGTGGGACGCCTTTCTGACTCCTTCCGATTAGATTTTGCATAATGTTACACTGTGTAAACATGGTTCTATAATCAAAATATCTGATTGATTTTGTCATCCGCATGCTGTACCCAAATCCAATTAACTATTACTACCTACTTTACCTTAAGTGGGGAAGCAAACAGACCACCACATATTAAAAACATGCAAGCCGACTTCTCCGTACCAACAAAAAATAAATGTTAAGAAATTTGGTAAATATTCTTAACATTTTATTCAATGTGGTTTATATATACTCGTATACCAGTCTCTCTCTAGGGATATACAAGCTCCGAGTTTTTTCACTATAATTTTTATTAAGTAAGTATATATTGTATAAAATAGGTATTAGTTACAAACTAAGGAACTAAACAATAGATGTACATATTATAGGTAAAGTAGGTATCTTGATATTCATAAAGAAAGTCTTAAATAAGAGGGTAGCCTGTGAGATTTCGATTAAAGATTACAATGCAATATTATGACTTTTTATATTTTTACATTCAATATACCTACCTACTATAAAATTAATACTTTATATTATAATCATAATACCTAATAGTTACAATGGCCAAGCAATATGGCCGCCAGCTATGTGAAAGGTTTCGTAATAAAGCGGAATAAGTATGAAAATTTTATTTTATAGTAGGAGTAGGTACATAGAATGTGCTCAATATTGGGTTTGTAAGTAAGTTTGTGTGTTAAATTATAGGTATATCAACTTTTTTTCAAAGATCAAAAAAAAAACTAGACAGAAAATAATTCACCAACGAGACATCATCAAAAAGAAACAACAGAATCAATGGAGAGCCTCTACCTTGGCGATTATGGTAGATTGGTGGCTTTGGCCGGCCAGCCCTTTAGGTTGTCCACTAAGGCACCTCCGGTGTTGAAAATGTTTGTTAAGTGTAGAATTTCGGATAAATGGAAGTCTCCAGACTTCTGCGTTATCCGGGTGGACGGTGGGTCCTCCAATGTAATTTGTTGGCTGGTGCAGCTATTCCTGTTTCTTAAAGATTAACTTCTTTTTCTGAATCATAGATCTGTTTCTCCAGTGGCTATTCCCTTTTTGCGACGCTGAAGACAAACTATCCTTCCATCTTTTTGATGGCATACCAACTGGTGACTCTTTTGCAGGTTGTGAGTGATCCTGTCGTCAGCAATCTGAAGAAGAAAATGAAGCTATTATTTTTTTCTCCATCAATTGAGGCTATCAGTGCAAAAACAGTGTAACCCCAGGCTACTTCTTAAGGAGATTATAAGGAATTAAAATTTGATTAAATTTTTATGATTTTTTTTTGTGGACATTATTTTTCTTAATTTATTTATTATCTATATTACATTGAAAGTTCATAATGTAAGGAATGTATTCTACACCAAAACCGTAACCAACAAAAATTTTAAGATGCAACACTTTTGCGCCGATAGCCTCAATTATTTTTGACATATTCTCTTACAGCTTTGAGCTTTTACTATACCTTATTCAAAATTACAAGTTATAACATTGTGACTTATGTTAAAATATCGTGTTTGTTATTATAATATTGTTCCTAGTTGTTCTTGTTGTTGTATTACTTATTACATTATGAATTTAATGTTTAAATTAAGATTTGTTTTATTCTATTTTTTATTGTTTCAGATACCTACCCGACGTCGAGACGCCAAGAAAAGGGGAAAATTATGTTTTATATTTAAATTTCGCATAAATATTTTTGACGGTCGGCGTGGCGCGGAGGTAACGCTGTTGCCTTTGAGTCATTTGAGTTCGAAGAAGTACTGATAAAGTTTAATTTATCGACCGACGGTTCTTGGTGGAAGTTCATATTAATCATTTTTAAAATGAAACACAATGTATAGTTATTCCACTATTGTAAAGTAAACTTTACTTTTGCCTGACGATGAGAGCGGAAGTCAATAGTGGAATAACTATAGGTACCTACATTGTGTTTCATTTTATAAATTATGAAGAAGTACCTTTTTCAAATTGTCTTAGGTCTGGGTGTTACACATATAATTATGTGCATTGTATAATATGACTATCTTCGTGCTAGTACCTACCCAAGATTTATATTTTAGTTTGGGACTAGCTAGATCCGTGTATATTTAAGTCAAATTAGATGTACCTATGTCCTCTACAGATATATTTACTTAAAGTAATAAGAAAGTTAATACCATCTACAGAAACTCGTATCTATTGAGCGTATTTATTTATTTATTATTTATTTATTTATTCATTCTTTACTGTACATTGATTACAAACAATTCCATTGAAGGTAAACATTTAAATAAGATACAATCAAAATACTGAGGACGAGTTTTATTATTTACCTATAGTGTGCTACAATTCATTGGATTGATCTGCAACAAGCTTGTATACTCTTCTCCATTTCTCCCTAACGTTGGTTTGGGCATGTAGAAAGAATCAATGAAAACAGAGTGACAAAAAATATACACGGCTGAGAGAAAGATGAGATTCTCGGAAACGTAGCCGGTCGAGAATTAAATGGCTAGATCCATAATATATGTACATAGACCAGATATAAAAAGACAGACACGTGCTGAATATAATGAACAGTAGAAAATTTATGAGGAATTGCATGGGTGTGATGGAAGCGAAAAGCGTGTGCAAGCGAAATGAAGCTTTCTGTCTACCCCGCGAGGGAAGAGGCATAATGTACGTATGTATAATTCATTGTATATTAATAATCTAAATAAAACATAATAACATAATCAATACACTCAATATAGGACCCCGTAGAGGCTTTGGAATAAATAGGTCTCCAGGGATTTCCTGTAATTAATAGGCATTCATAATTATATAAAAAAAACACAAAAAAGCACTTAAGCAACAGCAAATACCCAATGAACAGAACATTGGAAGGGTATAATCTCACTCTATCAGAGTTCAGGGAGCACTGGGAAAACATATCAAAGAAAGGACCTTCAGAGCCACCGCGCCAACTGCCTGGAACAGATTGCCCACAGACTGAATTGAGAGAGAATCAGTCCACCACCACACTTTAACACAGAACCAAGTTAAAGATGTTGCTGTTCGGGAAAAGTCACGGCGCCCTTGAGATGGTCACGGATCACTAAACGGCGCCTCATAAAAATAGTCCTGTTATTATTTTTTTTTTAAGGAAAATCAGTCTGTTAGTTGACATCTTGTAGGTATACTCAAGAGGAGAGTTTACAGGGCAATTATCAAGTAGGTATAACAGTTTTTGAAAATTTTTGTATACATTTCGCCTTCGTATTGCTTTCTCGAACAGAACATTGTAGAAGTACCTATAATATTATTATCATTTCGCAATCATTTCTTGAGGGTGTTTAACTATTTTTTTCTCATTGAAAGTACATGAATAATACAACATTGCAAACCAAGTAAGTAATTGCAATAATTTGCAAACATTAACGATAGGATATTCTATTTTATTGCTTTTCAATAGCACAACATTCATGGACGTATTCACAAAGTAAGATCAGCTGAGTATCGTTTAAATTTATCTTTGCGAATATATTTTATTGTTGATAGTAATTTTGTAAATGTCCATAGAAATAGACGTGCGTGTTTGAGATATTGTATGAATGTAGAACGAAGGAAATTTGTAAGAATAGATCTATAGAACTGTACTGGCATATGGATGCGAGGCCCTTACACTGACGGCAAGGGTAGCTGAAATACTGGCTCAAAGATGACCGTGTGCTGCTCAAAAGAAATCAGCGTGCATGTATAAGAAATTGCATGAATGTGGAAGAAGCTATAGAAGTGTTTAATGATAAGAAACACATGGAACATGGCGAGAGAAAATAGAAAGATGAATTTAGATAGATATTTTATAACACATATCTGTGGAGAATAATCAACAGTTTTAAGTCCGTGGTCTCGATGGATGTTTGGGGGGACTCCTGCGTGGATAGGGGATAGATAACACATTTACGTCTGTAAAGAGGCACAATATTGTTCATCTTTTCTGTGTACTTAATTGTATTTTTAAGATGTACATGTTGGGCTTGTTGGCGTATGTTCGATTGAATAAATTAATAAACACATAGAAGACGAACCATATTATGCTAAGCACATACATTTTATTTAAAGGATATCCCTCAAGACTGCATTGTTTACCGGCCTTCTCACGACGGTTAGTTTATTAATTTAGGTTTTTAAGTGTAAGTTTTTGAATACGTGCATTAGACGACGTCTGTCAAACCTGTCATAATATCGGGACAGCTGATAATGACACTTGGAGGTCTCGCTCAACTCTCTCTACAATAATATTATATTGTAGGTAATAGTCAATGCAGAGTTGATAATAACAATAATAAATATTATATTCCGTTTTCCATCGATTGATGTTGCTGTCCGGTTGTAACTGTTTTGCCTACGATTATACCTATTTCTCCTATTATTAAATTGAAAATTATGATGCCGTTATAAATGACAGGTTCTCCGTATTAAACGTTTCTTTGGTGTCCTTCAAGTAGATCTTTATAAAAGTTCTTTTTTTATTATACAACCTCACCAAGTTGTAATGAATAGATAGAAATAAATTACTTTCCTCAACTATTTATCCGCACTTGCGAACAAAAAAAATAGTCCTCATGAGCGAGCCACAGTGGGCAGCCAAATCTGCCTCGCGGGACTCCTTGAAGAAGAGAAAAACTAAAACATATAGGCGTTTTTATTAAAATGATAATTGTATCCAAAATGCACATATAGGAAAGAAAACAAAATTTTGTACGAAAAAGCAGAAATGTGATGTCCAGAAACTTTTGGGGATCCAAGACAGTGATGGTATTAACAAATAGATAGAAAATCGGTGCTGACAATTATCTAAATTTTGGCGTTCCCCAAGGATTACTTGTAGAACTCGATATACTTTTTTCGTAAATTTTGAATATTTTGTCATACCTACTAGGTACCTATCAACCAATAAATCAAATTAACCCATTTTAATTAATTTTAAGTACATACAAGTTTATTGATGATGTAATTTTTACGTAACGCTCTAAGACGTTATTAAAAAACAGGAGTCATTTTTTTATTCGTGTACCCCACGGGGTATAAGCATCACCATATAACATTGTTGCATCAAAATATTATAAAGTTCAGTTCACACGATTAATATGCAAATTATTTGTAAATTATAATAAAAATAACATTATATGAAAATCTACCAGAGTTACGCACCAAAATTACATTATCGATGTACATTAAAATGTTTGTACAGCCGGCAGGCATATTGCATTAGTTAAATTTTGTTTACCTGTATCAACAGCATCCCAAGTTTCACGACTAATTTTGATCATTATCAAGATAAATAAAATAAAGTTATAAACATTAAAAAAATATTTAAATTTTGTGATCGGTAGCCCGGTGGCAGTGTCACGGACTTTCATTTAGGGTTTGAATTCAGCTGCCGAACAACTGCAACTCAGTGTTTCTGTACCTCATAAAGATATGTACCTATTAGCCATATTTGGGTAGCTAGCTAATTCTATAAATGTAAAGATCAATAAAAATAAAAACTTGTATTTAGTACTTCCACTGTTGACTTAGTTAATCGCGAGTCGGCTTTCAAGAGTTTTCGCTCTCATCATCAGGCTAACAAAAATAAGCACACGCTACTTAAAGTTTGTCTGATGATGGGAGCGAAAGCTCTTGAAAACCGGACCACGTTTAATAAAGTCAATTTGAAAGTACTTAATATAAGTATATTATTTTTATTAATTTAAAGTAAACTTCCATCAAGTACCTACCGTCGGTCAAGAATATTAATAAGATATAAATTAAATATTATGAAATCCTTGGAGCTTGTGATACACGTAAAGAAAAACAGAATAGGTAGCAAAACAAAATTCATCCTAAAAAAGATAATTTCTAATATTTATTTTTTTCTAAACAAAAACCTTAAATTGACATTTAATGACCGTCTGTCGTCATTCTCTGGCGGGACTAGAACCCTGTCCCCAGTTATTACCTATGTGTCGTCAGTTACCGCTAAGGACGAGTTTTTTTTATTTTAATTTTAATGATAATAATTTTAGCCAAGAACATCCGCTTTTTTTATTTTGATTGTTAGACTGTGACAAAAAAAAAGTCCATGGCGCCTAAGATTGTCCTAGCAGTAGAAATGTAGGTAGATATATTAAATTATTTTTAAAATATTAGCCCTAGGGAAGATTAAATAAATAGGTATTTAGCATTATTTTTGATATTAATAAAATGACAGAAAATTTATATTATTTTGTGAATATGGAATTAGGATGAGCAATACATCAACAATGAAAAGAATTTACTCCACAAAGCCCAGTGGCAGAATATGTGTGGGAGACCAAAGTTGAGATTGATGGACGGGTTGGAAAAGGACCTGCAAGTTTTGAGCATTACCAATTGGCGATGAGAGGTGATGAAGAAGAAGGAATGGAGACGACTTCTTGAAGAGGCTAAGACCCAGAATCGTGTTTTCCCAGCGAAGATTAATTCTTCCACCTCTTTTGTAGGTTTTTAAATGTTCTGGTATTGATAACAACGTCAAATTTAAAACATTTTATAATTTGAGACGTAAAATGTCTATATTTTTTCGTACACCTGTCTGTATCATGACATTCGAAAATTTAGGTAATAGTGTTGGAGACCAATTTTTTGATGGGTGCTCCAGGGAATAATCATGCCGTGATTTTGAAGATTAGTACATACCTACTTATATATTTTTAATTTCTTTAATATTTTAATAATTTTCTACCCTCGCATATGTCATTACTTAAGCTTATAATAGGGGGATGAAAAATATAAGTTAGTACGTACGAGTACCTATGTAATTTTGTAATTATCTATTTATTAATTTAATTAATATGTATGTTTTTACAACGAAGGAAATATGATCACTTAGATCCTTATGAATAAATGATTTATTAAGAGCTTTAGCAATCTGTGATCATATGATCATTTTCACATGATTAAATACATATTAGGATCGACACAGGTATGTCGTAGATGGGTAAATGCGATTTAGAATACATAAATTATATCTAAAACCTATGATTTCTAATTTATTCTATATTTCATCGAACCGATTTTAATGTATTCATACCATCAGGACATATCACCCAAGTGGGGTAGTCAGCAGACCAGTCACATGCAATTAACATACCAGCTTTCTCGTGCCAATAAAAAATTAAGACATTCAGGATATGACATATTTCATCAATCTTGAGATACTTAAATACACTATACTCTAGGGCCAATTCTGAATCTTAATGAACTAACTAAACTAATAGTTGATTAATATTAGTTATTATATAGTATTTAGCATTAGTTATGAACTATAAACTCGAGAACCACCAAGTGCCAACAGTAAAATCTATGGGACAAACTAATATTAGTCAGTGATGCCGCAATACAAAATGTTTTTCACGTTCCGATTTACACTTCTGGCAACAATTTAATAGTTGTCGCGCGTGAAAATTGTGAAATGTCAGATTTGCCGATATATTTTGGCTTTCGTATTTGCGTCGGTGGTGGTATAATTTTACAATTTATACACGATAAGATTTGCGAGGGCCCTAAAAATATAAATTTTTACTTTTAATTGAAAAAACAACTTAACACTTCCAAAATATAGCAATATTCTGCAGCAAAATGACAGCAACTAATAATATTCGCACATTAAAAGTCGCGAATAAAATTCTGCCAAATCCAACTTATTTTAGTCATCGGCTGTCAACTAAAATTTCATTCTGAATACGAAATCCATAGAGCGACAAAATTTATAGTTGTACTAAGGTGTCAAAATGAACTAATTAACTAAATTAGTACGGAAAACTGTGAATACGAATTAGAACTAATTATCATGACTCAACTATCACCTCACACTTAGTTGACTTAGTTAGTGCAACTAAACTATTTTATGATTCAGAATTGGCCATTCTATCTCATTCATTCCACATGTCCAATCTATCGTAGCTTATTTAAACGCATTCCATTTACAACACTCCTCTTACAATGTCAAGTCATGTGTCATGCTGCAGTACTAACTGATTGCTATGTGTGTGATTTTGTGTTGTTATGATGGTGCTTGTGTGTCTATCATTTGTCGCTTCTGTTTTTAAATTTTGTTTCACTTGTATATTTATTGTATCTTGATATGTATCATTTTAATGCTCTTAAAATTTCTGTTGTTCTTATTGCATAATGGTTGTAAGTTTTTAATATGTTTGATATTATGTGCTTTTGTAATAATTGGCTTCAGAGCCGTTTGAATTGATAAGTAAATATGTAAATAAATTTATTCCACTTTCGTCCCTCTTCAACCACATCTATATTTCGTTTGGATATATACCTATGTGCCGGTATCAGAGTGGTATTGTGAACCAGATTTTTGCCATGTTCGACACATTGGCATTGCTGACAATAGGTCTTAGTGTACCATTCATCCTTACTCATCCTATGTGGTAATTATTGTGATCGAGTTTGTCGGTAGCCTGGAGTCGGTAACTTGAAGTGCTCGGTTCGATCCCAGGTGCTGGCAAACTCTCCTTTCACGACATAAGCTTGTAGCTTTCTGTCAAAGGTGTATAAGGCTGTATTTGGGTTTAAAACAAAAACCCAGATATATCTTTTGAATAAATGCACAGTAAAGAATGAATAAATACATAAACAGTATTTCCGACCACCTCAACATATTTTACAGTAAGAATCTCAGTAAAAATGCGTATATGTAATCATAATATTTACAATTGGTGCATCAACAAAAAAACAACGAAAGTAAAATTACAAACAGTTATACAATTATACAGAAATAATAGTATAATTGTAATTTAAACGTTATAATGAGAGACACAGTTAGGTAATTTTTTACCTGCATTTTGAAAACGAAAAAAAAAGAATTATGTAATAAAAATTTAATGTGATTACATATTATTGTGTGAGCGCTTGTATTATACTTTCAATTTTCGTATCCCGTATGAAGTAAATGAAAAATAAATTTAATGTTTTAACATATGTATATTATATATTATTATTATATCAAGTGTTCCTATAAAAATATAGATTAAAATAAATTAATGAATGTAATTTTGTATAATGTTTTATATTAGATAGATACTAGAGTAATTTGTCAAGTGACATTCGTGCTAAGATGAATGGTGCTCGAAGACGTGGCCGTCCGTGGATCAAATGGCAAGATCATAAAAACTTGATCCTACAAGATGGACACTTTTTGGGCACATTGAGTAGGAGAGCATGCATGAGGAATGTAATAATATGGCAGTGATATAAGCGAAAAGTGTATGCAAGAATAGGAGTAGATGGTGCTCGATCCTTTCTGCCATGGAATGTATGTAGGTATGTATGTTGAATGATTTATTCAGCGCCGTTTAATGGGGCATCCATCTCAAAGCCGCGGAAAACTATGTTGGAAGAGTGATAACTTCAATTTGGTGATGATATTTATTTTAAAATGTCATCGATATATTATGATTTGATAAGGCCAACTGCCTGTTGAATCTTGTTTATTTTATTTATTCATTCATTCTTTACTGTGCATTGATTGACAAACAATTACAGAATCTTCACAGCAACGGAGAGAAGAATTCTGGCAACTGGAATTCGGAACGGTGCAGTGGATGGACCCACGTCAGCATCCGAGTTGGCAAATTCCATATTGCCATACACACTTTGGAAGACTCTCAACAACTGAAAACGAGTCGGTGTCATAATGTGTTGAAAAAACTTATCGAAGTAGGGATATTTGCCTGTATATGAGGAACAATGAGAATGCAGTGCATTTCAGGAAGTTGAGAGAACTTCTGTACACTCTCATATCTTAGGAGTGGAAGAATCTTATTCTTTAACTCTTATCGTCAACAATAGACACTCGAAAACATAAGTCAAATAGTGTGAAACCTATTCTTTAGCGGGGACTCCACGAGATTCATCTACACTATCACGGTGATTTCCACAAATGGGGTAACGAGCGGATCAACTGAATATACATAATATTTTACTGAGCACTCAAAAACTTACAGGAAAGAGTGAGAGACCAATTATTTGTCGAGAATCAACTGCACTATAGACGACAAACAAACATACCTATAAATATTATTAACTGATAATTTTTATAAATTATTTCAAAAACCTGATTTTTTATAACCGTATTGTATATATATATATATATATATATATATAGTGGTAAGCACTTATTATTGCAAAACAGGATGGGTCCAAAAATTAAAAGAATAAAAAAATATGTTAAAAAATAATAATAATAATACAAGCTTCAATATAAGGAATAATTAACATAATGCGCTCTCGATTTTGTTGATGTTATTATTAGTACGAGTATTTATAATATTCCCTACCTATTATAATATGTTGTTTATTAACATAATGAGTTAGTCTAAGTTTAAAACAAAGTTAATTTGTTTTTCTTAAAGGGAAATTTTGACTCGGTTTGTTTATGAAATAGTTCCCCAAAGTTTTCAGTTAATGAAAAGTAATTTTGTTTTTATCTTGCTTTCTATAATGTATATATAGTATTTTCCGCAATGAATTTAAAGATTATCGTGGTTTTCAACAAAACGACTTTTTTAAACCAAATTTATTCAGGCATTGTGATTTTGATTTTTTTCAGTGCTTTTAAATCCTTCTTCTTTTTCTTCTCCTGCTTGTAGTAGATCATTGATCTGTTTGTTCAGAAATTGTTTCCTCTTGCGACGCTGAAGACCAACTATCCTTCTATCTTTTAGGTGGTCTTCCAGGCAATCTTCGTCCTAGTGGAGTCTCGTTCGCGGCGATGTGGGCTAATCTGTGACTACTCATGAGGTCAACATGGTCTCTCTAGAACCGTCTTCTCTTTCTGCTGCACCAACCGATATCTTCAGTTTGGCATATTTTTCTTATTTCAGTGTTCCTGACTCTGTCTCTGAGGGTTTTTAGTATTATTGTTAAATTGTGTAATTAATTGAATAGTTAACGTTGTAGATTCGGAGTCATTTCTTTTTATGGTGTCTGTTTTATGTTTTTTTTATTTTTTATTTATTAACATAATAAACTGTCATTTAAAAAAGCCTTTACCATACAATAACATTAAAAAATCACATTTAAAAAAAATAATAATTATTTTTTTAATAAACAATTTGTGATTTGGAACAAGTGTTTCTTTCTACTATAAGGTTATTGATCACCAGAGAGACGTCTTTCGACATATCACCGACACAATTAATAAACACAATTAACATATAAGATAGTCTTGTCTATCTTGGTGTAGGGTGACATTTTTAAGATAATAAGTATAATGATATTTTTTTTATTTAACAATGATATTTTGTTAATTGTAATTTGTAGTGCACATGTATATTAAAAGGGCCTAAGAACGAAAAATTAAATAAATAAATAAGTTCAAGAATTTTTGTGTTTGTACTGTGGAAATTCATTTTTAATTTTAATTAAATATAAAATAAAAATATTATTAAACCCGAACGTTTTCGCCTATGATTGTAGTTTCCCTGAGGATGCATACAAGCATAGAAGAAAGTCATTTGGAAGTTAAAATACTGTGTTTTTTTTTTAATTTATCTTGAAATGGACTTCCAACAAGTACCTTCGGTCAATAACATTGAGTGTTTAATAATATTTTTATTTTATATTTAATTAAATTTATAAATAAGTTCCCTCATTTTTTTCTAAAACATATTATCTATAATATATCAAATAATGTTTAATATATTGTTCTATCCTATGCTGTAACCACATTTAAATAATAATCATAATTTTATTCATATGTAGTTGGTAGGTATATATAATATATATTATACCGAGAGTCCTGTAAAAGGTGGGTATGTTCTAATGTACAGCGATTTAAATAATTATAGGAGCAGCGAATCCCGGTCAAGTCAATGTTGTTCTCATTTACCTACATAAGGATACCTAATCTTAAGGCTCCATGGAACACAAATTATAAGTGGTTAGATGGAAGAAATCAAAATCTCGCCACTGTATATCGTCCTAGTATTTTTAAGTTTAAATTTTGTATTGTTTCTTCTTCTTTTCGTGTCGGTCAGCAAACGATAAAAATAACAAACATTAAAATCTATCTTGATGTTTTGACCGAAGGTACTTTTGGAAGTCCTTTTGAAGATAAATTGAAAAAAAAACATAGTATGTAGTTAACTTCCAAATGACTTTTATTAACTTCGCGTACTCGGAGACTCTCGACTCCATCATCAGGCGATTAGTAAAACATGCTGTTTGTATCATTAAAATCTATATTCCTATTCCCTTCGAGAAAGCCACGACCTCTCTTGCAGCTTCCCCCAGGTGAGTTTGCTCACAAATTCCTCCCAGTGACTCTGTCTGGGAGCCATTGGACATGTCAGGAGGTGCCCAGTGTTTTGTTCGTCTCCACAGTCACACACCGTGATCTCAGCCAAACCTATCTTAGAATAGTCCGGCAGAATCTAAGGAAGGCTGAAGAGAATGAATACCTTTAGATTTTACCTATATAGAGTATCTTAATACGGACCTACATACAAGGTGCGGCAGAAAAGTGATGAGACTGGCAACAGTGCAAGCGCTCTGGCAATGCTACGCTGTTGTCCTTGATAGAGCACGTGTATCAGTATCTTCCCTTAGCTCAGAGCGAGTTTCAACTACTTCCGTTGACTACAAGATTTTTGTGACTGCTATTAGTGCAGTTGTGTTTTGGTTATGCGTCACGGAAAATGAAACAGCGGAATTTGGAGCAAAGTTGTGCCATTAAAGTTTATGTTAAGTTTGGGGAATCGGCAAGTTTTTGGTTTGAAAACTTAAAACAGGTCTATAGGAAACATTTTTTATCGAAGCTTGAGTTTTTTGCTTGCACAAATAATTTTTGGAAGGCAGAGAACACGTTTGAGATGATCGCCGTGAAAAAAGGCCTCCAACTTCGAAAACCGACGAAAACATCGAACGTGTGAACACTTTCGTGAGATCAAACCACCGTTCAACATTAAGAATGTTGAGTGAACAATTGAAGTTAAACAGATTTATTTTTTATCAAATTTTGGATGAACATTTGCGTTTGTGCCTAAATGGTGACAAAAAACCTCACAATTGAACAGAAGGATTTCTCAAGATTTTCGACCTAAAAAGGCATCCCTGTGGTTCCCCAGCCCCCCTTTTCACCGCACCTCAGTCTCTGTGACCTTTTTCTTTTCCTTTAGCTGAAAAATGTCCTCAAAAAACGTCATTTCGGGACTTTAAAAAACATCCAAAAGAGCATGACGGATATGCTGAAGACCATACCGGTTGAAGACATCCAGCGCTGCTACCAACAATGGGAACAACGTCTCCATCGGTGTGTAGCTGCCCAAAGGAATTACTTTGAAGGGGATAACATTGATGTTTGAAAAAAATAAATACTTTGGTAAATAAAAAATCAGTCTCATTACATTTCTGCCGCACCATGTATATAAGAAAGACATAGGTGTGTGTATAGGATCTTAAACCTGAACTGGCTATTCTCATAATTAAATAAACATAATTTTTGTTCCCCATATCATTATATTTTGTTGGTAGGCTGTAATGACTTAAAAGTCCTTTTATCTTGTCCCAATTTTAGGTTCAGTATATATTAAATTTTTTTTGATCAACGGGAAAATATATTAATATTTAAAACATACGTGTATTTGATATCAATAAAACACTGTTTTACTTTTCACTATTAATTTATTATTACTCAAGCGCTTTCGTCAAGTTAGCTTGACATTTTCAAGACATTGACATTGTTGTTGCATGTGACTTTAAGAAAAAAAATTCTTGTAATTAGTTCTCTTGAAAATGTCAAGCTAACTTGACGAAAGCGCTTGAGTAATAATAAATTAATAGTGAAAAGTAAAACAGTGTTTTATTGATATCAAATATGTTTAAAATGTCTTTTCACAATGTGAACACACAAACTCTAGATCATTTATTAATATTTAATTTTGGAATAATCAGTACAATTTGGACTTTTAATCGAGATATCCCAGATTCAAATCTTCTCGCTGCATTCTGCTGATAGACGTTCTCCACCATCACAACACAAGCATATTGCTTAGGTACTGTAATGACGTTTAATGTGTAAGTACACGATTGTGTTTCAAACTTAGATTAATATATTAAATTGTATGGGATCCGCATGAAAGCAGATATACTCTAATGCTTGAAAAGGTTCTCAAGAATTTTTTAAGACATCTGTTTTGTCAAACGTGTGGATATTACCCATTTCTGTATCCTTCATTGTCTATCGCTGGATGTTTGGGTTATGTAACACTTGAGAGGAGAAGAATTTTTTTTCTTATTAAAACATTACTTTAAATTATTGAATGGTATAATAATTCATAATCCGATTATTTTTACAGAGCTGTCATTTTACGTATCGCACTCCTATAATAGATCGCGAGGGCATTTGTTGTTCTATCCTACCCATGGAAGAACGAATTTGGCGATGAATTCTGCGGCCAACAAGGATATTGTATCTTTTAATTTGTTGGCTCAGAACTGTGACATATTTTCTCTGTCCTACCGGGAATTTGTTGTCTTATTAATTGAGGCACCGAACATTCTATGGTGATATTTTGTTTGTTTTTTTTTAATTATTCATTTTTATTTTGTTGTTTTAAACGTTGTAAATATAATGTTGATATATATAAATTGTATTTCTTTGCACATCGCATTGGCCAAAAGCTGTTATGATGTTCTAAGTAAATTATAAGAGAAAAGTAACAGAACTAGCAGGAGAAATAAAAAATATTTGGCATTGTAGGTCCGTTTATATAATACCTTTAGTCATGTCAGCTACAGGGGTAACTCCGAAATCTTTAATAAATAATTTACAAAAATTAGATTTACTGGTTAATTTGGTGAATTTTTCCCGGCATTAGATTGTTAAGTTTTTGTGTGACCATGACTGATCATATGGAGACTTATCTGGTTGTATAATGCTGAGAAGTTAGGATGACAATTCTGCCGCCGCGTATAAAAAATATTATTACTTACAACATTAAATGAGATTTTTTTACTGCAATGCTAGTCTAGCAAGTCTATATGTCTGACACAAATTAAAAGACATTCAAAATGGGTGGCGTCCCTTATCGTCACCTGCTTGCCTCTTACGAAACCCTCAATAACAAATTTTCCGGAAATTAAATGAAAACAAATTGATAATTTTGATTGTAAGTAGTTACTATTGATTGCCTGGAGGCAACCGCTACCGTCTTATGTTATCTGCATTAATTTTACATTAAAGTATGCATATCATTACATATTAATTTCGATATTATAATAATAATAATAATATTATTGATCTGAAGATAGGGTTGTTACTTGGTTGGATAGGTACTCTGTAAAATACTTTGAAAATACTCTGTGGAGCACCCAGCAAAGAACTGGTCTCCCACTCTTTTCCGTAGGTTTTCGCATGTCCTGTAAAAGTCAGGTGTTCAAATATACAAACACATTGTTCATCTTCAATTCAGCGGCGAAGCTTACCATCCATCCTAAATCTATCAATTTTTTGTTGGCACAGAGACGACAGTTTCCATGTCACATGTGGCTAGTCTGCTGGCTGCCGCACTTGTGGGGTATGCCGTGATGGTATAAAAGTAGTAGCAGTAGGACAACTTACACGTTTTTTACATGTACTTCGTCAGCTGGTTACCTCACAAGTGGGAAATGCCTTGATGGAAGGGATAAATGAATATATTAACTATTTTTAATATTATTACATACATACTTGATGTCTGTAAATGGTTTTTACCTCTGATGCCAGCAATCCAGATTGCTGTTTTGAGGTTTATTGTACAATAAATAAATAAAAAAAATAGTTCCCATTAATCATTGATCTTGATACATACATACATACCATCACGCCGCTTCCCTCGCGAGGTAGGCAGAAAGGATCGAGCGCCACTTCCTTCTATCCTTGCATACATCTTTCGCTTCCGTCACTGTCATACAATTCCTCATGCATGCTCTCCTATTCAATGTGCTCAACACGTGACCGTCCTGTAGGATTTGATTTAAATGATCTTGCCATTTAATCCTCGGACGTCCGCGTCTCCGAGCACCATTCCTCTCTGCCAAATATATCTTCTTAGTCATTCTGTCCTCAGTCATTCTTTCCACGTGCCCAAACCATCTTAACTTATTTACATTCATCCTTGTTATTACACCAACTTTCATTCCACATTCCTTTCGTATATCACTGTTACGCACACGATCTCTCAGACTCTTGCCGCACATCCTTCTCAACGATCTCATTTCCACTGCATTTATGCCACTTTCATTCTTCTTTAACCATGTCCACGTCTCACTTGCATAATATTATTAAACGGCATAATATGCCTTCCACAATTATTCATGCAGAAAATACTTTGAAAATTCAACCCTAGTTCAGAGTACGTAACCACTTCATATTATAGTATGTAAAATAAGTAGTTTTTATACCTACTAATATTACTTATTTTATATGTATATGTCCACTTCAATCACATGGGTAAATACATTTTATTAATACTCAACGAATAAAAATTAATTAAACTTATACCTATACCCACACAGCTTAATATTTTGTTTCATACAAGGTATTACATGTAACAGACATAACTATACATTTTTTTAATCTCTATTATATATAATGAGTTACAATCCATTGGATTGGTCTGCAACGAGTTTGGATCTTCTTCTCCATTCCTCCCTATTCTCAGCCAGTCTTTTTAGCTCTACGTATGAGCCATATACGCATCTCTTGGTCGGCCTCTGCCATTTGTGCCCTCGGTCTGACCCTCCGCAATGGCGATGAGTAGTCCTGGGTGCCTGATGTTGTGTCCAATCCACTTAGCTCGTTGTTGGCTGATTCTCTTAAGAAGTTGCCTTTTTTCGCCTACCCTGGTTAATACTTCTTCATTTTAGACGTGTTCCGACCAATGGATCTTCAGCATGCGTCTGTAGCACCACATCTCAAAGGCCGCCAACCGTCCGCTTTCACTCATGCTGATGGTCCACGTCTCACAAACATAAAGCAGAATGCTCCATACAAAGGTATTAGTAAGGTTCTTCCTTATGCTTAAATCAATATTATAACCTCGAAAACGAGCAGAGCTCGCTTTGAGGAATTATTGAGTTGTTTCTTCATATTTTATGAAACTCGATTTACATTTTCAATATCAAATCTCAATTAGGTACATAACATATATCTTTTACATATTCGTACCTATATTAAAATTTTCACTTCACATTGTTAACAATTTAAAAGCTTTAGATGCATAGGAGCAGCAATCCATTTTGCAAATATCGAATTATGAATGCAGAATAATGTTTTTTTTTTTTAAATCTATCAAAATTATGTTAATAATTCAAGAGTTTTTGTGTTTACGCTGTGGAAATCCATTTTTAATTTTAATAAATAAAATATAAAAATAAATTATTGAACACTGTTTAATCACCACTATGTTAGGTTAAATACCGAACGTTTTCGCCTATACTTGTAGGTATCTTCAGTTTCCCTGAAAACGTTCGGTATTTAACCTAACATAGTGGAGATTAAACAGTGCTCAATAATATATTTTTATATTTTATTTATTAAAATTAAAATTATGTTAGTTACTGTGAGTTACTTTAGTAACTATCAGAAGTTTTTTTCCTCAATAATTTTAAAGACATTTTTATGAAACCGGCCGTAAATGAAAACAATGAAAATTCTATTCATTTCCGGAATATTTATTTAGTTTATTCTTCACTGTACATTGTTTACAATAATACAAATTATAACATTATTATCATAGAAAATATCATTTATCATTTTACATCACAAATTCGGCGATGAGGTTTGCCACCCATCCTGAATGTCTTAATTTTATATTGGCACGGAGAAGACAGCTTGCATGTTTTATATGCAACTGGTCTGCTGGCTGCCCCACTTGTGGGATATGCCATGATGGTATATATATATATATAAATATCATTTATACAATTCAATGTACAAAGGGCGAGTTTATCGCTAAAATGCGATGTCTTCCAACTAACCCGGAATATTCACGAAAAACAAGTAATTTATACCAATACTGTGCATATTTTTTTTAAAAACATTACCAGCCATTAGAAACATTTATAAGTCTATCGACTCTTTATCAACATTGATATATAAGTTGCAATAGATAATATTATGTACCTATCCCTTTTGCTTGACTGGTTTATACATTTTATTTTTCAACATATTTTAATATTTTTAAATTGTTATTAAGTTTAATAATATACAAATAGGGGACTGCATAATATCCGATAATAATATTAATAATGATAAAAAGATCTACGTGAATTGGAAAACGTGTCATTACGATAGAGATAATAATAATAATAATAAATTACTATAATAAAGAACATAGGTTAATGTAAGTATATAAAACTAATCTCGAACAATTTTTTAATTTGTAACTATGTTGTTGTTTTCATGTAACCCTTTATTGTCTACTCAAAATTACCTAAAATAAATTAACCTATGATAAATAAAATAAGTTTGGGCATGTGGAAAGAATGAATGAAGACAGAATGACCAAGGAAATCATTTTATTTGGCTGAGAGAAATGGTGCTTGGAAATGTGGCCGTCCGAGGATATATGGCAAAATCATATTATAAACCAGATCCTGTAGACAGGACACGTATTGAGACGGAAGCGAAAAGTGTACGCAAGGATAGGAGAAGGAAAAAGCACAATCATGATCCTTTTGGTCTACCCCACGAGGGAAGCGACGTGATGATATGTATAAGTATATGAAAAATATAATTTTCACCATGAAACATGTTTTAAATTAGTAATAAGGTATTGAAAGGGACCCATCGTCCGCAGAGGCCTGGGGAATTCCATTTATCCGAAATTTTACACTTAACAAATCTTGTTCACACCGAAGGTGCCATAGTAGTGGGCAGCCAGACGGGCTGACCACCCAAAGTACCCCCGTGTGTGGAATATTTTGGCTACACTCCATCGATGTCCCTCTAGTATAGTAGCAGGAATTCGTGTTGTTTAGAAAAAAACTATGTTGTGGAACGAGCCTACACTGAGAAAAATACTAACGAAATTTCACAACGAATCATTGGTACGTACTGTTAAATTAGAACCAGAGATTGTACAAACGATTCATTAGTACGTATATATAATATTAACTTTTCGCAAACAAATTGTTGGTAAATTTACCAATGATTTGTTTGCAAAAAGTTAATATTATAGGTTCGTACTAATGATTCGTTTGTACTATCTCTGGTCCTAATCTGATAGTATGTACCAATGATTCGTTGTGAGTATTTTTCTCAGTGTATATCAGACAGTGTAAAATGTTAAGTAAAGAATAGGCTTCCCAATCAAATCTGTAAGTTTTCACTCAAAAACTTAGTCCGGGAGACTAATAATATTAATGTACTTACCTTTTAAAAATGTATATTTTGAAAATTGAGTTGCTGTTATCAAAATAATAACACAGATCGCGGACAAAGGGTTAAAAAGGTTAACTTGACAATACAAACCGACATATTTTTACAATGAATAGAGTGGTCCCTTTTTATTATAGATACCTATTAATAATAATAATATTCATGAGAGAAATCGACATGCATGTATAAGAAACTGGATGAATGTGGAGGAAGTGTAAGTAGGAATTATGTAAAGATAGATCAACATGGCATTCCGTTCTCTCTGTCTACCCCACCTGGGCAACGGCGTGAGGGTACCGAAAGGTACGTATATAGATTGATCTCTTAAAATAATAATTTTATTTATTAATTTATTCTTTACTGTATATTGATTAGGTACAAATAGTTTTAAAAAAAAGTAGGTACCTACTTATATTTATATTTAATACAATCACATTAAGGGTTGCACCCTCCCTCACCCATGAATGTTACATGAATGTCAGTTCCTATGTCATCCACACTCTTCAAGCAAATTCTTTCTATTAAAAGGCTCAAGGTTCGCCTGAAGGACTCCTCCTGACAAAACCCTTCCTGAAATTAAATACAACCGTTAATGTCCACCGACTCTTTATTCTACAATATGACTTAGAATTAGCTTACAGTTACGTATTATCTACGTACTAGTTGTTTGCTTAGACAAATACAAAGGATGAAGACTAGACACTTGGAAATTTTAAACTAAATACATACATACATACATTTAATACAATCAACATACAGAGGATTAAATGACAAGACCATAATATAAACCAGATCGTACCGAACGGACATGATTTTTTTATACAACATATGGTGTAGCCAGCGTTTTAACTGTATGTAATGGACATGCAGATTTTCCAATCCATACCAATAAAAAAAATATAATTATATTCAGGGTGGGTGCCATGGCATGCCGCATCACCGAATTGTAGATCTTTGTTGTCTAATATGTGAGGACTTATGATCACATGTCTTTAACAGAATACTCGAAAATTTACAGTAAAAAGTGGAGGTCCTATTTGCTACCGAGAACCCTAAAGGATTTTTAATTATTGTGCTAGGCCATTTCAGCGCTAAGAAACGCATTGCAGTTTATTAAAATAAAAAAAAACATGGAAAAGTTGACTACGGTGATTGAACCTAGGAATTTCTTCTTGGAAGTCCGAGACGTTGCCAACTATCATTATTATTTGAAAATCGTAATATAATACAAAATTATAATTATTATTTTTAATATTTGTATATATGGACATCAATTTTTTTGTAGGTAGGTACCTGCAGCAGGGTTACCCTTGACACAATCTAAATACAATTTTAATATTGTCTCGATCTTAAACTCTACGATGCGCGAAGTGACTGTAGTCAAAAAAACGTGGTAGCTGAGAATTGTTCTTTTCAACATTTACATGAGTATTATGGTTGTATTATAATATATGACATAATCCTATGTACGTACCAGACATTGAAAACGTTAATAATAATAATATGACAATTTTAGCGCAGTAGGTATTGTGATAATATCACTTCAAGGGCGCTTTACAACATCTAGGGATCAAAATCTAAGTCCATTTTTAAAATTATACATACATACCATCACGCCGCTTCCCTCGCGGGGTAGGCAGAAAGGATCGAGCGCCACTTCCTTCTATCCTTGCATACATCTTTCGCTTCCGTCACTGTCATACAATTCCTCGTGCATGCTCTCCTGTTCAATGTGCTCAACACGTGATCGTCCTGTAGGATTTGATTTAAATGATCTTGCCATTTAATCCTCGGACGTCCACGTCTCCGAGCACCATTCCTCTCAACCAAATATATCTTCTTAGTCATTCTGTCCTCATTCATTCTTTCCACGTGCCCAAACCATCTTAACTTATTTACATTCATCCTTGCTATTACACCAACTTTCATTCCACATTCCTTTCGTATATCACTGTTACGCACACGATCTCTCAGACTTTTAAAATTATATAGTTTCGATTATAAAATTGTCGTCAGGCCAGATAAAATCATAGTACCTATTATTATAATCAATTAACAATAATCGTAGAAAAATTCAAAAATTCTATTATAATAAATACTTTTAATATTGTAAGAAAGTTTTTGAACACAGATTGGTATTTCAGGCACAATGGTGGTATTTTGAACACACATTTTGAGCCTAATCCTTTGATATCCTGTATATCTGGATAATTTGAATGTCTGTTGGTATATCTGATGAATTTGTCCCGGCTTTAGACTGTTAAGTTATTGTGTGACATCCAATTGTGTCATAAGAAAAAATTCATAACATAAAATAATTGAATCTAAATAAAGTCTGTAATTTTTTTTTCTAGTAACCCTGCAGACAGTACCTACCTTATACAATATGGACAAAAAGTTCGTATACATACGATGGAAAATACAAAATGTTAGTTAGAAATGTAACCAGTCATTATCAAAAGTATTATTATATCAAAAAAGTTTTCGCCGCGAAGATGTTTGAAGAGCAGTCGTTCTTAAACTGTTCATGAAAAAATAACTGTTGAAATAGGTGGGAAAATAAGGACAAAGTGTGCGCGCGCAACATACAAAGGATTCACACCAATTCGCCAACCAACTTTAATATACCTAAAAATTTAGGACACAATATTTTTTTATTTATAAGCACATAAACACAAAACAGACAAAAACTATATATAAAGTACAGAAAAAAGGTATATCTTTCAAAGATCAGCTATCATCCAACACCATGCGCCATAATTAATTTAAAAATATAGGTACAAACAAACATAGATGTATAAATTCTATGGACATACTATTACCAAACTTTATCATGACGTAACAAACTCCCCAAAACAAAAGAATATCGGTTGACTAACATTAATTAAGGTTATGTTTAGCACATATGAAACTGTCATACTCGTATAAGGTTTAAAAAAGACAACGTCACCTTATTTGCTAGTACCCCGGAAGAGGGTGGTCCCACTGGATTTGGAGATTCAGCGAAGGGCCTGTATTTTCAATTTCAAGAGAGATCGTCCCGGTAGAACAACTTTTCTCTTCCTTTCGCAAGTTAAGTGGCGCGTAAACTCTGTGTGGATTGAGCCCGAGTACTGGACAATACAATTCCTTACTGGTCATGGAGCATTCAATGCGCGTCTTCATCAGTTTGGGATAAAATCATCCCCCTTCGTGTAATTTCTGTGACTCTGAATCCCAAACGTCGGAACATATTTTGTGGGATTGTTCCCACACCGACATCAGTAGGAAAAGAGAGGAGATGCTCGTTGCTGTTCGTGGTCCATCATCTGGACCTGTAGGACATGCGGACTTAGTGGCCACAAGGGAAAACTTTTTCGCCTTTAAAAACTTCTGTACTTTCTTTGGTAGCCTAATATCCCCTTCAAGTAACTAGCGATACTGCATATAGAGAAGAAGGCCTATTCCCATTTCTTCCCTTCCCTTTTTGCACCAAATTTTTTGGTGTGTGGTCGCTTAATCTAGAGTGCTCCCTCGGGGCAGCATTTCTCGCTTTAATCCGACATTAAATCCTGTTTGTGCATGTGTGTGTCGTTATGGAGATACATATCTCCAGGTACGGCACGAGGTATGTGACGGGCGCTGCCCTTTAAAAAAAAAAGTACCCCGGAAGAGATTTGAACCCGCAACTCACCCTTTTCGTGAAGTATTATTTAAATTATGTTTGTACTGAAGTACACCACAGTATTTAAAGAAGTATTTTTTATTATTTACGAAAGATTCATTCCGATAGGAAAATGGATTAATGTAAATAAAAAAAAACTTGAATTGGAATGGATTATTTACATTAAATTATGGAGTTCTACAAAATGAACAGAACCTAATAGAACACAAGGAAAATAGATTGTTGTATTATATCCGTTCAAAAAACTTTGAGAAGCGTTGGTCATCTTAAAAAGTTGTATAGCGATGTTTTGTCCGAGTTAATGTGGGTAATTGTACATAAGTATATACTTTGATAAATTATAATAATAATAATAATAAAAATAATATTCACTCGTTCTTATGGTCGTGTTGTTGCTGTTGATGTTTTGGTCTTTTTGTTTGGCCTGTAAGAGTTGCACTATCTGTCTTACTTAGATACCTACTAGATGTAAGTGTGATTTAAATTGTCTGCTACAATCACTGTTATTTTTTTAATATTTCACAGTTTATGTTTACATACCATCACGCCGCTTCTCTCGTGGGGTAGGCAGAAAGGATCGAGCGCCACTTCCTTTTATCCTTGCATACATCTTTCGCTTCCGTCACTGTCATACAATTCCTCATGCATGTTTTCCTGTTCAATGTACTCAACACGTGGCCGTCCTGTAGGATTTCCTTTAGATGATCTTGCCATTTGATCCTCGGCCGTCCACGTCTCCGAGCATCATTCCTCTCAGCTAATATATCTTCTTGGTTATTCAGTCCTCATTCATTCTTTCCACATGCCCAAACCATTGTAAATGATTTACATTCATCCTTGTTACTTACAACACAGAATACGTTTACAAAATAAAGGTACATTCAATATATAAACCAGAAAAGATCCTAAATTTACCAGAGATGTTTAAGCCCTTATAAATACCTTCAATGATAGAAGCCGATCAAGAGACACCTATATGGACCAACTGATAAAGGACATGAACTGTGGCACATACGTAAAACTAAAGAAAATACCTACGTAAAACTAGCTAAAAATAGGGAGGAATGGAGAAGAAAATCCAAACTCATTGCAGACCAATCCAATGGATAGTAACTGACCCTCAGAAGTCCCCAGACTTATACCACCCACACTTATAGACAGATCCCAGACTTATACATAGAAGTTAATTAACATGCAATTTTATTACTAACACATTATTTTTTGTTAACAAAACAATATTAAACACTAGGACGATATGCAGTGGCGAGATTATATGTAGTGATTTCTTTAATCTAACCACGAAATTATTTCTTAGGCTAAGAATTTTTTTTTACAGGACACTCAGAAACTTACAGAACAGAGTAGGAGACCTATTCTTTACCGGGGACTCAACGGTATATACCTTTAATGAGTTACAATCCATTGGATTGGTCTGCAACGAGTTTGGATTTTCATCTCCATTCGTCTCTATTCTCAGCCAGTCTCTTCAGCTCTACGTATGAGTCACAGTTCATGTCCCTCTTCAGTTGGTCAATATACGCATCTCTTGGTCGGCCTCTGCCATTTGTCCCCTCGGTCTTACCCTCCGCGATGGCGATGAGTAGTCCTGGGTACCTGATGTTGTGGCCAATCCAGTTAGCTCGTTGTTGGCCGATTCTCTTAAGAAGTTGCTTTTTTTCGCCTACCCTGGTTAATACTTCTTCGTTTTCGACGTGTTCCGACCAATGGATCTTAAGCATGCGTCTGTAGCACCACATCTCAAAGGCCGCCAACCGTCCGTTTTCACTCTTGCTGATGGTCCACGTCTCACAACCATAAAGCAGAATGCTCCATACGAAGGCTTTAGTAAGGTTCTTCCTTACGCTTAAGTCAATATTTGGGGATTCCAATATCTTCGATTTTTTGTTAAAGGCAATCCTTGCCTGGTTTATTCTGCTCACAATTTCCGATTTGGAGCGTCCATCCTGGTTTATTCTGCTGCCCAAGTACACGAATTCTCTTACTTGTTTGATGCTCTGAAGATAAAAAATATTTCAAATATCTTAAATTCAGCGATGTGGCATATGCAAACCCATTCCGAATGTCTTGATTTTTTGTTTTCTATATTCGAACGGAAACGTAACGCTAAAATGTGTTTTGACTACGGGCCCTGGGTCTGCCGGCAAACTCACTTTAAGGATAATTATCTCGTGATGATGTAATGAATATAAAAATAATTGATTTAAAATTTATCCAGATTCACACAACAACATAAAAATGTTATTATAAAATAAAATCACAGTGCTTTTGCAATTTGAATCACAACTAAATATTATAAAACTTTTCAACACAAGCATAAAAATAATAATATCAACCAACACAACGTATACATAAATATATGAAACCTATCATATATGTATAAACCTATATAAAATATTGATATATATACCTAACTAACAAATAACATTGGTTATAGGTACCATGAGTAATAATAATAATAATAATAAATATATATTGAAGTGGGCTTACTTCAGCCATTGGAGCGTCGGACATCCACGCAGACGGGTTGGGCCGACCCCTTACAGTCAGTCCCGGCATAATAATAATATCATGATGTATATAATATTTTTTTAGGATGGTGTGTACTATGTAGGTATATGTTCCATAATCATACGTTAAAGAAGTAATGCTATCCACTCAAACTATAACTATAATATGATATTATATTATATACATCCTACATTACCATCAGTGGCGGAACTTGACTGTTTTGTTTAAAATATTGGGAATGCTTTTTTGTATTGAAAAATATAAATATTTATTTATTTTATCAACAATATCTAACTTAACTACTGTAAGTATCAAAAAAAAAAATGTTTAGAATATACTATAGGTACTATACCATCACGGCATATATCACAAGTGGGGTAGCCAGCAGACCAGCTGCATATAATGACATGCAAGCTGTCCTCTTCGTGCCAATATACAATCAAGACATTCAGGATGGGCGACAAACCTCATCACTGAATATAAGATGTAAAATGTTGTATTTTTTTCGAACACCTGCCTTTTACAGGACACTCGAAAACTTACATAGAAGAGTGGGAGGCAATTCTTTACCGAGTGCTCCACGAGATTATTTACTTTAGAATAATCACTTATTTTTTATTGTTTAACTGGTTTTGGGCACAATACACAGATGACAGTATTATTTAAACATCTCGATTGGAGAATCATCTTTACACAATGTAATATTGTGTAAAATCTAATCTCGGAAGAAGTGAGAAAGGTGTCCTAACCCAAATATACCTAGAAATTTTTTTTCGCACCCTAATTACATGTTTTCAAAAAACAATAATAATAGTAATGGAATATACTGCCTCACTAGACTTTTGTCTGTTCTGAGGCAGCACTCTTTTTTTCTCCAGCTCCAATAGTTCAAGTAGTTGAGTAGTACCAATTTCAACTTTCTTTTGTATAGGAATCACAGAAAATACACAATTTTTTTTAAAAAAAATCCACTATTCTTATTCAATTATTAAATGAATACTTTTTTCAATAAATATACACACAAAACCAGAGACAATGCATCACCAATTTGGGTGTAATTACATAAGTTGCAGCAGCCTCACTAGGTTACCCTGAATTGAGGCAACTTTGCCACCAGATTTTCACTTTGGTTTTGAGATTTGAGATATGTTCATTTGGAATTTTAAACCAAGTTTCCATCTTTTTCTTTAAATTATAAGGCATTCGATACTTTTTTGCAAGTATGGAAACCACACCACTGATTTATACACTATTATGATTGTATAGGTATATCTGATATAATAAAACATTACTCTTTAAATTATTCTTTAAGGAATTATTCAGACAACGTAATTTAGTTATGAAATATATCGTAGAATCATTTACTGTATAGGTATATGCTATTTTAGTGCCAACACATGTATGCAAGTAAGAAAAAGAAACCAACAATCTATGCAAGTAAGAAGTGGACAAAGCTAATGAAGGATGAAAGCGGCATAAATGCAGTAGAAATGAGATCATTCAGAAGGATTTCTCTGGGATCGCATTGTTTAAAAGCTGTAATTGAGTATAATGTATGAATAAATCTGAGAGATCGTGTGCGTAACAGTTCTTTACGAGAGGACCGTGGAATGGAAGTCGGTGTAATAATCAAGACGAATGTAAATAAGTTATGATTATTTTGGCATGAGGAAAAAATTAGAGGACCTCGTGAAGTCCCCGGTATAGAATAGATCTCCAACTCATTTCTGTAATAATATTTTTCGAAGGTTTGTGCTTTTGCACCGTGTAGGTTTGCAAACAAATAATTAAGACGTTCAGAATGGGTTCACTTCATCGCTGCATTTAATATGTGAAATGTCTTTATTTTTTAACACCTGCCTTATACAGGATTCGGTAAAGAGTGAGATATCAATTTTTTGCCGAGTTCACCACGAATAATATCCCATCGTCTGAATTGCGTCTAATACCTCTGTACACAATATGTATCTTTTAGATATTGAAATGTATAGAGCTTTGAAACACTTGACGTTGAAATGATTTTGCTCAAATTGATAGAGAACATTCTGAATAAAAAGTTTACCAATTTCACTCTTCTCCGGATATATCACGAAGACAACGTGGAAATTGAAATCTTCTCCGTAGAGCACCCGACAAGATTCTTAAGATTGATAAAATTAACCGTGATCTAGAGGAACTAAATGCTAAAGATGACTGGCAATCCATTGCTCAAGATAAAAAGACTTGGAGATCTATTCTGCCCTGCTAAGTAAAAACACAGTAATTACCAAACACATATGTGTCAGAATCGCAAACCAAGTTTAAAACTACCTTTTGTGTGTATTTTTTCAAGTATTAAAAAGACATACCACAGTCGTCCCAAATATATGAGATATTCAATAATTTTTGAAATATGCTTCCTTTTCTTCTTCTTCTTCTTCAAGTGCCTTGTCGGGTCCCCCCAACGTTGGCGATCACCTCGGCGAACTTGTCCCTGTCCTGCGCTGCTCGGAACAGCTCTTCCACACTTCGGATGCCGGTCCACTCCCTAATGTTTCGCAGCCAGGACATCTGTCTCCTACCGGGACCTCGGCGTCCCTCAATTTTCCCCTTCAATATCAGTTGGAGAAGGTGGTATTTTTCTCCACGCAGAACATGACCCAGATGTGAAACCTTCCGAATCTTGATGATTGATAACAGCTCCCTGTCAACTCTAGCTCGCCTCAGGACTTCGGTATTGGTAACCATGTCGGTCCAGGGAATTCTGAGCATACGGCGGTGGAGCCACATTTCAAATGCTTCCAGTCTGTTCATTGTATTGACTTTTAAGGTCCATGTTTCACATCCATACAATAAAACTGACCATACATAGCACTTAATCATTCTTTGGCGGATTCCTTTTAATAAGCTAATTTATAATATATATTTGTGACGATTGTGGAAAGTTTGTTTTTTGATACTTGAAAAAATACACACAAAAAAGTAGTCTTAAACTTGTTCTGCGATTCTGACACATATGTGTTTGGTAATTACTGTGTTTTTACTTAGCAGGGCAGTATTGTTTTGGAGGCAAAGGCCCTACAAGGATTTTTCGGCCGTCGGAAATAAGTAAGTATAGATAATCTCGAATGGAACGTACAAAATTAGAATTTAAGATATATTTTTAAATTAATAAATATCTATCTATGTACATGTCGTAGTTATTTTCGAGAAACCGTCGTTTCATAAAAGCCGTCGTCCGTTTACGAACATCAGGCGTTTTATAATATGACTTTTTTTTTTAAAAAAAGATATATAATAATACGCGATTTATACGCGATTTATTTATTCAATTATAAACAATACCTCAAAACAGCAACTAAGGTTGCTGGTGTCAGAGGCGTGCAGTATTACAAATCTGGTAAAACAATTCATAAATTTAAATTATTTGATATTATAGTAAAATATAAGACACCAGAGCAAAGAAATCACAGAACAGCAACACTATTGAAAACAAAAAAACACAAAACACTATCACAAACATTGAGAAGTCATTACTAACTCTTGAATCCTCTTTCCAAACTCCTTAGGATTTTTACATTTCTTCAATTGGTCAGGCAAACTGTTATAAATCATAACAGCAGAGTACAAGAAACCATCTCGAACTTTATTTGTTCTGGGTATAATGTTTCTTATATTGTTTGAAGTCCGCGTGTTGTGTCCATGTACACTACTGTTAGTCGTCAAGCTCAAGTTTGATTTCATATGTCCGTTTTTTTATAATAATAATAAGAACACTTTATTGATCAGAAAAAAAATCATGAGCAATTGGCGAGCTTATTGTCTGGAGGCAATATCTTCCAACTAACCAAAATAATGTGTGATACTATGTTGACAATGTGTAATTAATACTAAATGTGAACAGTTACCTAATACTAAATTTAATTATAACTGGGTTTTGTTTGTTACAAACCCAAATACAACCTTATACACCTTTCAAAGTAAGCTACTAAAAGCTTGTGTCGTGAAAGGGGAGTTTTCCGGCACCTGATGGTATCGAACCACGGACCCCCTGTTCACGAGGTCGAGACTCTACCTCCAGGCTACCGACGAACTTCTTCAATTAGTTCTTGAATTTCAAAAGATTGAACAATTAGAATTGTGAAACTCTATACAAAGAAGAATAATATTTCTACATTGGCATTAGGTGCAGCAAGTGTCCACAAGCTAAAATGCTCACAAAGATCTATGGAAAGACGAATGTTAGGGGTGAGTCTGAGAGATAAACTTAGAAACGAAGACATCAGACACCTAACAAAAGTCACAGATATTGTGGATCGTGTTGCAAAGCTTAAGTGGCAATGGGCTGGTCATGTTGTGAGACGAAACGACGGTAGATGGACTCCTAGAATCCTCAAATGGCGACCACGGAGTAGCAAAAGAAGCATCGGCAGACCACAAAAGAGATGGACTGACGACATTACTCCAATCGCGGGAAGGAAATGGATACAGAGGGCACATGACCGCGACGTTTGTAAGAGTTTGGAAGAGGCCTTTATCCAGCAGTGGAGAGATGGCTGACTAGAAGAAGAAGAAGAAGATTAGGTATATAAATAAATTATTGAATTAAATATTGAGAGTTTTATTGTGTTGATAATAATTTGGTCAGTACTGTATTCCAAAAGCTTGTTCTTTGAAATGAATCCTATCCAACAATACCTAAATAAAAGTCTTAGGTACATTATCGATACCTATATATTAGACTGTAAACATGCATGTTGATAATACCTACATCTATATACTCGTATATGGAAAAAGAGTCATATGTTTTCAAACAGTACGTACAGTTAGTGTTGTGGAATTCTCAAGAAATAATTTTTCGAGAATCGGAGATTTTTTTTATTTTTTATTTACAGTATAATAATAATAAATACTTAATTCAATCAATCAATAACAATGTACAAATGTTGAGACAATTTATCACCAATTTGGCTGCAATTAATTATGGAAACAAAAAAATGTTAGGTACCTACATAGAAAAAAGTGCTAATAACTGGTGAAAAATCTTGATATTTGACACCCCACATGCCCATATTTAAGTTTTAAAAAAATTGCAGGTACGTACATGGAAAAAAGTGTTAATAACCTCTGATTTGGGCCTTAATCAGCCCCACAAATTTTTGGATCAATCAGGTTGGCTGCGAAATGAACTGGGCGAAAGGTCATAATACCACTAAGAAAAATTATGAATAGAAATTTCTCTTCCATCAGAGGAGAAATTCTCGGAGAAATTTCTCGTTCTCGAGAAATTTCTTTGGAGAATTTTCTCTTCTCACATTTCACACTACTTACAGTACAGTTTATGTAGGAAAGTATATGATGGCTAGTAGATATATAATAAGGTATATTTTCTATCTTTGGCCAAAGGCTTTTATATTGAAGGTACTTACCTAAAAACATTATTATTATTTTCCTCCCATACGTACCAATACAATATCACAAAATTTACGAATCCTTATATACCACTTGCAGGATTGCTATGATGGCATAGTACCTATAGTATTAAATTCAGCAAATTAAACTTTCATATAAGGTTATGAAAAAGCAACGTCCCCTCATTTGGCAGTGCCCTGGACGAGGCATTATCTTTTCTAAGCCTTATATTCTGATAGTTTTATGGGTTAAATTTTCATATCTATAGGTTATCTCCAAGAAAGGTAAATTGTAAAAAAAAAACAAGAATCACAAAAATAAGAAATATATAACTCAACGTGTATAGACAATTCACACATATCGAGCTAATCCCAAACTAAGATATGAATCTTGTATAATATAGGTACGTGTAAGACCCAGACCCAGAACATTGAAGAGAGACCCAACCCACACCCAGATATTCGAAAAATTTATTTATTTATTTCATTTTCCTTTATTGGCATTTCTACAGGTTTTTACATAAATATAGTATAAAACAATTAGGTCTAGTATTACCCCAATTACAGAATGCACAAATGTTTACAAATACTGTATATGATTAAGATTCCCAGATTAAAAGTACCCATCTATGTATGTAACCCAAAAATAAAAAACCCAAAACACAATAACTTTAAAAATTCAAAAAAAAAATTAAAACAGTTACAGAACTAAAAATACATTACATAGTCACCATAAAATATGATAAAAATAATAAGCGTTAATGTAAGAAGCGCAAAATTCAATACGCCAAAAAATAATATGTAATAGTGACAAATAAAAGTAAAAGTAAATAGGTAGTTAAAATTAAAACAATGTTTATAAAAATAATACTAAAAACATCAGCAAAAAATAAAAATAATAATCAAAGATTAAAAAAAAAATATACGCAAAAATCGTTAACTCCAACTTATCCGCACACTCAAACCATATATTGTCCTTACTGGCGGGTCACTGGACAGGCCAGAGGCCTGAGTCAACAACACACTTTCGTCTCACGTTCCCGCTCCGTTAGCGTTTGGGTGCAGACGATGTTGCAAGCAAGTGTCAATTTCGTTGCTAAGATACACAATAGTTACGAAAATTAACACTTTGGCGCACCATCGTCTGCACCCGAACGCTAGCGGAGCGGGAACGTGACGCGATAGTGTGTTGTTGACTCAGGCCTCTGTAGGGTCAGCCGGCCAAAACCGCCGTCGTGGGAATCTTTTATACCATTCCTCTATTCAATGTCCCCTTTGGAAGTGAATAAATTCGTTGAAAAAAGAAAACATCAATTTTTTTCAACTTTATTTAAAATAAGGTCATTCTTAACTTTGCCCTGGCCGGGAAACGAGCCAAGGATTTCGTGACTCAAAGGCAAGAGCGTTTTCTACGCGCCACACCACCCGTCAAACTTACCAGAAACATCTATCAGTAATTTTCTTTCAACTAGCCCTTAATATTTCATATAAGTACTCTCAATATCGTTTCTTTTTTCCATCAGCACAATTCCCCCACCACCCTCTTCTGGTGATAAATACACCCCATTATTGACAATCATAAATAGGTAAGCTAGTACATAGGTACTTTTCTTATAGCAATGGGGGAAATGCCTCAATTATATCATATTGTTCTCTTTCTAATAATAAAATTTATATTGCAGTGCTCTCGGTAGAAAGATAATGTGATAATTACGTCTGATGAAGGGCCACTGTAGCGACCGAAACATGTTTTAACTTTTGAAAATAACGTCGTTGCATATTCAAAATGGGATATGTAAAAATTAATAAATGTTTTGACATTATTTTCTAGAATAAACTGCTTATAATGACATTATAACCATTTTATAAAGTGATTATTGGTAACAAATTTAATATCAAAATTTAATATGTTAAAAATAATTTCACATGCAAATAAAAAGTATAAACAACAAATTTAATGCCCTAATGAACAGTTTTTAAAGAGTATGCCTAAAAAATGTTCGCACATACCTCATTTTGAATAATTAGCAATGACGATATGGTATATTATTTTTATTCAGTGATTTGTGAATTGTGATGTAAGCGACGCCGACGGTAACGATGTGAACTAAATGCGGCTATTTTTTTTTAGATATATCGTGCCTTGAGATCTGCTCAGAGTGTGATTTAACAAATTACGGGGATAGAGCCTTTTCTGTGGCTGGACCCAATCTCTGGAATGGATTACCTCTTGAGCTTAGGCAAGCTGCAGATCTTAAGACATTCAGAAGGGACCTAAAAACTTTTTATTTTACTAATTACTTTTAAATATTGTATTCTGTTTTACATATTTGATGTGGATACCTTTATGTATCCGAGATTTCTCATTTATCTATGTATTTATCTATATTTATAATATGACGTGGATCTAATGTCCTAGAATTTACAAATTGTACAGTGTCCTTGAGGTGCTTTAGCACGTAAACGACACTTTAATAATAATAATAAACTCTACTGGGATCGACCAATACCAACTGATCGAACTATTCTAGCTAATCGACCAGATATTGTGTTGGTTGATCGCAGATGCCGTAAAACATACATCATAGACATCACTATACCGCACGATGAAAATTTAAATAAAGCTGAGCAATATAAGATAATAAAATATCTTGATCTTGCTCACGAAATCAAAGATATGTGGAGAACACCTACCACAATCATCGTGCCTATAGTGTTGTCTGTGAATGGTTTAATACCTAAGAGTCTGTCAAACAATCTCAGAAAACTGGGAGTAGATGACAGGCTCAAATACAGCATGCAGAAGGCCGTACTTCTATCGTCCACCGGGATAGTAAGAAGGTTTTTGTCCCTGTAGCTCTGTAAGTGATCTCCCATGATTGTACTATTTCATAGAACATTTTTTTTGTTATTTAATGTTATTTTTAAATTTTATTGTTAATCTTATATTGTGTTCAAAATGTAGAATCAAATATTGTTTTATTTATTTATTTATTTGTCAAAAATATTCACAGAAACATATGTAGTTACATAAATTTATTAAACATTGCACTAAATATATTTAAATCACCCTTAAAAAGACAAGTCTTGTGTAAAGGGGGATACATTCCCTGAAACGTAATATTGTCCAATAATAATAATCTGTAGGCCTAGTCAAAACACATTTAAGCGTTACGTTTTCGTTCACTATATCACTGTATTTTAATAATTTATTTTTAAAACTGGTAACACTATATGCATAAATAGTTCGTATGCATATATTATGGCGCCCGATGTAATACTAAGAATCTATTTTTATTTACTAAACACTAATGAATAATTAGTTTTTAATATGAATAGGCAGTTAGTTGGAATATTTTTTAAATGAAAGTAGGTACTACATATTCAAACCTATTAACAATATAGGTACTTGTACTACTACGGTACCATCGCGGCATATCCCCGAAACAGTGTTGCCAGCAGACTTGAAAAAAATTACAAATTATAATGAATTGTTAGCGGGTAGGTGGTGTAACTAGCCGCCACAGTATGTGTAATGTATTTTAATTATTATTTCTTTATTTTATTTCATTGTATTAAAGTCATACAGTTTTTCTCAAAATATATATAATGGGATTTAATAATGGCACAAACACAATAACTTAACACATGTACTTAAAATATAATTAATCATTTTTTTTTTATATAACACATAATAAACATAATTTAGTTTCATCTGGGAAAACCAGAGAAACGACAATTTATGTTATTTAATTTTGTCTTTCTCTACATCTTGTCAAAAGCCATCCTTTTATAAAAATTATCAATTTTAAAACAAAACAATCAAATGGAATAAATTCAAAATAAAAATAATCTAACTACTAAGGGAAGTGCCTAGGTACTTATTTAAAATAAAAATAATCTAACAAAGTAATAACTAAGGTAAGTACCTAGGCACTTTCTTACATATTATATAACAACGATATATTATTAATATCTTACATTACATTAACCAATTAAGACTCTACACGTTACCAATACAACAAGTAAATACAAAACATATTCAAAACATATATTCTAGAAGTCGTCATTTTTGTACTTAATTTTTTTTATATTTATATAACGCCTTAAAAACACAACAAAAAGTGAAACATACTAATTATAACAATCTCATCGTAAGAGGCATTATGTTGTCTTTTCGAAATATTTATTTGTGAAATATTTATTTATAAATTCGCCCTCTGTACATTGAATTGTATACTTAACTGTTATTTTTATGACACTATTTTATAATATAATACTGTAACCAATGTACAGTGAGGAATAAAATAAATAAATAAATAAATTTGTGGAATTGGAAATAGGTTTGTACATTTTTTTTTGATTAACTTAATAATTAATATATTAAGGGCCAATATTATAAAAGTCCGTTAGCTCAAGTTATTTTAATATGGTCCAAAATTTGATATAACTACTCGTTTTTCAGCATTATAAACATCCGTTGATATTATTTCAGTAAAATGTTACCAGCGGCTTTAACTGGCCGACCGACCAGGGATTAGTTTTGACGACTAGCATTGCTGTCTCACTATTTGCCTGAAGAGAGAAAGAAATAACAATAGATGAATCTACGCACGTGTTTTGTTAGGATATATTCTCATAGCATCGCTGTCATTTACTCATTTGTTTTGTGTAAATTATGAAATTGTTGGGTGAAGTTTTTATGAATGGGGAGCAGGTAGATAAAAGGGACAGGCAAGATCTTATGTGACCACCGCCACCGGTTGAAAACAATGGGTACAGTGGGCAAAAATATTTCTTTTTAACGAATTGTCAAAATAGTTTTATAATGCAGTATCTAGTAGAATGTACGAACAGATCGCCATCCGTTCGTAAAGTGTCGACATACCTACTTACGAATATTGGGTTCCTCGTTTATAATTTCGGCCCTAAGCAAGCTGTGTATTTTTTAAAGTTATTTGTCTGTGTAATTGATAGAGTGGACTTAATTTTAA
Source organism: Athripsodes cinereus (assembly GCA_947579605.1). NCBI lineage: Eukaryota > Metazoa > Arthropoda > Insecta > Trichoptera > Leptoceridae > Athripsodes > Athripsodes cinereus. Next base: position 2,426,470 of record OX388307.1, read on the forward strand.
ATTCAAAATTTTCGACTTGTTGATGTGTGGAACCGAACCATTGATATATTATGTAAAATCAATCAGGTAAATAAAATCATCACCATAAATAAAAATAAATATGTATGTAAAACTAGTTATGCAAGTATCTAAGTACCTATATCATTGCGATAGTTATATTTATTACTCTTTCCTTTATTTTATTTTATTTTATTTTATTGTATAGTTATCAACTAAATAAGTGAGCATTGTACTATTGTATTCTATTGTAGCATTACACTTGTACGAGTGGGCAAGTACTTTTAAAGCTCGGGTAGTTCTGATGCGGTGCTGAAATATTACAAGTGTCACAAGTGCACTGGAAATAATACACTACTGCATTAGTAGATTTGTGTACAGGGAGGGATTCAAATAAAAATATAAAAAAAAAACTTTTTCTTTTTGTAGACAAAAATATTGTTTCGTCTCTTGATGAGACATTATCAATAGTAAACTAAACAAAACAATATAATAATTCACTACAGTGGGAATATTCTAAGAATTGGCAAAGCATTAGGTATTCTGATTTTACTGACCAAGTTGTTAACACTATTAATATTTTTATGGATTTCTAACGTTTCTCTAATAAATTTCTAAAACTAGTATCACAACAATTTAATATTTTAAAAGGATATTCTGCACTGTTATGATAATCTTACACACTTATAATATTTCACACTACTATATTACACGATTTTTAAGATTATACATTTACTGTAGGGCATGCGTTGCATATATGCATGTATGGAAGGCACGCCACTGATATGTTTGGTATATTATAGTGATGTAACGAATGTGTGATTTTAGATATTCGCGAATTCGAATGCGAATGCGAATATTTGTTGCCGACATTCGCGAATGCGAATGCGAATAGCGAATATTGTCTTGCTTAAATTTCTACAATTGCTCAAACATTAAAATTTCTACCCCCCATTGCCGAATTTTCAAAATGGCATAGGAATTTAAAATATTTTAAAACTCCTCGGTTTTCTTCAAGAATATTTTCTTGCAGTGCCTTTTTCTATAATGTAACGGGTTAGTATCCAGTGCTTTTACTGAATACCTATCAGATACTTTATTTATTATTAATTTATTTATTTATTTATTTTATTCTTCACTGTACATTGTTTACAATAATACAAATTTACATAGAAAATATCATTTATACAATTCAATGTACAGAGGGCGAGTTTATCGCTAAAATGCGATGTCTTCAAACTAACCCGGATTTATTACCAAAAGTAATACCTATTCGCAAAACATTCGCATATTTTTTTGCGAATACTTTGAAATATGCGAATTTTCGCGAATGCGAATACGAATATTCATTACATCACTAGTATACTATATTACACAGGAACTTCCTCACAAGTGTCATAACTGTATAATAAACAAGAGAGTGGACCATGAGCATACGGCGTTTGACCGTTCGTGTCCCATAAGACTAAAATTTGAAAAGATAGCAGTTGAAAATACAAATTACCATTGCTAAGGTTGACTTCGGTGAGACAGTCGATTACTTTGGTGATTGCAGTTCGGCCATTGCCAAAAGGTTGACTACCGCTGGTGAATGTCGTAATTATTTGGATTCACGCTGTGACTTGAAGGTTTTTCACATTAACATACGAAGTGTAAATAAAAACTTTGATTCCTTCCTTGTTGAACTAACAGACTTGCGGATGGATTGGGATGTTGTTGTGCTGTCAGAATGCTGGACGGACATATCCTATACGCCTAAGCGGCTGACTGGCTACAGGGAATTTCACTCAGAGATTCATCACAATAGGAGTGATGGGTTGGTTGTCTATGTCAATGATAGGTATTGCAATGCGAGTGTGACGGAGCTGTCTTTACGTGAGGCCAACTGTCTGAGGATAAAGCTTGATGAAACTCGCGTGGTGCTGGCTATATATCGGCCACCTTGTTTTGTTGACAAGAATCTATTCTTGGAGTCACTTGCTGATGTATTGGGGTCTGTTAAATCCTTCAGAGAGTCTATCGTAGTGGGAGATATAAATATTGACATAATAAAGCCTGATGCTTGTGGTGTCAGATATCTGACTATGGTCAGTGAGTTTGGTTACGTCCCAGCTATAGACATGGTAACTAGAAGTCAATCAGGCACATGTCTTGATCATGTGATGGTTCGCGCGAAATCCGAATTGAGATCTGCTGTTTATGAGTGTACTATAACTGACCATTATGCGACAATGATAGGACTGCTGAGTGTTGGTGTGAGTGTGAAGGGAGATAGACAAATGATAGAGAAGAGAATGCTTGACCTCGACAAGTTGGTCCAGATCGTAAATATCGAGTCTTGGGACTTGATAATAAACTCACAGAACGCTGAAGAATCGATGGATAGATTTGTTGAGGTCATGCGGAGACACATTGCGGAGAGCACATCAGTTAAGACAATAAGACCGAGTAGCAGAAATAGACAAATAAAGCCATGGATAACCTCAAGTATAGTGCAGAGTATCAGGAGACGGAATAGGCTCCATCTAGCAGCAAGGGGGGATCCGGGTAACGAGGACTTAAGAAATAAATATATAAGATATAGAAACATATGCAATAATGTGATAGCTGGCGCCAAGAGGTTATACTACGGAGACCAGATACGAGATGCGGGTAATGATTTGAGAAAGGTGTGGAGAGTCATAAGAGACTGTACATATTATGGTAGACAACAACCTCATGAATTGAACAGTGTTATAATTGATGACAGAGAGGTTAAATTCAGTGATGACCCGCAGGCTGTGTGTGATCATATCAATGAGTTTTTTGCAGGTGTGGGACGAGATCTTGCAGGAAGAATTCTGGAGAAGACTGGTGTGACTGAAGAGGTTCTGGCTGGTGAGTTGAGGGTTGGAGGACAACATTCCCCTGCGCATTCGTTTTTTTTCTCTCCGGTGACTGCAGATGAAATTGTTAAGATTATTGGATCGCTAAAAAATAGTCGAGCTACTGGGCAGGATCAGATAACCTCCATTCTTTTGAAAAGGTGTGCCACCCATCTGTCTGGTCCTCTTGCTCACATGGTCAACTTGTGTTTGCTACAGGGAACTTTTCCTAGTCAGTTAAAACATGCAGTTGTGATACCCGTGTACAAGTCGGGGGACGGCAGGGTGGCTGGCAACTATAGGCCAATTTCATTGTTAAGCGTTATATCCAAGGTTTTCGAAAAGGCAATAAAGTCAAGGTTGGAGAAGTACCTCATTAAGTTGAATTTTTTTTCTGCCCATCAATTTGGTTTTAGACCTGGACTGAGTACTCAGAATGCCTTGAACTGTTTTACAAACTATTTGACTGAGGCCCTCGATAACAGGGACAAGTGTCTAGCAATATTTCTCGACCTTGCTAAAGCATTCGATACTGTATCTCATATCCTATTGCTAAAAAAGCTTGAACTGATTGGAATTAGGGGCGTTGCACTGAGTGTATTTGAGACCTACTTGAAAGGTAGAACACAATCTACCAGGGTGGGTGAGTATACTAGTGCTTCGCTGAATGTGGGATGTGGGGTACCACAGGGCAGTACGCTGGGACCAATATTATTTCTTGTGTACATAAACGATTTGTGTGACCTCAGCGTGGGTGGCTCTATTGTCTCTTTTGCCGATGACATGGTTCTCATGTTTAGGGATGTTTCTTGGGATGGGGTGTATGAACGAGCTGAAAATGGTATCTCTCTGGTGGGTAAGTGGCTGAGTGGACATCTGCTAACGCTTAATACTGATAAAACAAAGTATATACCGTTCTCCATCTCGGAGGCGGGTAAACCAGCCTTGCCTGTTCCTCTGAGGTTACACAGGTGTACGCTGGGCCAAATGTGTGACTGCCCCTTCATTTCACCTTGTGAGACAATGAAATACCTTGGTCTGACGATTGATTCGAATTTGAAATGGAATGTTTACCTGGAGGGTCTTTCGGTTCGCTTAAGGAAGTTGATATATGTTTTTAGAATGTTGAGAGATGTCTTGGATGATAATAGGTTGAGATCTGTATATTTTGCGCTTTGTGACTCTATACTGAGCTATGGTGTTGAGTGTTGGGGAAGTGCAGCTGGTGTTCACATGTATCCTGTTGATGTGGCTCAGAAGGCGATTGTGAGGGTTATGAGCCGGGCGCCCTATAGGCATGCATCGGATCCACTGTTTAGGAAATATGGTATCTTGGATTCCAGGCAAACATACATCAAAAATGTTGTTACGCGTTACAGGAGAGCCTGCCCGGGAGAGGCTGCTTGGGTGGACCGGCGTGGTACTCGCTCGGTCACAAGAGGTACTATGTTTGTTCCGCCAGTGAGAACAACCTTGGGACAGCGCTCGGCAAGGTATCTTGCCCCGAGGCTCTACAACTCTGTTCCCGAGCAAATAAAGTTGCTCGGTGGGTGGAGATGCTTCAGCCGGTGGCTAAAGGTTTGGCTGCTTGACACAGGTAGAGAGGAAGCAAAAAGGAGGCTATTTTTACATGTTGTGTAATTTTTTGTGCGATTTCAAGGTGAATTGGTAGATACGGTACTTTCTTGATGTTTTGTAGCGGCTTGCCTCGATACAGGCATTCGCCTAGTGAGGTTGCTGCGGGTTATGACTGCATAGTCCTGATTGACTTGCTTGTTCCGGCGCGCACGCTCAGTCACATATCTGTTTTGGCTGCCTGTTATGCATGTTGGATTGGTGTCTTGTTGTTTTTTCTTTTTTTAATTTTTTGTATAACTTTTGTAATAAATGACAAACATGTGGGCTTGGTATTATATAGCAAGGGGTTGGATGATGAGTGCGGGTTGAGTAGGATAATGCATTGTCTTTGATTTGTGATTGTGTGTATTGTTTCTGTCCATGTGTGTTTTATGACGTTTTGTAATAGTGATGTATGAATAAATAAATAAAATAAAAAATATATTTGTATGTAATGATGAATGTCGTTTCATGGAGCACCCAACAAAAATTGTTCTCTCACCCTTTACCATAAGTTTTTAAGTGTTTTATAAAAGGCAGATGTCCAAGAAAAAGAAATTTTACAAACATCTCGAATTCAGCAATGAGGTTTGCCATCTCTCCTGAATGTCTTAAGTACCTAGTCAGAATTTAAGATATAAATAAAAATCCGAACACCTGTCCTTTTACAGGACATTCGAAAACTTACGGAAAAGAGTGGAAAATCAATTTTCTGACGACTTCTCCATAAAACAAAAATACAGTAAATTAAAAAATATTATTTATTGAACGTATTGTTTTTGGTTAGCAAATTTGTTCATCTATCCTTGATTCGGCCCTGTCCAGCACATTCACCAAGTTGATTTCCAGTAAACTAAGAGGGAGTTAACACAATGCATCAGCACTGTAACTCTTCAAGTTCTCATATACAACAGAATCTATACTTATGTCTACAACGATATACTTACAATGCTATAGCAACCTCGCTACGCCATCTATTACTTTACCATCACGGCATATCTCACAAGTGGGGTACCCAGCGGAAGAAATAAACGTAAAAATTGTCTTCTAAGTGCCAATAAAAAAGAAGATATTCGGGATGAGCAAGGTGCATGGTAATCCATAATATTTTTATGATTGATAGGATGAATAAAAAATATACATATTTTACAAATAATTTAATTTTGATATAACAAAGAGTAGGTACCTAAATAAATCTCGTCAGCCGGCTATTTAGTTTTTTTAAGTAAAAAAGTTATGTTGGTAATAAATATTTGTTTTCATGTTTTATCAAATCAAAATGTTCGCAGGGTAACAAGTTTTGAGAGCTTTACAACCAAACTTGTTGAAAATTGAATATTTAACCGTTTTTGCCAAAGAGCGGCTTTAAATATTTCGATAATGATATAAATATTATTGGTAAATTAAGACGACGTTGCAACCGATTTTGTACAAATAGGTTTAACTCATTTTACCTAACTAGTGTTCATGTGTCTATGTACTTAAGTATTCATCCCCATTTTATATTAAAAATGAACAACCTCTAAAATATAATCAATGAGGGTTAGATATATAATAACACATAAAGGTACCGATACATGACAAAGAAGTAAAAATGAAGACATCAAAAATTCAATATATACCTATACCTTCCTATAGTATCGAGCTTACAAGTATTAGGCACTATATACATAGAAGGGACTTCCGTTGTCGCTCTACCTATAGATACCTACCTATTAAGCGGTTACTAAAATATTATAATATTAAATATAGATAAGTATATTAACCAAAATGGTTAGATACAGTCAAACCACTACTACTACTATACCATCACGGCGTATCCCACAAGTGGGGTAGCCAGCAGACCAGATGCATATAATAAACATGCAAGCTGTCCTCTCGGTGTCAATATAAAATCAAGACATTCAGGATGGGTGGCAAATCTCATCGCTGAATTTAAGATGTAAAATGTCTTAATTTTTTCGAACACCTGCTTTTTACAGGACACTCGATAACTTACGGAGAAGAGTGGGAGACCAATTCTTTACCGGGTGCTCCACGGTATAATCACTTTTTCGATTCTAGGATAATGGAATTATTGAAGTTATCCCGGGTCTTGTTGTTTAATGTAGGCATGCGATATGTTTAGTGCATCATCATCATCATCATCGTCGGTCCCTCAATCCTGAGGATCGTGACCATCATGCCACGTTCTGTAAACCATCTGTCTCCACCTTGAGCGATCCTCCGCCATGTGCAAGGTCCAGTGTATTATACATTTTTTATTTATTGAAAATTCCATACATAAAGTAAAGAATGTTTAAGAGCTGAGACAAAGTTAAAAACTGATTTGGTCTGCCTTGGTACGCCCAGTTAGGTAGATTTTATGACATGTTATGTTTAAATACTGTCAAATAAATAAACATGTCATGTATAGACAATTCACACAGATCGGGTCAGTCCCAAACTAAGATTCGAATCTTGTTTTATAGGTAGGTACGGACTAACAAAAGCTGGCACGCAAATTAATAGAGTCACCAGTAGATTAAATATATATTTTTTTTTCATTTTAATCCCTTATTATAATAAACTTCCACCAAAAACCGTTAGTCAATAAGTTAGACATTATTTTTCCTTGAAGTTTTAGTGTATTATCAAATAAAACTCAACACATATTTTGAATTTTGTAGAAAAGCTTAGATAGGTAGGTACATATTTTTACCACAAGAAAGTCTATGTTATATATACATACATTCACACCAGTGGCATGTCTTCTATACAAGTCCAAAAACTGAGCTTTATCCAAACTTAATAATCTAAAAATAATACTCTAAATAATGCGCGCACCGTGTACCTACATATGTAAGTGAATTCGATGCGATGTCGTCAGAAGCATCAAACAAACGTCGCTACATGTATTAATGAGCTGTGCTGCATTATCTGTTTCACTACACGCATTGTTTCTAATGAGGCTTATTTTTTTTTGTCTCACTCGAATACTTTTGGCGTACAGTACTCGACCAACGCTCTCTTGTTTTTACGATTTATACTCTGGATAGAGATACATTCCAAAATGCAAAGTTGTATAAAATATTAAATAATATTCAAATTAGGTATACCCAAAATGCAAAGTTGTGGAGAAGATTAAATAATATTCTAATGATAAGATTGATAATGACCTGATAAGTCGAAAGACGTCTCTCTCGTTTTATAATATTTATGATAGAAAGAAACACTTGTTTCAAATTACCTAATTATGAAATTCTACTACATGTGGATCGACACAATTTAATGATACGTGTACGACTTCCAAAGTTAAGCATCATTGAAAAGGATCGACTCTTGGATTGGTGACAATAATATGGCAATGTTGAGTCAAATTTTCATTGTTTTTTTTTTCTTTTAATACCTACAACTTATAAGGTAAAATACAATCATATTTTTCACCTTATTTCTACGTAATAACATTGAAGTTGGGCCTAACCAGTGTAAAAATCTTAGACACGTCACTGACATATGCATATAAAATATTTCCCCTTTTTAGCTATGCATACCTACTATAGGTGGGTATATATTTAGATACATAATATCAGCTATGTATGTATGTATATACATATTATATATTCTTTTACTACCCCATAGGTAGGTGTTTGCAGTCCCCTCTGTGACTTTATTCTATTGTACCTACCCCATAGCTGTTCCAACCCTCTCAATGTTGTTAATATTATTATTATTATTACTGGTATATTCTACCCACTCCCCTCTGTGAGTCTACTTACTAATACAGCCTTTGCTTGCTACCCCTTACCCCCCACTATAGGTACACTTGCACGAACAGGATTTACGATACATTTTACGAGCAAATTACTACCCCTGTCTATAAGAAGTTGGCAGGGGTTGTAAACAGTGGATTTCTTTATTATTTTTATGAATAAAAAAATATATTTTGTTGCTTGTCAAGTCATTTGTAAGAATACAGAAAAAGTCGATAACCAATGTATCTATTTTAAAATTAGTTCCTTATGTTTATTAACTATCTATTGTCATTATTAGTAGACAGTATTCAAATGTCGTTTACGTGGCAAATATCAGCTGTTTATACCATCACAGCATATCCCATAAATAAATAAAAAACAGATATATTTAACATGTAAGCTGTCCAGCCAAATATTATTTTTGGTGATCCGACCTACATATCAGATCTCAAAGATTGGCATGGATCGCTTACGTCGTCAGATCCAGAGAAGAAAGGTCAATTAAATGTATTCTGCAGGGTATACCCGAAGACAGAAGATCATTTGGCTATTGGATAACATCGACCGAGGTCTCGAGAAGCTAAATGCTAAAGACGACTGGCAATCCACTGTTTAAGATAGAAAGGTTTGAATATGTATTGACGACCGGTGTGGCGCAGAGGCTAACGCACTTGCCTTTGAGTCACGAGGTCCCGGGGTTCGATTCCCGGCCAGGGCAAAATGAAGAATGACCTTTTTCAAATTGTCCTGGGTCTGGGTATTACATGTATATGTGTTCAGTGCATTGTATATATGTGTATCCTCGTGTTAGTACCTATAATACAAGACTCATATCTGAGTTTGGGACTAGCTCGGTCTGTGTGAAATTGTCTATACATGTTATGTTATGTTATGGTATAGTAATAGTAGTTTTGTATTCAAGAAAATGTGTACTACCCCTGACACTGAACGTCGTTCGCCGTCGAGGCGCATGTACTCTACTTGCTACATATATCTATAAAGCGTCTATATTATATTATATATGCAGCGTCGTGGCGCTGAACGTAACGTAGGGGTGCTTTGGTTTCCTTTACTGTAGGTGTACCTATGTAGCCGTCGCTACCTACAATATCTATAGATATGTATGTTAATACATTTATATACATATACAGCAAATGTATAATATTGATAAAAGTTGGTTTAGAAATATTATTTCTGCGGTTTTATCGTTTATTTACTAAGTATGTACATATATTGTTTAGTTTAGTTATTTATTTTATATAAATTTTGAAATTGAATGGAATTGGGTTGGTCGGAAGAAATTGCGCCTCTGCGATATACCAGCCCTATGTTGGTATATTGATTGGTATATTTTATTTTGTCATATTTATGTGTAAAATTGCTTGGAATCAATCAACAGTAAAGAATAAAAAAAAATGAATAAATAAAAAAGTTCCAAGATTATAAAAAAGTTTCTTGTTTTTCTGGAAGAGTTTAAGAGTCTTACTGTAAAACACAGGCTATTTTTTTTACTAACCTCTGTGGTTGAGATGGATACTCCATAAATAATCCAACCTACGTATCAGATCCCAAAGATTGGCATGGATTGCTTACGTCGTCAAATCCAGAGAAGAAAGGTCAATTAAATGTATTTGGTAGGGTTAACCCGAGGGCAGAAAACCGTTGGATAGACATAGGCAAAGCCTATTGGATAACATCGACCGAGATCTAAAGAAGCTAAATGCTAAAGACGACTGGCAATCCACTGTTTAAGATAGAAAGGTTTGAATATGTATTCGTTTGGAGGTCAATGACCTACAAGGGCTGTTCGGCCATCGGAATTAATTAAGTAAGTAATTTTTTTCCTTTTAAATTCGGTACTAATGAATATTATTTCATCCATCTTGAATGTCGTGCGTTTTTTTTTATTGCGCACAGCGGGTGACCTATATGTTTATTTCATTCAGTGACTACCCCACTTGTTCGAAGAGCAGTTTTAAACCCAATCGGAGGACCGCGTTTACACAATGTACCATTGTGCAAAATGCACTCGGAAGAAGCGACAAAGACGTCGCAACGCTTATGATGCTGTCCATGGATAACATCATTATAGTAATTATTTAGTCCACCAATCGAGATACATTTATTGCAAACCGTAAATTCATATGACAGTTTTAATTGAAACAAAAAATGGGTATAAAATAATTAAACAGTTTTTAAAAGCTGTAAGAAAAAAAATATAAGATCAGCAATACCTACCTATTATATTTGAATTCACTTTTGAACATTGAAAAATGAAATCGCTCAATAAAACATCTGTTGTATATATCAAAAATTCATTACATTATAGGACAAAGCACTTTAAGAAAGTTACCTACAGACTCACTAGAAACAGTCATAGATAAGTTGTCACTTAACTTACACATTAATATTGTTAATATATAACTAGATTATTCTCCAAGGCACCAGATGATGAAGTCTTGTAGTATGCGAAATAAATCTTTACAAACAGTTCACAAATTGCACAAAAATTCTCTTCATATTATTTCACACATTTTCATAAAGCATCTCTTAACAACATCTTTGATTTAGTAATGAGGTGTACCACCCATTTGAAATGTCGTATTTTTATTGCACGGAGCTGACGATCCGTATAAATTTTACATACAATAAATACATACAATGCCTTAATCCTTCATTTTGTAGTAAACATGACACATATAATGTTCTACTTAGGACTAAGAATGTAATTAGTTATAATTAAGTTTAGTATTAACTGTTCACATTTAGTATTAATTACACACATTAATGCCAATTCTGAATCTTAATGAACTAACTAACTAACTAAAAAGTTGATTAATATTAGTTATTATGTAGTATTCAGCATTAGTTACGAACTATAAACAACTATAAACTCGATAACCACCAAGGGCAAACGGTAAAATCTATGGGACAAACAAATATTAGTCGGTGATGCCGCAATAAAAATGTTTTTCACATTCCGATTTACACTTCTGGCAACAATTTTATAGTTGTCGCGCGTGAAAATTGTAAAATGTCAGATTTGCCGATATATCTTGGCGTCCGTATTTGCGTCGGTGGTGGTGTAATTTTACAATTTATATGTACATGCTAAGAGTTGCCCTAAAAATATAAATTTTTACTTTTAATTGAAAAAACAACTTAACACTTCCAAAATATAGCAATATTCTGCGGTAAAATGACCATGATTATGAATGATTATGCCAAATCCAACTTATTTTAGTCGTCGGCTGTCAACTTAAATTCATTCTGAATACGAAATCCATAGATTCTCGAAATTTATAGTTGTACTAAGGTGTCAAAATGAACTAATGAACTAAATTAGTACGGAAAACTGTGAATACGAATTAGAACTAATTATCATGACTCGACTATCTTCTCACACTTAGTTGACTTAGTTAGTGCAACTAAACTATTTTTTGATTCAGAATTGGCCATATTGTCAACATAATATCATGCATTGTTTTGGTAAGATGGAAGTTTATGGGTAAAGTTTTAATAGTATATATATTAAATAGATTTTTACAACAACATAAAATATCACTATACACAGCAACACTTAAACAAACTGTCATTAATTTAAAAACTAGAATGCGCAAAAACAATAAATACTAAAATAATTTTCTTGTTGCATAATAAATAACGCGACGACACACGGCATTCCACGTCGACACAATTATTACACTAAATAATAACATAAATAAAAATAAAATTTATACCATTTGGATATAAACATAAAATTATTTTAATATAAAGCTACTACATATCCACCTATATGAAAGATGTCCCTCTTAGCTGACATAATGTAAAAAAAATATTAAATTTGAAATGATTACGTACTTAAATATATATATATGAAAATATGTCTAATTATTTTACAGTAATTCTGTCAAATTATGTATTTGTCTTTTATTCTCGTTTTCTATAACTTGACTTATTCTTCTCGCTGTCTGTTGTCAGAGGTGAGACCCAACGATGTAAGTCAGTTAATATTTGGTTAATTTTTTTTATTTTTTTTACGCGGCGGCAGAATTGCCATCCACACTTCTCAGCATTATACAACCAGATAAGTCTCCATATGATCAGTCATGGTCACACAAAAACTTAACAGTCTAATGCCGGGAAAAATTCACCTATCCAGATATACAGGATATCAAAGGATTAGGCTCAGAACGCGAGTTCAAAATACCAGCATTGTGCCTGAAATATCTGTGTTCAAAAACTTTTTTACAATATTACAAGTGTTTATTATAATAGATTTTTGAATTTTAATAAACAAATTAACCGGTAAATCTAATTTTTGTAAATTATTTATTAAAGATTTCGGAGTTACCCCTGTAGCTGACATGACTAAAGGTATTATATAAACGGACCGAGAATGCCAAATATTTTTTATTTCTCCTGCTAGTTCTGTATATTAACGTATTTTTTCTGCGACGGTTGATGTGACAAACAGTCTTTCTTTTTTGAGTTCTATTCTCCGTTGATAAGCGTCTAACGTTTTGCAACCCTGTCATTTTTGAGTTCTGACCTCCGTCGATAAGCAGCCTCCTTTTTGCAATTCTGTCATACTTTTTGATATTTAAATATGAATCAAATGAATTTGTTAAATATTCCTTAACAAAACTGAGGATGTTATGAAACTTTTTAAATTTCTATACCCTTTCGAAAATTTGTAGAAAGTGAAGTAGAAATATGAGACCTAAAAGATTTTTTTAAGGTTTTCACTTTTGAAAACTCGACCAAATCATAAAATTCTAGGAATTGAAGAGAGACTCACCTTATACCTCCAACTCTAGGTATGTAAAACCCAAAAAAGTATCAAAATATAATTATATTTACACCACTGGTGACTTGAAAAAGCCTTTCGCCAAGATTTGTTTATTATGCAATTTTTTGTTGTTGTTATATTGATAGCCTCCTTAAAAGTTCCGTTGCTAATTGATATTTTTGTGCTCCTTTTATCCACAATGAAACAAGAGGTATTGAAATTTGTTAAATTTTTCTTTCTTTCTCACTTCTTCTAATTAGATTTTGTACAATGTTACATTTTGTAAACATGGTTCTCCGATCGAGATATCTGAGTAATTTCACCACTATTGGACATAAAATAATCACTAACTTCATTTAAATCAAATTTATAACGTCACATTTTCTGTTTCATTTAGGTAAAACATTTGACTTACGTTTTACAGCCTCTATTTCTACAAAAAATACGACTTTTTACGTAGGTATCTCTACACTTTTTTTTCAATATATTCTTATTAATAATTATAATAACTATATGTGATGAACAGATGACAGATGGCGAATGTATTATTGTTATTACTAGCGCGTAATTGTACATGATTGCAATATTACCTGCTTCTCTCCAAATTACCTAGTAGGTACTTAACCATATAAAAAACTTACGACTTCCTTATACCATATAATAGAGTAAAACGAATAGTAGATATATTTGACCGAATACTGAATATTATGCAAGGTCATGTGCCAAATAACCTAATGACGATGATGATTTTGGATGATTTTATTTTGACGCCGTTGAACAGTCCCTAGATCGTCTCAAGGGCGCCAGTGAAGAGTTCGGTAAAACAATAATAATAATAATAACTAGACAACTTATTTATGATGCGCCCCTTTGTGGAAAAACCACCGCAAGGGCCCATTCAAGAATCATAACACCTCCTGAACAATAGGGTTTTTAACCTCGCCTTGAACATCTCCACACTCTCCAGAGTTCGCAATTCATAGGGTATTTTGTTCCACAGCAACGGACCAGCCACACAGAAGGCACGGTCAACATAGTTGGGCAATGTATTATTTTAAACGTATATTCTAATATTCAGCAAAACAATGATGAGAGCGTGCTGTACCTACTCCCGACCACGCATCTTCGTGTAGGTACAACATAGACAGACTTGCAGCGTGGTAATTTTTTTCGAAATTTTTGTGTTCCAGCATTAATAATAACAATATTAAAAAAAAATGATCTAGAGTTTGTGTGTTCACATTGTGAAAAGACATTTTAAACATATTTGATATCAATAAAACACTGTTTACTTCTCACTATTGATTTACTAATACTCAAGCGCCCTCGTCAAGTTAGCTTGACATTTTCAAGAGAACTTCGACAAACAAAAGAGAAGTTCTCTTGAAAATGTCAAGCTAACTTGACGAGGGCGCTTGAGTATTAGTAAATCAATAGTGAGAAGTAAACAGTGTTTTATTGATATCAAATATGTTTACAATATTATAATACTGTTTCTCTCCATATTAAATTAAATTAATTAATTAGACATTTGAGGATTAATAAAATTATGCGTCTGCCAGCTGACAATGAAATAGCAACAATCTACATGTTATTAGTTCCTTCCAGTTTTACACTTAAACTATTCGGCAGAAGACCGAATAATAGTAGACTAAATATTCGGTATTCGGTCGAATAGTAAAAATGTTGCCGAATAGGCAGAATACCGAATAGTTGCCTAATATTCGTTGCATCTCTACTACCTATATAATAATAATTATTAAAAATATATGCATTGCAACGAAATATTTTTTATTTCCATGCGTTCAATACAAAAAATAAAACTTATTTATTGATTGTCAATTATTGTAATTTTCGTCGCCGATGTATAAAGAAAAAAGTAACTTCTTAACATTCTCAAAGGAAGTTTGTTATTTTTTACAGAAAATAGTGTATTCTATATCTACGTATGACGTATCCTTTGTAGGGTAGGTAGAGAGACATGCTTTCGTAAAAGAAAATATGTATTGAACAAAAATTCGTTCTACTCCACAAAAGACACTGTATGAAGATTATCAATGTATTATTTCAAAAGTTAATAATTTTATCTTTATAAGTAAAAGAAAGTTTATTCGTCAATAAGCTGGCCGGAAACATCTCAGTTAAGTCATAAAAGCTTGCATAAGTTTAATTTATTTATAATTTAAATATTTTCAATAACCATGATATAAAAAAAAACTAATTAAATATCTGTCACATTAAATACAACTTATACAATTTTTTTTCCATTACTCTTTTAACTAAAGGGTCATTCACATTAATCATGTTGAGTGATCACTCAGGATGGATCATCGAAAGTGAAAAGTGTGAACAGACGTTTCATCCTCAGTGCATACTCGGGATGACGGATGAAAGCGATTACCACCCGGCATTTGTTTATGAAAACCTTTCACTGAAACGACCGGAAATAAGTTTTTGTTTATCAATTTATAAAAAATAACACAAATTGTACAAGTTTTACTACTTTTAAAAATGAATTGACCTTGTTACGACTTATCTTCATGTAGATAAAATTTGTAAGCGTTTGAGATCCATAGCTGGTAAGTTGTATAGAATTAAGTACTTTGTGCCTAGAACTACACTCAAGTTAATATACAAGTCTTTGGCAGAATCTTTGATTAGGTATGGTATTAGTAGCTGGGGTAACTGTTCTAATACTAATTTAAAAAGGGTAATGCTCGCACAAAAATCGATCTTAAGATTAATTGTTAGTAAAAATGTATGTACCGCGGCGCGTAATAATATTTCGTTATACTTTAAAAAGTTGAATATTTTGTCTGCTAAAGGCTTGTTTTGGCAAAAGATAGTTCTTGACCAGTTTTTGAAAGATGAGTATAAGACAAAACCGCGGCATGCTCATCATACTAGATTTAAATCGAATGATGGATACTTGGTACCAAAATATAATAATAAATACGGTAAGAGAACTTTAGAATATAACGTGCCTAAATTGCTTAATATGATGCCGACATCTATTAAGAAATGTGGTAGTAAGATTGCAATAAAAAGACTTGTCAAGGAATGGCTGCTGAAATGTGCATTTGTATATAATTGAAATTTTGTAAATACTTTAGTTGTTAAGTTTATGTTCGATGCTTTGGATTAGGTTGAAATAAATTATGTATATATTGTTATTTTGTAAGGAACGCGCCGACAAATCTATTTTAATGGATTTGGCGCGACTGTATATTTGTATTTAATGTTTATATTATATGAAATAAATAAAATAAAAAAAAAAAAAAAAAAAGTCATTGTCAAACAAGAGTTTATTCCTTGAAATAAATTAACGTTCACTTAATCAATAAGTTTTTTCCTATTAAGTGTTCATTTTCTCTATGAAAATGTGTAAATTAAATGACAGAATCATAAACAAAACGAACGTGTTATTGTGTGTTTACGAAAATTTTATAATTTTTTTTATTACTGTTATTTTTCATATAATTTTTCATATACAACATGACCGTGAGTATAGACATTACAGTGAAAGCATAGGATGAAAAGTGTGAATAGACGTATTCACTTTCGATAAACAACTGCAATTCTTTCACTATGGATGATCATCTGAAGTGAAACAATGTGAATGCAACACAACACAACAATGTATTGATTAAATGGACTATTGAATCCATTGATAATTGATATTTTAATAAATACACAAATTAATAAAATATCTTATACATTTGTCAATCAAACTTTTTCTTATTATTTAATGACTTATACAATGTAGGCTTTGAAATTAAATACTCGTAAAATAAACCTTTCAATAAATTTTAAATAAGTAGGTAACTACCTACTTCAATAGATCTTTCAATTAATTTTAAATAAGTAGGTACTTGTAAAAAAGTAATTGTTTTCCCCTACATATATATAGTACCTACCTACCTATATAAAGTTTGATTTATCAAGCGACGGTTTTTGGTGAAAGTTGATTAAAATAAGAAAATAAAATTAAACAAAATAGTCAGTAATTGCACTGATAACTTTATTAATATGGGTTTTTGTGTTCTCTTTATTACCAACGTTTATTAGACATTCTCAAAACATGACCCAGTAAAGATCATCGCATCCCCTGTATTACAGAAA
This sequence comes from Athripsodes cinereus, assembly GCA_947579605.1. NCBI lineage: Eukaryota > Metazoa > Arthropoda > Insecta > Trichoptera > Leptoceridae > Athripsodes > Athripsodes cinereus. The sequence continues at coordinate 2,443,596 of OX388307.1, forward strand.
TATCAGAGTGCGTTGGCACAGTGACCACCCTGTCTGCTTAACATATGACCAGCCCTCTGCAATTTCTGCTGGGAGACTTTATTTATTTATTTATTCTTCTTGCACATCATCATATTTACATAACAGTGTTAACAAAATAATATGAAATTTTAAAAACTAGGACGATGTGCAGTGGCGAGATTATCACTATAAAGTGATTTCTTCCATCTAACCACGACACATTGACACAAACCTATAAAAAACAAATTTACTTACAAATATATATATACATACATATAACATTAATACACAACAAAAGAAAAAAACAAAATTTAAAATAATATTTGACACACATCAAACATGTGGTAGGGATTATGGATCAGAGGAGGGGGGGGGGGCTAGGGAACGGATACTCAGTTAGAAGATATAATTTTTTCCTTAACACAAGATTTAAAAACATTGAGCGATTGTATTGTGAAACTCTATGCGAAGAAGGAAGATTGTTTCAACAATGAGCACCATAAACTGAGAATGATTTCGAGAAATAATTGGTACTGTGTGTAGGAATTGCCAGAAGACGCTCGTTATTGGATCGCAATGGTAGGCCATGGCTCGCTAAACTTTCGAAACTTTCTTTTAAATAGTAGGGAGAAGACGTGGAATAGAGTATTTTGTAAACAAGTGATAGAATATGAAGTTCACGTCTTTGATGCACAGTTAGCCACTTAAGGTTGACTCGATACTGGGAGATATGATCAGACCTCTTGAGATTGAAAATAAATCGGATACCATACCACATTTATCAACAATGTCGACGACTTTTACCTTTTGTCGGATGATTTCATTTATTATTTTTTCTCTCAAGCTAATGCCTACCTGATTGACAATGTCCTCATAAGACGAAAGACGTCTCTCTCACATAATAAACCATTAGTAGAATGAAACACTTGTTTTATTATTTCGTAATGCCTACCATTTGTCTGTCCATGGCACGCTGTACACACCTCAGTTTTCATTTATTCGCAAGTGTTGACATCATAATAGTCTCTAGTCCAGTGATTCCCAAGGTGGGGCGTACGCCCCACCGGTGGGGCATCACAATTAAAAAAGAGGCCGGTGGGGCATATGACTTATGAAATGACTACGGTGGGGAATGGCATGAAGAAGGTTGGGAAACACTGCTCTAGTCCATATTATATCGACGGTCCAAATCCACACATCAAAAGACGAAAATTCGAAAATTTTGATTTAATTGGTTATTCATAAAATCAACTCCACTCTATCAATTCCACAAACAAATAACTGTAAAAAAATATACGGTACCCTTTATATATTAAATATTTAATCAATGAAAAAAAATGTAGGTAGGTAGGTACATACATATTACATACATACCATCACACCGCTTCCCTCGCGGGGTAGGCAGAAAGGATCGAGCCCCACTTCCTTCAATGCTTGCATACATCTTTTGCTTCCTCCTATTCGATGTGCTCAACACGTGACCGTCCCCGTTGACGACGTTGCGAGAACGTGTCAATTTTCGTAGCTACTTGTGTATTTTAGCTACGAAAATTGATGCGTTCTCGCAACCTTGTCTTGTTTGAACGAAAACGTAACGCTTAAATGTGTTTTGACTAGGGGCCCTGTAGGATTTGATTTAAATGATCTTGCCATTTAATCCTCGGACGTCCACGTTTCCGAGCACCATTCCTCTCAGCCAAATATAGGTAGGTACATACCTATTTCCAATTGCAAAAACAAATATTTCAAATTGTTTGGTTATTTAACGGAACAAAGACAACATTATGCCTCTAACAGTGCAATTATTATATGGTATATTTAACTTATTATTGTGTTTTTAAAGCATAATATAAATATACCAAAATTACAAAAATGGTGATTTCTCGAAAGGCTTGGTTTGGAGTGGCCAGAGGTCCTGGAAGCAGCGGTGGACAGGGATCTCTGGAGGAGGTACCTAAGCGCAAGGGGCCCCCGACCCAACTAGGACAAGGGGAAGAAGATGTATATGTATGTATGTGATTTCTCGAATATAAGACATTTCGACATGTTGAGTTGTGGAACTGGACCGTCGATGTTATCACTGGCAGGACACAGGAATCGTAAAGCTTTCTCTGACTTATGAGGACTTCATTATTCTTCAATATATATTTAAGTTTATACTATGCAAGCCATCCTCATGCTGTCCGTCTAGAAAATATCTTTTAAACAATTATTAAATCAAAATTATTTAAAAATGATTAAATCAAGATCTCTTTTTATCCCGACAGCTGTATCCTTATTTATATACATAGTACATCCTTTTCCGAGACCTCATTATGAATACACCATGTAGTCCTTTTTTATTTAAAAAAAGGCGACTTGATGACTCAAAATTGTAGGTGTCGTGGTCCCAATGGGCTCCCGCTATGTCATTAGACTGGTCCCAAAAATAATAATAAAAATCGAAAAAAAAAAACACAGTGACTCGAAATAAAATTGGTTAGGATAATTATAAGGTAAGTAGTAAGTATCTGAGTCTATATTTTTATTGTATTCTTAGAAGAAAAAAAATGTTTTATGTTTATGTATTATCAGGTTGGTTGAAAACCAAAAAATATATGTTTATTCTCGTACGATGTCTATTTAACTGAGAGACGACATTATATTTTAATCCAATTTTTTATTTATTACCCTCATGGAGTATAATATCTTGTAGGTAAATTCGTCTCGTTTTTAAAATACACTTTACTTCACCCACATTCATTATTATTCATTACTGACAATAAGACGATTCTTACAAGGATCATCACAGTTGAAGGCCAATGTGATCCCAGAAGAAAACTAACACTATCCAGACGATAACATAACTACAATATACCTTCAATTTTCCTGACAAACTCCGCATATCTAGACAGACCATTAAACATATTTTGAACAGCCCCAGTAGATATATACTTTTTTCGTCATTCTTTCACTATTCATCCTCTCCAAATGTCCAAACTAGGGCATGTACAAAAAATATTGTAGTCGAATCAATATGATTATTTTTCATCCCATAATTAATGCTGTTTACACGACAAGACAAGTTAATTGGTACTGAAGAGACTCGTCTCTGCCCTGTACTTCCGAGAGAAGATTTTAAGGGTAAAAAAAGTAGCATTTAATTATTTTAACTGACAAGTTGTCGCCAACGTTTATTTTCGCCGTCAGAAAACAAAAAAAAAAGTACTAGTCTGCATAAGAAAAATCTAATAAAAATTAACATTAACATAATTTTGACGATGAAACAAAATCTTTATGTTAATTTATTTTTTCTAGGAAACAGCGTTGCGTTTCGACCGTGCGTTGATGTTACACATTATCATCTATGCGTCATTATTGTTTCTTCTTAGTTTCGCTTTTATGAAAGTTTGTCGGGCCATTTTCATTAGACCCTAATTTAATTTAATCATCATACAAATATTTTAGTCTGCTCCTAAATGTATTATGTTATTGTACCAATGAGTGTACCAACATATGCAACACGGAGGACATCGTAAGATGTTTACGGTTTTAATATTCTCTATAGACACCTTCACTAGACAGAAAATTAATAATAAATACCCTCTATACTAAACTCCATCTTTTAAACATATTTTTAAATAATAAAATCATACCTACATTGATATCAAAGGATCTCTAGTAACACGTATTTTTCCTTCACCAAGTATATAAATTAATTTATTTTAATCTTTTTGCACATCATCAGTGGCGCATTTCTTTTATTAGCAAACGGGAAAGGTGTTTTGAAGTTAAAGAGTCGGTTTAGGCTGGTTTAAGAGCACTTTATCAATATCAATACCACATTACGTATACATCATTTTCTGTTCATTTAAAATGAATTAATTTTTAAATTTATAAAAAATTTCGCCATTCTTTAGATAGATAAATATGAAGTTTTATTATTATTTTGATTTGTTGTCAAAAATATTTTTTTATCCGTTGTTCTTATTCGCACGGCGCAACCATATCAAGCCAAAGTGACATACGTCGAGAGCATGATAATTTTTTTATATTTTTTTATTTTTCAAGACTCATAAAACGCGAAATGTTGGTTTTTTGATGGTTTTTACATTTTTTTAATCGTCTTAAATAATGTTACATATTCACGGAAAAAATATATGTTATAGATCAATTCTTTTTCTATTGAATGGTAATGTTTTGAGTTTGGATAGTTTATTTATTTTTTTGATAAAAATTCCGAAAAAAATATCAATTTTTTGTTTTCGAATCATTTTGCTTGAATACCGGGTGGAACAGCGACATATTTTTTTTTTGTTATAATGCCTAATAATATTTTGCAGTGAAATGTCATGTAAATATTTTCAACAAATATCAAAATCAGCTTTAAAATTAAAAAAAAACCTTCAGTTGAGGAACAATTCATATTTGTATGACGTCTTTATTTTTGTCCAAAGAAAGAGAGAGTCTTATGCTTTATCTATACGCGCATGAGAGAAAATGACACAGTCGGTTTCGAGCCGACTCGAAACTTAATTTCGATTTGTACAATAATTTCCTATGCGAAATCGGGTTTAAGGCTAGTTTAATACCCAGTAAAAAGATTATCATAAAAAGGTCGACAAATTAACGAAAGTGATGGTAAAAAGGCGTCTGTCGCCATTGAGAATTAGTGTGAAGCTAATTATGACGTCTGGATAACATTTTGTTTAACAAATTATTAATTTTGTCAATACCTTATTTTGGTTTTCAGACTAAAATTATGTAAATGAAATAATTATATGTGCCTGCATATCAAGCAGTTTACTAATAAAATTACCGTAGAGTCGCCAGTCTCCCACTCTTTTCAGTCAGTTTTCAGGTGTCCTAAAAAAGGAAGGGGTTCGTAAAACATCATGTATCAAGACTTTTTTTATCTGGGTTTTGTTATAAACCCAAATACAACTTTATACACCTTCCACAGTAAGCTAAAAGCTTTTACATGTGTTATAAATGAATACAGTAAACATGTAAGTTTTATCTTTACCAATTAAAAACTAGAGCATTCAGAATGGTTGGCATATCTCATCATTGCTGAAGTGAAGAATACAACGATGGTTTAAAGCACAGAAGACACATGTCCACATTTGACAGTTTAGAGAAAACAGGGTTTGAAAGTTTGAGATTCAAAATTAATTAACTAATTTTAAATTAATTCAGAAGATGTCCTTGGTGGACATGTGCTTTTTAAGAATCAATTATGTCGATATTATTACATTCTCAAATATCTTATGTGACATGTTACATCTGTGCGCAAAAAAATGATAATTTAAGAATGTTTGGCATCTGGTTTTTGTTAAATATTTCGATAATGATATAAGTAATTATGTAATCAGGACATAGACGACGTTGCAACCGATCTTGTATTATATTAACTCATTTTACCTAAATAGTGGACATGTGTCTTTTGTGCTTTAAACCATCGACAAATTAATACCATATTCATCATGACTGTGTTACAAACACCTACCTTAAAAATTTGATATTTTTAAACCGACGGTTCTTGGTGGAAGTTCATGTTGAATTTATTTATAAATAACACACTTCTTTAGAATATCCACTGTGACTTTTTATTGGACGAGAGCCGGCTTTCAAGAGCTTCCGCTCTCATCATCAGGCTAGCGAAAAGTTTTTTTTACGTACAGTTTTTTTACTTTACGATAGCCTGATGATGAGAGCGGAAGCTCTTGGAAACTGGCTCGCGTCCACTAAAAAGTCACAATGGATATATATCTACTAAAAAAGTGTTATAATTTTAATTAACACCTACCTTTTTTGTCCTATTGTTGAGTACTGAACGCATATAAGAAACATTCTGGTCATCTTCTTCGTGCCATAAAAAAGACATTCAGGATGTGCTCGCCCTCTGTATATTGATTGTATTTAATTTGAATGTTTACCTTTTATGTAATTGTTTTTAATCAATGTACAGTAAAGAATGAATAAATAAATAAATAAATGAGTGATATTATACCAATCTCGTTGTTGAATTATGACCACGTGACTTGTTGTCTTTTAGAGGGTTGAATTTATCTACAAGTATCAATATAATAATGAGTGGCTGCAGAATCCACCCTCTCAGATCAACCCCGTTGTGCGAGGACAATGAGGATTTTATTACTATAGATGTTGGTTGTATAATTTAACAGGGTTGTCGCATGTGCTGGGTGTCTTCCTTGACATAGCTGGGGCTTTCGACAATGCGTGGTGGCCACTCATACTGGCCAAACTGAAGATACGGGGATGTCCTCGCTGGCTGTTTAATGTAATCAGCAGCTACTTCAGCGACAGGTCAGTTGTGATCACCCACGCGGGACACTTGGTTGAACGGGTTGTAGATATGGGCTGTCCGCAGGGCTCGGTCCTCGGACCATTCTTGTGGAACGTCCTCTTCGATGACCTTTTGAAAATAGATCTTCCTCCTGGCTGTACGATTTTCGCTTATGCTGACGATGCTCTTCTCTTGCTGTCTGGCAGCACGAGGAGAGCGATTGAGGACAATTTTAAAACCGCGATCGAGCGCATCCTGACGTGGGGCAGTGTGAATAGGCTTGTCTTCTCGCCGAGCAAGACCTCCGCGATGTGGTTGAAGGGAGCGCATGGAAGGGGCAGAAATCCGGTTCTCCGGATGAGTGGAACACCCGTAAGGGTGGTCGATGAAGTCCGGTACTTGGGAGTTGTTCTGGACAGGGGTTCTTCCTTTCTTCCTCACGTGAGAGCGACTGCCGAGAGGGCGAAGGTACTTTTCTTCACCCTTCGCCGACTTAGTCGTGGTACATGGGGCCTGCGTTCGGGGACTGTAAGGGCCATATATCGGGCGACGTACGTGGCACAAGTTACGTATGCTGCTCGGGTTTGGTCTCATAGACTTTCGGTAGGCTCCGTATCTACGGCAGTCTTGAGGGGACAGAGACTCCCGCTGCTCGCCGTCACAGGTGCGTATCGTACTGCCGCTAGCGATGGCCTTCCTGTTATCGCTGGCGTGCTACCCGCTGATTTGGAAGTCCTAGACAGTGTGGCCAGGCGTAAGATCATGGCGGATGGTGGAACTGAACATCTTGGTATTTCCATTCAGACGGAACCCGGGAACAGGGGAATTAGTAGGGCCTTCAGCCAAATCAGAGAAAGAACCTTGGATGTGTGGCAGGAAAGATGGGACCGGGGGAGAACCGCTAGACTTGTCTACGATTTTCTTCCGGATGTAAGAGAGAGGATTAAAAGGCGCTTCCTGTCCTTCAATCACTTTGCCGTGCAGTTGGTGACGGGACACGGGGAATTTAAAGCCAAGCTCTTTGAGTTAGGGCTGACGGACGACCCGTGGTGTGTTTGTGGGACGGGAGCTCAGTTTGCGGGGCATATCCTGTGGGAGTGCCCAATGATGACGGATGCGAGGGATGTAATGATTGATAGTTTGAGTGATGATACTCCGAGACCCGTTTGGTCTGGGGAATTAATGATTAGTCCGAGAAATTTCAGTGCCTTCTTGGAATTTACGGATGTCTGGGTGTCTCGGTGGGATCTTCTGCGTGAGCCGGGCTTACCCCCGGCTTACCTGGATGAGCTTGATGGTTGATTTTGCCTTGTGTGATCGTGGCTGTCGCGAGCGAACTCGTTTCTTCGTCTTTTGTGCTGTCCTGTCTCCCTTGGTGGAGAGTCTTAGGTCTGGGAGGGATGTCCCTTGGGGAGGGAAGCGTGTCTGTGAAGACTCCAGTATCAGCGACCCTCGGGTTCACCGGCATGAATACCTAAAGAAGTTTCCGGACACCTCAACTCGGCTCTCTGCTCATTTTTTATTTCTTTTAATTTTTATTTCTATTATTTTGTTTTGAGTATTGATTTGTTATCTAGGTTAAGGAAATGCCTTTATAAATATATTGTTAGTTTTAAATAAATTATGAATGTATTTGCTTCTCTCGGCTAGAGGGACATCGAAGGAGTGTAGTCAAAAGATTCCACACACGGGGTTGTTTTTGGCCGGCCAGCCCCTCAGGCTGTCCACTATGGCGCCTCCGGTGTGGACAAACTTTGTGCAGTGTAGAATTCGGATAAATGGAAGTCCCCAGACTTCTGCGCTATCCGGGTGGTCGGTGGGTCTCCTTCAATGTAGGGTTGTCGCAATTGATTGTGGCAGCAATATCTGTCCTTATTTTTGATGAATATATCTAAAATTTAGTACTTATCATAATATTCAATGACACAAAACTGTGAAAACACAATCAGAAGTAATTAGTCTTATTGAATTACCCATCTATTTTTAAATATTTGTAAGACGAAGTCTGCAAGAAATTTGTTTGCTTGCTATATGCTATGTCAGCTTATCCCTGTTGCATCTTGCAAGGGTGGAAGATGCAACAGGGGTATCGAAAGAAGCAAAGTGGCCGGTGCTAGGATAAACAGTGCACTTCGAACCATTGTCAGCAAAGGCAATGAGTCGAAAATGTCAAAAATGCCGGTGCACAACACCATTCTGGTACCGACACTTATGATGATGATTATTTTTGATGATTTTATTTTTGACGCCGTTTAACAGTCCCCAGGCCGTCTCAAGGGCGCCGGTGAAGAGTTCAGTTTTCAAATTTGCTTCTGAAGCTGGTGACAGTCTGATTATCTCTCAATGGCACCGGTAGGCGATTCCACGTAATGTGGTGTTCTCACTTTGGCGAATATCGCCAGGACCCCTAAATATCGCCAGCCATTTGAACCGTGTGAACAAAATGACAGCTAGTCTGAAAAGATAAAAACTAGTAGAAACGATATCGTCTCGAGTTGACCACCTTCCAACTTTTCGGCCGATTGAACGATTCGCGCATGCGCAGATGTGCGCGGCGTTTGTATCTATGGTAAAAACTTTATAACCTATCAATTTTATAATGTTTCCCGCTTCGTAACAGCTACTAACAGCTATTATCTTTGTTGTTGGTTTGTGGCGTTTGTTTTCTTAATTTAAAGGCACCTTTAACCTCTACTATAACATTTTCGACTAAAAATAAACACTTTGCGATCTCCATCTCGACGTCCGCCATTTTGAAAACAATGTCAAAATCAAAGCGAATCTGACAGATCGTTTCTGTATCGGTGGACTGTGTGAACAGGTGTAGCGATCAATGGGCGTACGGCGAATTTTGTTTTTACGCCTGGCGTTATATTTTGAAATTCGCCTGGCGATATTCGCCAAATGTGAACACCCCATAACTGGTGAATGAAAACGAAACTTGGACGTGGTTGAAGAAGGACGAAAGTGGAATAAATTCTGTGGAGTTCGTGTGAAAAAAATCATAAATGAAATTATATAAAATATTTTACTTATCGTAATATTGTCACCCCTGTAACATTTAAACACGTCGTAGGTATAATAGTACTATAACCATTAGTGTATTAGAAACAGTTCATTACATTTACTTTGTTCACAATTCTATATCATCCGATTTATCAAGTACGTACCTAGTACATAATATAACTATAACAAAAAAGTTAAATTGTGACATACAACCATTTACTTTCTCACCCGCTCATCTGTGAAAAATATAATATCTAGAATGAACTACCTAACGAAATTAGTACCTAATATTGCATATTGTGAAGGATTAGTTTGAATAAATCATAAATGTTATTTTACAATTGATCATCATATGAGGTGGCCGGTGTGGTGCTAGGTAACACTCTCTTTCCTTTGAATAACGAGGTCCCGGGTTCGATTCCTGGCAAGGGCAAAATCAAAAATGACCTTTTTCAAATTGTCCTGGGTCTGGGTGTTACATGTATATTTTGTGTTTAGTGCATTGTAGGTATGCGTGTATCGTCGCGACCCATAATACAAGATTTATATTTTACTTTGGGACTAGCTCGATCTGTCTAAATTGTCAATATGTATCTTATGTTATGTTATATAATATGTGAATTTAAATCGTGACAATATCATGTAAGGCTTGAAAATACAATCTATTTATCCAACTAATAATATTGAACATTTCTAAAACAAGTGAAACAACTGAAAGAAATAATAAACATGAATATCGTCCTCTCCGTGACATAAAACATTAGGATGGGTGGCAGATATCTTTGTTAAAATCTATAATCTAATGTCATGACATTCCTAAAGCCTTTTTATCTTTGTCAAATCGGAACGGCGTGTTTTAAAAGATATTAAAATAAAATAAAAAAAAAAATAAGATAAACATTGTACATACAACGTAACATGCTAAAAATGGCGGGTTTATTGCTTTGAATTACTTTCTGGTAAATTTATAAGCGTCGGCGACTCGTTGGTAATTTTGTCGTACGATCAACAACAATTTATTCACCTCATGGACTGATTTGTGCCATCTTTTTTCATTCAAATGCTGCAAATAGAAAAAGAATCAAAGTAAACTAAAAATAAATCTTAAATAAATTGTCACTGTTGTACCTTCTTGTAAATGTTATGTATAATGTATTTTGTCATTTAATAGGCTTATGCCGTGAATTTTTGTAAAATAAGATAAAAAAATAAAATAAAGTTCTTGTTATTATTTCGCATATCTAAGCTCTGTGTTTTCTAAACAAAGACATCCACCAATATGCTGGACGAAATCTGAAGAGCCAACAACTCCTGCTTTCATGAAGGGTCTCTTTTGGTGTCGCAAGACCCGTCATCTGGAAACGACTCCCCGAGGAACTTCGCAAAAACCAATCAAAAATTAAGATTCAGAAAATAATTGAGGACATTGCTCTTCCAATATAGTTTCCCGCATCCTTGAGATAGATGCTCCATTAAACGGCGCCGAATGAATCATACAACATACGTACCTACATATTTATAGAAATCTCAAGTCACTCGATAACGGGTGGATAGCAGAGAAAAATAATAATGTTTATAGAAACTCCTCGAAATTATCCAAACGATTCAGGGAATAAACAGACAGAGCGCCATCCTCCGGAATAGATAACGAATATTGATTATGCAATGAACAAGCAATCGGAAGATGATCGATCGATCGAATTTCTCCACAATTGCAGTATGATTTTTACGAAATTGCCAATAGGTATGGGTAAAAGTTGTGCAATTAAGAATTGACCCAATCTCAGTCGACAGATAGATGAGATTTCAAACTTATTATTTTTCAATTTACCGAACCAAGGCTTTACGTGCTGCCACAGCCTGTATCGCCCCTCCCCCCCTCATCAAAACATCATCTACACTATTCTGAGTTCCATTTCTCGAAACGAAACTCATGTAGGTATTTAAAGCATAGAATAATATTTTCACCACAAATATCTAATGAAGTCGGTATTGATTCATATCTGTGTCATTTTTATCTACGATATTATTGATATAAAACACACTAAAAATATAAAAATTAATAAACAAAACATAAAACAGATCATTTATTGGCCATTTCACACCGAAAACCACTATAAAAACAATAAATAAAAAGTAAAATAATCAAATATAATTAGTCGGTTGTAAGAGTGTACCTACCTACCGGCTTGTATAGTAGTAGAAATGACGATCATAATCTGACTGCACCCTAAACTTGTCATACTCAATCCCGCCCGTGCACCTAATAGCAGCGCGGGAGGTATGTAATATGTATTGTAAACCGAAGCGTATTCTACTCTTTCATAGATGGCGCTGGCGTGTTGCTACAAATTATTAATTTAAATAATGCATTTTTTATACTGTAAGTCGACCGCATGTAACCATTAGGTAATTGTAATGTACGTGCATGGTTTGTAAAGATGTACAAATAATAAATGTTTGATGATTTATTTAAATGAATGAAACAATTTTAAGATATAAATCTAAGTATATTATTATTTTATTATTTATTTAAAAATCTAAGTACAAGTTCGTGAAGTAGGTACCCGGCAAAGAATTGGTCTCCCACTTTTTCTTGTAAGTTTTTTAGTGTCCTGCATTCGTAGAATGTCACCTATAAGAAATTTGACTTCAACGTTGAATTCTGCCCATTTTATTTATTAATTTATTTTATATTTTATTTATTTACATTTGAATACGGCGCAAACCTTTTACATATTTAAATATAAGACAGACTACAAAAATATATATACAATACAAATTCACATATACACGTCGTAGAATTAAGAAATAAAAATCTTTAAATAATAAGTTAAATAAGGTAGGTACTTCAAAATTACTAATTATTTATAATTAAACAGCTAAGACAATTACATTGTTTCAAATAAAATAGTTCGAATTTCAATTATAATTAGAAAATCTATTGATATAAAAAAATCATTAAAAATACTTATATAAATTAATATGGATTGTAAACATAAATACCTAACTAAGTATAAAAACAAATAAAATTATTATAGACAACATAATTTTGATGTTTTAAGTGATATTTTTTACTCTGAGGACGACACGCATGTTTATTGAATGGGTGTGTCTGCTGTTTATTCTATTTAAAGAATATGTCGTTATGGTATCGATTCGATTATAAAAAGTTTACTTCTTGGTGATAGTTTCTAGAAAAAATCTCTGATATAGTGATAATCTCGCCACTGCATATCATCACATTTTATCAGGAACTGATGATCTGCACAAAGAACAAAATAAATAAATAAACACCTATTTCTTGATGCTCAATTTTTTTTGTTTTAATTCCAAAATGAAATTCAATTGAACAACAGGTATCTGAGATTTCAATTATCCTAGAACGATATAGTAAAGAAGCAGTGTATTTTGAAAGACTGTTCCATATCTCTGCACCTTCTTAGATAGAAATAGCACACTAAGGTTCAATATTTCAACATACCCTTAGCTTACCCTGGGTTTACACTTAATTTAGTTAATCTCACCCAATTAACTTCAATAGATTTTCACAACTGTTTTACTTCTAAATGTAGGTATATTTTTTATGTTGCTTATATTTTAGTGTAAAATACAGTATATAGAAATACTTACATCAATAGTAGATACAGTGGATACAATATATATTGAGATACCTACATCAATAGTAGATACAGCAGGTACAATATGTAGAGATACCTACATCAATAGTAGATACAGCAGGTACAATATATAGAGATACCTACATCAATACTAGATACAGTAGGTACAATATAAGTTAGCTACATCAATAGTAGATACAGTGGGTACAATATATAGAGATAGCTACATCAATAGCAGATACAGTAGGTACAATATATAGAGATACCTACATCAATACTAGATACAGAAGGTACAATATATAGAGATACCTACATCAATAGCAGATACAGTAGGTATAATATTATTATTATTATCTCTAAAATGTCACCCTTCACTGAGATCATAACAGCTTTTGGCCAAGGTGAAAAACAATTAATCAAAATCCAAAAAAAGCTTTAAAAAGTCACAAAAGAAAAAAAAAACAGAATAAAATGAGAATCTCTATCTTGGCGACAGAGTCATTGTATGGTATGTTGAAAATATCTATTGGTATAGAGAGATACCTACATCAATAGTACATACAGTAGGTACAATTTATAGAGATACTTACATCGATAGCAGATACAGTAGGCACAATACAATAAAGATTGGCAAAGTCTTCAAACGTGTGGTCAGAGGACATCTTTGTGATCTGGGAGTAGATGGTTCGGAGGACCTTCTCAAATTTACCATATAACAGGTCTTATTCCTTTCTTTTTTGAGCATGTTTTCGCTTTGTGGAGTCGGTTTGGTTGTTGGAGTGTTTGAGCGGTGCAGGGTATGATAGAGTGGAAGTATTTATTTATTAGTGTCTCATGACCTGTATTATATTGTTTCATAGTTTTTTGTTAAATGCATGCTTTCGCCTTGTGCTATATTTTGCATCTTAAATTTGTATGATTATTGATTGTTCTTTTTAGAGATTTTTGATGGTTCTTTTTAGACATTATTGATAGTGTTCTTTTTAGAGGTTTTCTAATTATATTTGTTTTTTGTATGTTTTTTGTGCGGCCACAACACAGTCATGAGGTTAGTGTGGCTAATCTATAAATAGTGTTTCTATGTATACTTATGTAATTAAAAAAAATGTACTTGTAAAAAATATGTTAAATAAAATAAAATAAAAATAAAATAAATATTAATATTATTATCTCAAAAATGTCACCCTGCTTTGAAACAATAACATATTTTTGCCATGGCGATCTCAGCAGGAAAAAAACAAAGCAATATCAAAAAAAATCCAAAAGGAACATCATCAAAAAGAAACAACAGAATCAAAGGAGAAACTCTATCCTGGCGATAAAGTCATTGTGTGTTATCAATAAATAGAGATAGCTACATCAATAGTAGATACAGTAGGTACAATATATAGAGATACCTACATCAATAGTAGATACAGTAGGTACAATATATAGAGATACCTACATCAATAGTATATACAGTAGGTACAATATATAGAGATACCTACATCAATAGTAGATACAGTAGGTACAATATATAGAGATACCTACATCAATAGTAGATACAGTAGGTACAATATATAGAGATACCTACATCAATAGTAGATACAGTAGGTACAATATATAGAGATACCTACATCAATAGTAGATACAGTAGGTACAATATATAGAGATACCCACATCAATACTAGATAGGTACAGTAGGTATATAGTATTATGCGATATGTTTTTATTATTGTATTTGCCGGCCAAGGAGGAAGCTCATATTAAAGTCAATCAAAGGTTATTAAAGAGAGAAGCGCGTGCTTCATGACCCCAACACAATACATACATAAAACATATTATTCATACTGTATTCTAAATAATATTATTCATTCCAGTTGTACCCGTTCAGAACAAACAGATTATACATGTAAATCTCTCTTCATTCAATTAAGTTTTCGAGTGTATTGTAAAAGGATGGTATTCGTAAAAAATCACGTATCAATTCATTTAATACCTATCTTAAATTCTGAGATGATGAATCGCTAAATTGTTAGTGTATCATTATATTATTGTACGACTTGTTGAATTGCCAATAAAGGAAAATAAAATAAATTTAAAATGCCACCCGTCCTAAAAGTCTTTAATTTTAATAATAATAATAATAATTAGACAATTTTTGTAGATGCGCCGCTTTGTGGAAAAACCACCACATGGCCCCATTCAAGGATCATCAACAACAATAATAGCCTATTTAATCCTGCTTTGAACACCTCCACGCTCTCCAGAGTTTGCGAATCATAGGGAATTTTGTTCCACAGCATCGGACCAACCACACAAAAGGCACGGTCAAGATATTAGCCAGATCCCCTCTCGTTAAGTTTATTGGCACGGAGACGACAACTTCCATCTCAACTCATCTCAAAATTTGGCGGTTTTGAGTTATGTGTTTCCGATCTTCGCCGTAAAGTTTGAGTAATTTCTAGAATAATTATGAATCCAGAGGTTTCCTTGTACTGTAATCAAAATGGTCCAATAATTATTATATTATAACATACCAATTAATTACTATCCTTCTGAGTGTATGATTTATTCATTATCTTAACACTATTGATTTTGAGATGTCTAGTTATTAAGAAATAAAATTTAAAAAAAATATTCAATCTCTCATAAAAAGTGCTAACTGGTTTTATGTACCTACTCTTCTGCTGAAAAGACTGTAACTATACATTGATGGAAACAGATGATGAAGCCTCCACTAATGGTTTCTTCTACTTGTATCAATCTCCCATCACACTTCACGTAACGAATTCTCCCCACTTTTTATTATTATTTTTATTACTAGGTAGGTACTCACTACTAAGTAGAGTAATGTCACTTAAATGATTTTTATATCTGGCAACATTTTTCATTAATGCATTTGATTACAGCTGTGTCGTAATAAAGTGAATCAGCGCAGACCCCATTTATGTTTTACTGCGCAATTAAGTCCCTCCGCTACAGGCTTTCTACTATTTTGATAACGCTAGCTGCTGCGCGGTGGATATTTACAAAAAAAGGCAGGATGGTAAGGAGCAGTTTTCCACTTAAAAGCTTTTCAATTTTTCATATTTTAGTAAAATAATTTCAAATTTTTCTACTACAAATCAATAATTTGTAGTAGAAAGAAATGCTTGTTTCAATTTATCAAATTTTACTAATTGTGCACCGACACAATTAATACCTTGAAAAAATAGGTACATATAAGGTTTATTGCTTTTTCGATAATTTACTTCACGTATTCACGTGGAGCACCCAGTAAAGAATTGGTCTCCCACTCTTTTTCGTAAGTTTTCGAGTGTCCTATAACAGGCAGGTGTTTGAAAACATTAAGACATTTTACATCTTAAATTCAGTGATGAGGTTTGCCACCCATTATGAATGCCTTGATTTTTTATTGGCACAGACAGGACATCTTTCATGTTTATTATATGCAGCTGATCTCTATACTGACTACCACACTTATGGGAATTACCGTGATGGTATAGATAGATGGTATGGTACCACGTTAAACTACGTTTAAAAACTCACTCACTGTTCTCTATAAGTAGCTGTTAGATTTAAGGACGGTTAGTACTTATCTATTATGCGTCATCTCTCCTCTCACATACGGTTACGCTATAGCTGTATGTAGATAAATGTCAAATTATTATCGCAAGTCACAGTGACGCAATATGTTCTTGTTGCTGGTGATTTAATAGTTTTATAAGGGATCATAACGTTTTGTGATTGTTATTATATTATGACCAATAAATAATAAAGAACGGTGATTTTTTTGTTTAATACCTACCTACATTGTACTATTACCTACCACTTGAGTTCGTCGGATATCGGAGACGGAGTCTCGGCCTTGTGAACAAGGGGTCAGGGGTTCGATCCCAGGTGCCGGCAAACTCCCCTTTCACGACACAAGCTTTTAGCTTACTGTGAAAGGTGTATAAGGTTGTATTTGGGTTTATAACAAAACCCAGATATATATTTTTTTTAATTAAAAAAAAAACTAATATACCATCAAGGCATATCCCACAAGTGGGGTAGCCAGCAGAAAATAGATTATCATCAATTAATTATCTCCCCAAAGTACAATTACGTCAAGAGATTAAAGAAAAAATCTCACAAAAGCACAATTACATCAAGAAATAGAAGCAAAAAATCTCGCGAAGGTAAAATGTCATCAAGAAATTGAATAAAATCTAACGAAATTACAATGTCGTCAAGACATTACAGTAAAAATCTCACAAAAGGTATGATGTCGTCAAGAAATGGAAAGACAAATCTCTCGAAAGAACGATGTCGTCAAGAAATTTAAGTTATATCTCACAAAAAACAATGGTGACAAGAATATCGTTATAATGTATATTATAATTTGCCTACCCTAAAACTGATGTTTTATGGATATGGGTAGAGAATTTACAAGACTGTTATGCAGGATACGAATTGATTTTACAAAACAGAATTAAAATATAAATGTACATAAGCTTATACTGTGTTACCAATATATTTTTTTCCAAGAAAACTTTATATTTATCTACATAAAAATACATGTACGCAATTGCATAGAACATATTGACTGTGGATACTGAAACCTCATATGTGACATTTTTGATAATGAAATGAGATATTAACACCAGATTATTTATTTTGTCAAGCCGTATTTACCGATGAAATAATAGCCTATAAAAGGCTAAAAAGTTATTGAGAGAAATTAAATCCCAAAAGTGGTAATTTTTCTTGGATAATTCGTGAAAACTTACATGTACTTTAAAATTATTCTGTGAAATTTTAAGAATCTTCATAAGTATATAATGAGTAAAAATCCATCGGATTGGTCTGCAACGAGTTTATTTTTTTTCCCCATTCCTCCCTATTTTCTGCTAGCTCTTTAGTTCGCTAGTTCTACGTATGTGCCACAGTTCACGTCCTTTTTCACTTGATCCATATAAGTGTATCTTGGTCAGGCTCTATCATTTCTGCCTTCGGTCATGCCCTCCGCGATTGTGATGAGCAGACCCGGGAGCTTGATGTTTGGTCACTGTTGGCTGATTTTTGAATGACTTGTCTACTTCTTTGTCTACTTGATTCTCCCCAAAGCACGAGCTACGCTCAATTTTGGGGAGTAATTGTATAAGGAAAAAATATGTATTATTTTATTGTTCAATTATTGTAAACGATATTTGTGTTTAATATACTATTATTATTATTACTTTCGCCTACCCTGATCAACACATTTTTATTTTCGATATATTCTGACCAATGGATCTTCAGCATGCGTCTGTAGCACCACATCTCGAAGGCCGCCAACCATCCGCTTTCACTTTTGACGACGGTCCAGATCTCACTACCATATATAGCAGAACACTCCAGATGAAGGCTTTAGCTAGATTCTTCCTAGCATTTATTCAATGTTTTCAAATCGTGCCTAGAAATTCAATACACTATAGAGTTTCTAATACACTTTCCACGTAATGTTACCTAGCAAAACAGTTTTTTTGATCTACTGTTAAATATTGATAAAGTGCACATAGGAGGTGTCACGAATCCACGGACGATATACATAATTAAACACAAATACACAAATTATAGATGTTTGTACTTATGATAAACACATGTTTATTGGTTAGTTTCGTTCGATCACGCGATTTTGCATATATTTTCAAGGTTTTTCAAAAATAAAAGAATACTTCGTTTTAAATAACATCTTTGCATTCTCACAGACATCACTTAAATGTTATACTTTCATTTTTAAAGATATCTTATTGACGGTTCATTGTGTAAAGTAAGTATATCCATTTTTTCAGGTCTGTTTTCGGATTGGATGTTTGACTACTTTTTAATGTTCTCCATAATCTCTTTATCCCGATCTTAAGTCTTGGTTTAGGCCTTGCTATCTCATGGTTAACCTCTTCGTTCTGGCGCACTTGGTACGCTAACTATTCCTGCTCAACTAATCATCACCTTTTTCATATCTTGTTTGACTTTAGGTATTTCAAAAATAATAAATATAACACTTAATTTAGAAATATCCTGCATTCCGTTCTCCTCTTTGTGGCAAGACTCATCGCAGTAACGATAGATCCTGAAATTGCAGTAAGGATTGATGGAAGAAGTTTTGAAGGATAGATCTGAATAATGTTCCGATCTCTGCCTACCCCACTTGGGACACGGCGTGAGAGTTACCTATATAAAACAATTTATGGAAATCTTAGCATTCGCATCTATGAACTTTACATCTAAATTTGTTGAAAAAACTATTCGTCGGATATTAATTATTTATCGGCGTCAATAGAGGAAAAGGACCCAAGATCATTGGAAAGGTTGATATGGGGGGGTGAGAGAGATGGTGAAAGAATGGGTTTTGATAGATAATATATAAAATAGTTACCAAAAATGCCAGCGGCTGAGACTCTACTGGGCTACTTACAGCACTCCAGGAGTTAAAACAATAAAAAAAATGGTCTCAATTAAATATATAGTGAGGCTATATAAATAAGAGACGACAAGTTATAGGTATACAGATAGGCGAATGTGTAAAAAGCAAAATGTAAATTTTAAACAAACATTTAATGAAAATAAAAATGCTTACCACTATTACAGACACATTTTTAAACAGCAACACAATACTACGACTTACTCACTACCCCGTATTGTCTGTGCACTTATTTATCCCACGAACAAAATTACACACTTGATGTTTAATTCAATTAATAAACGAAGCACTTTTAAAATCAATTAATTTACACGTAACACAGACGGATCCCAAGCTGAGAACGCCTCTAGCATGAAAATGCTTAGAGGCAACACAAGTTGAAGAAGGCGCCCCTGGGCGCAGTGCTGGGAGGGCGAAGTCCCACGTCCGAGGCTCCTGGAGGCAATTACCAGCCTACACAGGTGCATAGTTGGCTCGTCATGACTTCAGGAGGAGAATATCTCGACTCAACTGAAGTCCAGTGACCAGAGACACTTGTCTCTCTGAAGGTCAGCTGATGAGTGATGGCAGGAGCGATCCTTCTACCAAGGACAACTGTTTACGACTCACTGATAACGACTACTGATCACTACCGATGACTGGAGGAGACTACTTCTGTTCAAGGACATCTCTCTACTACCCTTGAGTGGGGTAGGGGGTTGGCCATGTACTCCTACTATGATGTGATTCATCAACGTGCAGCGCCGTGATTGGCTAATCACGGTACCAATACACGCCCTCATAGACTCCATTGTTTCACGGGTCCGCATGGACCGTTTTTGATTCCAAGAATTATGCAGTAAATAATAAAATAAATATTTACAAATGACATGATGTGATAAAGCGTTCAATGCACTGATTTTAATTAATAATTAATTAATTCACATATGTCATAGTGTCTCTTTCACTGATATTAATTTCGAAACAATATTTCTAGTGTCCATTATCACAGTTTATTATTATATAACGAGCGTCCATTCCGCAACACAAATAACACATATCTTATTCTATTACATAGCAACACAATACAACCCTTTAGGTAGATAATTAAATACTCAAACTACGTTATGTTACAATAAAATTAAAATTCATACCTAAAGAGTCGTTTACATAATTCAAAATATATCATCGATATCAAAACTCAATAGATCGAAGCGTAGGTATAAAAAATCCAACCAAGCAGATACTAAATAATTACAATACGCAGACATTCTAGAATCTTCATAAAATAATTTGATACATAATGAATGCGCCTTAAGTTGATACATAATGAATGCGCCTTAATCTTTTGTCGATATTATTCTCTTTATTACCCCTGTTGCTATGCAGGTACAAATAAAAATAAACAATGATAATATTTTGAATACAGGTACGAAGATTAGCAAACAATATCTAATAATAATATTAATGCAGGTACCTTTTAAGTGCAGCTATATTTTTAATGTCGGGATTTTCAAAGTTCTCATGAACTGCATTGTCTTATATTGAAATCCCGATCTTTCTAAATAACAATTATAATTTTTAATGATAACTTTTCGGCACAATACCTACTATACCGGGCATAACAAGGTTATTCCAAATTCTATATTACCACTAGCTGACCCGGCAAACGTTGTTTTGCCATATACATTATGCCATATACTACTAATATCGCTATTAAAAAATAGGGGTTGATGGTAGAAGGGTGAAAATTTAGGGCTGTATGTATTTTTTAATGCCACACCATAAAAAAATTGTCCAAAAAAAAAAAATTCGAGATGGACCACCCTTAACTTTTCATCATCATCATCATCATGAGCTCGACAGCCCTGGGTGGGCCTTGGCAGAATCCAGTAGTCTCTTCTACTCTCGTCTATCCTTTGCCTATCGTCTACCCTTAACTTTTAGGGGTATGAAATAAAGATGTTGGCCGATTCTCAGACCTACTCGGTTCAGCCGTTTCGGAGGAGTATGATAACAAACACCGTGACACGAGAATTTTATGTAGGTATATATTAGATTTTACGGTTGAAAACAGTGATATGGAGTTTTTACATTTGCATTTCAAAGCAGTCATAAAGAGAAGACAATTATATTTTTCGCAAAATGATAATTAATAGGTAAATATTTCATTTATATATATATATATATATTTATATTTTTAATTGTCTGTCGATAACAATTTTCTGTTTTGTGAAATATTCAACTTGTTATTCCTGTTTATTAAATATTGTCGCTATAATTTCAAAAAAATTCTTGTGTGAATATTATTTTTATTGTGTTTTTTTTTAATTATCATTTAATTTTACATGTTAAAATAATAATATATTGTCTAGTGTTTCATTTTAAAGTTGAAAATGAAATCGAAATATTCAAAACCTGCTTATTTGGCAATGTCTGTACCTACATAGTAGTAGAGAATCAAGCTTTCAATCCAGAAGTCCTAGGTACGAATTCTCCTGCTTTTTACTAATTGACAACATAAAATACGACAATATTGCTTGCTGCGAGAGTGTGCGTTTTTCGTAGTCACAATATTTTGTGTCGATGAAATTAAAAAAAAAACAAATATTTTCTTCTTCTATAATGATCTTTATTGAGAGAGACATCTTTCGTCTAATAAGGACATTGCAAATCTCTCGATCAACGTTTAATTTCTTTATGGAATTCTGCTACCAAAACAATAACACAGTAAATAATATATTTTGTCTCGCTATTTACATTATTTTGTCCTATTTTTGTAGTAGAAAGGACTATAAGTACTATTACTATACTATACTATTACTATACCCTCACGCCGTGTCCCAAGAGGGGTAGGAAGAGAGAACGGAACGCCATAATAGATCTATCCTTACAAACTTCTTTCGCTTCCTCCACATTCATCCAGTTTCTCATACATGCACGCCGATTTCTCTTACTCAACACGCGGCCGTTCTCTTGGCTCTTCGTCATTCTTTCATTTTGCATTCGCTCAACATGTCCAAACCATCGTAACTTTGTATGTGAGTAAAAATGAAGTGAATAATTCTATTCTGGTTTACGTTTGCGTATGTATTGAGAGAAAATGGTGACAACACATAAAAATAATTGCTTAAATGTATCAGGTGCACATAAATACAAAAGGGTATCCATCCATTCATATAAATTAGGTAATCAATTTCTTTCTCAAACGAACGTAGGTACGTACCTAATAATAATGTTGGCGCCTCTGCATTTCATGCTCTCCTGGTCGAATGATCAATGAAATATTCTCATAGTAATGCGCGTAGAAGGGAATAACCCGGGCATTGTGCGCATGTAAGGATCTATTTTTATTATAATATCGTGGATTTATAATAATATTTTCCTTTATGTGACAATAATACCGATATTGTTGAAAACTTACAAATACATATTATTTTGTTTACTGTAGTAGCTATTTTTGATTTTTTATGTATATTACTGAATGCGCTTTTGGATATAAACAGATTTAAGTTAATCCCTTACAATGTTATTTCGGCATCAATGAATTTGTTTTGTAATGGGAATAATATGTAGGTAGGCCACTGTGATAGGATTTTTTCCTTTTTTCTTTCGGGAACATAGGGATGATGTCGGATGGTGAAGTTATAATATGTGTTTATTTAACAGCAAGTCTGCCATATAAAAAACACGAAATAAATATTGTTCAAAAAATTTTACTTGTCATTTTATGATTCATAATGTCCAAACTTGTGGCATTTTATGCCTTTAATATTTAAGATAACGCTGAAATTGTGAGGAAAGTAAAAACACTGTTATGAGTAATTTGTTCTATCGTGGATCGCATTGGTCAAAAGCTGTAACGATCCCAGAAGAATGCGATATATTTTTAACAATTCTGTTTTTTTTTTAACAAATAAATATTAATATTTTTGTAATATGTATTTGATAAATAATTTACAACAATTATATTAACCGCTAAATTTATGCATTCAAATTCAAAAATCTTTTATAATAAATACTTTTAAAATTGTTCAAAAATATATTTTTAGCACAGATATTTCCGGCACAATGCTGGTATTTTGAACCCGCTGCGTTTTGAACCTAATCCTTTGATATCCTGTATATCTGGAAAGGCGAATTTTTCCCGGCATTAGACTGTTAAGTTTTTGTATAATCATGACTGATCATATGGAGGATCATATTATCTGGTTGTATAATGATGAGAAATGTGAATGGCAATTCTGCCTTTACGTATCAAAAAAAATTAATACCCTTTCCAACATTTTTGAAGAACATTTACTGTACCTTAGCATCATTATTTTTATCAATATTTTTTTGACGCATACCACTCCACAGAATCCCAGGCACATGCTTGATACATCCCGTACCCTTATCACATCCCTGGCGGCATTAGCTCAGTAGCTCTACTACCGTTCTATATTGTGTGGCTCTTCCATTGTATACATGTAAGTGCACTCCATTATTCCTTTCGAGTACTTATACACAATAAAATAAATAAATAAATAAATAATGCCTGGGCCAAAATTATAAAAGTGGTTACATTTTTATCACAATATCCATTATCCTTATTATAATAAAAATAATAATTTTTATTTAATATAGGTATGAATAATAATGAAAATATCATGTAAATACTGCTACTACTATACCTTCACGGCATGTACATAAATACCATTCACACAGATTGAGCTAGTCCCAGATTAAGATATTATGAATCTAGTATTATGGATACTAATATATTTGTGTGGAGCATTTTGTTATGCCTTTGTGTGGAGCATTTTGTTATATGGGTGCGAGACGTGGACCATCAGCAAGAGGGAAAGCGGACGGTTAGCGGCATTTGAAATGTGGTGCTATAGACGCATGCTGAAGATTCATTGGTCGGAACACGTCGAAAACGAAGAAGTGTTAACCAGGGTTGGCGAAAAAAGGCAACTCCTCAAAAGAATCTGCCAACAACGAGCTAATTGGATTGGCTACAACATCAGGCACCCAGGACTGCTCATCGCAATCGCAGAGGGCAGGACCGAAGGCACAAATGGCAGAGGTCGACCGAGAGACGCCTATATGGACCAACTGAAGAGGGACATGAGCTGTGGCTCATATATGGAGTTGAAGAGACTAGCTGAGAATAGGGAGGAGTGGAGAAATAAGTCAAAACTCGTTGCAGACCAATCCAATGGATTGTAACTCATTATATTATATATATTATGGATACTAACGCGATGAGACACATACCTATGTACAATGCACTAAACACATTATACATGTACCTAACAATCAGATCCAGAACAATTCAAAGAAGGTCGTTCTTCATGATGCTGTAGCTGGAAATCGAACCCGAAACCTCATGACTCAAAGGCAAGAGCGTTACATCAGCCCAACGTCAGCCATCATATCAATTTAATAATGAAGTATGCCACCTTTCATGAATGTCATATTAAAAAAAAAATCTAGACTTGAAATAACCCCGAATACTCTCCAGTAATCAATATTCCTGATTCAAGAAAAAGCACAAAGTCCTGCAACTGATTTTTAAGGGCAAGATCGAGGACCAAAGAGATATTGTAAGAAGGCAGATCTGTGTCCAAAATAAATACGAGAGAACAGGGATATAGAGCGTCGAGAAACTTTTATAGACTGCCCAAGATATTAGGGACAAATTTTCACCAGTCATGGTCAACGTCGGAGGGAGCCGATACGACTTATGGAAAAAAAGAAGAAATGAGAGGTATTTTAAAACATGGGTGGTATAAAGCTTAGTGCAATTCTTCAAATGTTAATACATCGGCTAAGATATATCATTTTATAATCTTAAAGATTCTTATCTATGGTGTCTCAACAATAGGTTACTACCTAAGTATGAATGCTATGATGATCACCATCATTGAGAGATCAAGATCTATAGTGATGATAGCCTCTTCATTCACAATGATCTATGGATCTTTAAATAACAAAATAATGAGTGTTCTTGACTCGAGATGATAGTATCTTTCGGAATACTTCACCAGGCTTATGAAGAGTGAAGGGCGGGTAGAATGCTAGTGACGAGATTATTTGTAAATGCAACTTTGTTATTTAATCATAATAATATTTTGTAGTTTCAGATTGTCTAGTTCGTGGTCTTCCGATTTGGAAATAACTTGAAAATAGTAAGAAAGTAGAAAAATTAAGTCATTTAGGATAGATGGCAAACGTAATCGTTGAATTTAATACGTAAAATGTTTTATTTTTTCGAACACCTGCTTT
Organism: Athripsodes cinereus; assembly: GCA_947579605.1. Classification (NCBI taxonomy): domain Eukaryota; kingdom Metazoa; phylum Arthropoda; class Insecta; order Trichoptera; family Leptoceridae; genus Athripsodes; species Athripsodes cinereus. Next base: position 2,469,190 of record OX388307.1, read on the forward strand.
TTACAGGACACTCGAAAACTTACGGAAAAGAGTGGGATACCAATTCTTTGCCGGATCCTCTACGGAAACATATTAGTAACACATCGCAAATGATGTGATGGTATGAATGAATGCATGAATAAATTTAACAATTTAACTGTTACATTTTTTCTAAGTAGGTACTTATCTAAGTATGTAGGAACTTACTGTACAGTAAAACTTATTGAAACAACTGCTTTCATCCCTTGTTGTACTGTACAACAAGGTAATGAGAATATGTGTACCTATTTAGTTTGAAAGTACAATGCGTCCCGGATTACCGGCCCCCGCTGCGAATACATTTCAAACATCCGGCTTTATTCGTGCAGGAGACACGCCTACAAGAACTCCTTCTTTTACACGCACACAATACGCGCGCCGCGGATATATCTCTACATAAAACGATAAAAAGACGTTAAAAAACATATATAAACTTACACTGCTTAGTAATGGGTATTACAATTTGTTATATTATATTCAAACTTTTTGCACGCACTTTTGTTCGAAAAAATATTCTATTGAACATATTTTTTGGGCGTGACATTTTTGTGTACATGGAATAAAACAAGTATAGATGAGCAATGCGTTCACGCAGTGACGTTTTTGTAACAAATGAAAGAATAATACTCCTCTGTAATACGCTTATAAAACGAAACGTAAGCCCTCTTGTGGTACAGTTTTAATTTCATACAAATTTCTACGGGAGTATTAAGTCAATTTGTTGATTTTTTTGCATAACTGTAATCATGGGTGTGATTTTGTGTCCCCTGAAGTCCTGACAGACCCCGACAGTATTTATTTTTAATTAAAATAGCACTTTGAAATTCTATCATGTCCAAAGCTTTCAGGTTTTCTCAGAATAAAAATATAATAATGTTCTTGTGATAAACTTGAAAGTAATCTTTCATCCCTTAAATATGATATACAACTTTTAATTTTATTTAATCAGAATGACAAATTTGAATAAATATATAATTTCCATTTTAATATTAGAAATTTAAACGTATAAGGAGTGCCTTTCAGCTAAACTCTATGTTCTAATAAGTCACCAAGTCATAATTTAGAAATAAATCTTAGTATCCAATGTGCATGCATATTATAATATAAAAATGTCATTTTTCTTTAAATTATTATGACGCTTCTATAAGTTCACATCTCTTTGTATTCTGACCAGGTAAACATGCGTGTACTTGGAACATGTGAAAAAGAATCGTTAGTATACGGAGATACCTTTAAATGTTTCAACATGCTTTTTATTATATTGATAAATATGATATTTTATTGTTTTATTTGCAAACGAGTAACAGTTCTGTGTACATTTTCATCAATAGTTTAATTTTATCGGCGAGAACGAAAGAAAACAATAGTTGTACATTTTAAACAAGCAACTATTTTCTATCTACCTATCTATACCATCACGGCATATCCCACAGAGATGTGCAAAATACTTTCAAAAAAGTATTTAAATACAAAATACAAATATTTTTGAATTTTTGTATTTCAAATACAAAATACTAAATACTTTTTCAAAATGGTATTTAAAAACAAAATACAAAATACGTATTTTCAAAATACTTTTTTGAAATACTTATTTAAAATACTTTTTACAAATAGTCGAACAAGGTGTAAGACAGGGGTATTCAATATTTCCAGCACTCTTAAACTGTTATATACAGCAAGCCATTGATGAATTGATATAAGAAATGAATAAATGGACAAGAGTATAGATAAATGGAGAAAGGGTTGACATGATTCGATATAGCATTGCTTGCAGATAATGAAGATGAGTTCAATAAAGCCTTAGGAAGAAAGACAAAACATAATGTATGGTTGTTCGAATAGATGAGGTGACTGCAAAAATTGTCTTAAATGGAGTGAGTATCAAGCAGGTTAGAGAATTCTTGAACTTGGGCTGCAGAATAAATCAGGATGGATACTCCGAATCTGAAATCGTATGGACTACTGTAACATCATATTATATACAGGACTGCTCCAGACACTTCTTGATCGTCTTCAGTTGATTTTTAATGTTGCCTCCGAATCATTTACAGAGAGAACCAGAGCTGCCACATCACTTCACTACTAAGAAGTCTACACTAGCTGAGAATCTCTGAGAGAGTGGTGTTTAAACTGTGTCTCACTGTCCACAAGGTAGCACATCACCCACTGAGCTGTTCCGCTGACAAAAATTTGGGGCGAAGACTGTGCTCAGCTTCTAATGCCGTGAACAGACTCATAGAATTCAATATTGCAAATACCTCTAAATTTGCAGAAAGGAGAACCAGAGTCGCAGCGCCAACTGCCTGGAAATGATTGCCTGCAGACAAAGTTGAAAACGCTACAGTTCAGAAGAAATCACAGCGCCCTTGGAATGGTCATGGATCATTAAACGGTGTCATGTACAATTAGTTCAATCATCATTATAATGTGTGTAGGTATATCTGAAAATTCTCAAATACGGAGTACTTTAATAGAAACGTTGTATTCGTTATTCAACAAATTGACAAAAAAAGCTTGCATACGCGCATATCAATTAATGGCAGAATTTTGTTTCAAACAAATAAAAAGGTATTTTGTTAGAGTATTTTGTGTAAAATACAAAATACTCAAAAAAAGTATTTCAAATAAAATACAAAATACTATTTACGAAAAGGTATTTGAAATACAAAATGAAAATACATATTTTGTATTTTGTACTTGTATTTTAAGTACTTTTATTTCAAATACATCACATCTCTGATATCCCACAAGTGGGATAGCCAGTAGACCAACTGCATGTAAGAAACATGCAAACTGTCCTCTTCGTGCCAATATAAAAAGCAACTATTTTACTATTTGTATAATTCTTTATTGCTAATAATTTATTATCCTTAAAGTGTCATTTCTATGTACATCATTCACACGAAGAGGACAATCTGTATGTTTATTATACGCAGTTAGTTCACTCGCTACCTCACTTTTGGGACATGCCGTGATGGAATAAGTAAATATAATTAATTATTTTTATTGCTGAGTTTATCCCTTATTTTATTTATTTATATTTATTTTCAAAAAGACGGTTAGGTTAAAGCCAAGTTTCTGCACGAGTTTATAATTATCATTTATAAATCAGTTATAAATGGCTTGTAATACTGAAGTCTTCATATAAGATAAGTTTTTCACTTGTTTAAAGAGTCCTGTAAAAGACAAATTTACCGATAAGACATTTAAGATAAATTGAAAAAAAAACACAGTAGGTAGGTATATAGTTAACTTCCAAATGACTTTTTATTAAGTTCGCATACCTACTGGTATTCGGAGACTCTCGACTCCATCATCAGGCGATTAGTAAAGAATGAAATAAGATACAGAGACAAACAGTATTTATAGCAAGGGTGGCCAACCCGCGGCCCGTTGGGTGTCTAAAGAAAACCGAGGAGTTTTGAAACATTTCAAATTCCTATACCATTTTGAAAATTTGGCGACGGGGGGGGGGGTAGAAATTTGAAGGTGAAGTAAAATTGAGTATATTGCTGTGCGGCCCGATAGGAAATCTCATTCTGAAATTTGGCCCGGCTGCTGAAAAGGTTGGCCACCCATGATTTATAAGATTTGAACAATAAATTAAAAATGTATAAATAAAAAAATGAAATAAATAAATAAAAACTTAATTGCAAAATATTTTGATGTAAACAAGCATATTATGTTTACAAAAAGGACCAAAAACCGGGCTTATCGCACAAGCGATCTCTTCCAGCCAACCCGGAAAAAGGTGTAGGTATCTAAGCGAATAATATCTACCATTAAAGAGGTCGTGGGTTGTTTATGAGGGATTGAGGGTTGGATTTACCTTTAAATTTGGATGCACTAATAGATTAAGAGGACCGAATATCATTGGGGAGGTTGTTCCAGATTCTGATAAAAACGTAATATAAAGGACAAGAACTGCATGTATTCCTCTGGCTACCCCACTTATAGAAGATGCCACCATAGCTTAGATATGAAAATAGAAAAGACACTCCATTTTAATAATATCAAAATTAAATACTACAATACATGTATGTTTATCATCATTATTAGTTTCAAAAGAATCAAAACAGCGTAAATCGAAGCTTGTTTTTGCATCAATCAACCCCATGCTGCTGTTTCCCCGCACTGTATTTTGATCCTATTGTAGTATTTTTAATAACTATTATAAAAATGAAATCTGTAATTATTTGGGAAGTTCCATTTTATTTATGAATATAAATATAAATATATATTTTTATATAAATTGCTGATGTGTGCGTAATTATAGGGATTTTCAACGCCATGTCAACACTCGACACACTTATACATGGCAATACTTGCTTAACCCTTCCAGACCTAAGCTATTGATCTGTTGTTCTAAACATATTTTTGGTTTAATGATAAATACTTAAGTACATGAAGATGATCGTGAATTTTGTGGAAGTATAAAATGCATATATTCTTCCAAATTGTCATGGCATCTCCACAATACATACACAATAAGTAAAATAGCATGAAAAAAGACGGCCGTTTCGAAATTGATTGTGATTTTTAAAAAATCACTAACCGATAATACGTAGTAGATATAAATACTTTGTAATATTAAAAAAGGTACCTATATATTTTTAAAAACCACAGCATTCTCGATGTGTAACATATTGAAAAATACTTAATCATTTAATTTATAATATTAATGTCTAAAAAGCTCATATTTTAGCAAGCAATTTTACTTGTGTATGTATATATAGCTATAAAAGAGCGGAAGTCTTTTCTATTCTAGGACCCCACAATATGAAAAGTTCACCTCTCATATTTAAAAGCATTTTATTATTTTATTCAAAATGAAGAGGGTGGGTCCGAATGTGTTGTAAAAAATGACGTACAAAACATATTGGCATTCGTAAAAAATGGGGAAAAATAATAGCCCTGTCGTTAAATATAGTGTATTAGATTACCAACATCTTGATATGATTATTGTATAGATGAATGACAGTTATTTAGCACTGGCAATGTGTACGGAATGTACGAATTCAAATATTTCAAAAAAAGAACTGGGTGGTTCTATTTTTGTCAATACTATGATTAAGGGCACGAGTCAAAAATTATAATATATTGGTGGAAATATTTTAAGTCAATTATCCAAGAATTTTGATAACAATATAAGCTGATTCAAAACATTCTTGCAATAAGGGTAAATCAAATTTTGAAAAGAAATATCTTGATCATTCAATTTAAATATTCTTGACATAATTGTGGCGTTCGATAGTTTAGGCACGTGGAAAGAAAGAATGATAATAGAGCGGTGATGAGTTTGTAATCGATGTAGGTTCAAATTTCATAAATATTGTTCCGATTACTCTTATTTGGCACTCGAAACTTTCTGCCTATCCCATCACTCGAAGAAAGTGCTATGCTAAGCCAAAAATCACACTTTTTTCCATCTACATGGTTCCTGATAGCAATGGTCGGCCCTCATTCACAAAACACTGCTCTTATGACAACGAAATTAGAGAATAAATAATTTCGTGGATGATTATTCAATAATTGACGCAGATTCACTCTGCATGCAGGAGATTTCTTTTTACTTCCTTGTTACCCTGAAAGGAACATTAAAGGACGAAAAAAGAAGAAAGAAAAGATAGGATATATAAAAACAAGCTAATGTAACCGGTACTGCACAATGGAGTATGAAGAATAAATCGCTAGACAAACCAACTTTCATTTATGCTTATAAAAGTAGTTTCAAATATGCACTGAAATATTTACAATTATTTATTGAATGCCGGCAAACATGTGAACTAAATGGTTTATGTGGCACTGCGAAACGACAATATTTCAGACGACAACGCCGATGGTACATGTACAAGAATTTCTGTTGCAACTGTACCTGAAGTCATGAACATAGTCGGTAACCCTGTGAGGACCGTATTGAGAGAAAATTGCCGATAAAAAATAACAGAAAAAAACGACATCACACGTTCCATTTAGAGTTTGAATTTAAATTGTTCGAAAATACGTTTTCTTGTTTTGTATTCAACCTTGTGGTTGAAAATGTTCTAAGAAATTGAACGACATCTCTCATGGCTTGAAATATGGTAAATAAAAAGCGTAATAGAAATGTAGTTTTTTGCTACATTTCTTTAGTTTAAAAAAGGCTTTGAGTCTTGAATTTAACATTTAAAACTAACATCCAAGATGCTGATATTCTTTACCTCTCTCGATGCACTAATCATTTAAAAAAACGTCTTTTATTTGTTATCTTAAAACACAATAATCATTTCAAATGTTTCTAGAAGAAGAAAGAAATGAAAATCTAACCAAAGACAAAATATTTTTATTTCCATAGATTATATTTCCAACACAAAAACTATGTTATCATAGTAATTTTCATATTTCTTTTTAATATCTAGAGAACTGTTTTATCGATCACATTACGAAGAATCTTACCCGGGAATGATTTCAACTTTTTATTCAAGAACAGATTTTATGTAAAATCTAAATCTAAAACAGTCAATATTTAAAGAAAAAAATAAACTTTAAGAACACTTTTTATTGATTTTGAGCAAACGTCAAAATTATTATTTATATTAATATAAAAGCATAAATAAAAGCAAGAATTTGGTTCTACTATCGATAAAAAAATGTAAAAGAGACGTCTTTGGACTTTTTAGGTCATAATAAATCGATTGACGTCTCTCTCGCTTTGTTTAATTTATGGAAGAGTTTCAGTTTATCCAATTACACGATTCAACCATTTTTTTGTAACAACACTATTAAAAAATTAACATAAGTAATTATTCAATAAAATACCGAAGGTTTTTTATACAAAATAAAAAAAAAAAACAAAACAATAAGGGTACTTAACTACAGATATCTGCTTTTCAATGGCTGGGCAATTTCGTTGAATTGGAGTCAACAAGCGATCCAATATAAAAAATGATACATTTCATCTTTAGGGAACCGTTTTTTGTATACTTAACATTCATCCATGTGTAAATTTTACATTTGTAATGTAAAATCTTTTGATCCGTTGTCCCATACGATGCGCATACTATTAGTATTTACATACATCGCTACTTATCGTATTTTCCGTTTGAGAGAGTCCTTTCATTGTTTGGGGTCATTTTAACCCGCAGTATTATGTGGACAACAATACGTGGCGTACAGTAGCCGAAGGGTTAATATTTTTATTGTGTCGCATTTTGTTTTAAGAAATTGTCAACATTTTTTTTCATTTAATTTAAGTATTTTTATTATAAATAAGGCAAAAAAAAAACTAATATAATAATTCAATAATCTTTTTGTAAGTATCAGACTATAAAACGTTGCGTGATAGAGTGAAGAATGAGGATATTAGAAGAATGAGTGGTTGCAAGAGAAGTGTTGTGGTTTGGGCATGTGGAGCGAATGGAAGAGGAAATAATGACAAAGAGGATATACTTGTCTAAAAGAAGGGGAATGAGGAAGCACGGGCGTCCGAGAACTACGTGGCTGACCACGTGGATCAAATTCTCAAGGACGGCCGTGTATTGCATAAGACAAATCAACTTGCGTGCATGAGAAACTGTATGAATGTAGAAGAAGGGAAAGAAGTATGTGAGGACAGACCTATATGGCGTAACGTTCTCTCTGCCTACCCTACTTGGGCGACGACGTGAGGGAATAGTAAAGTATAGTAGTAAGCATCAGACTGCTTTGTAAAAGGCAGGACATAAGAAAAAGTTTAGACATTCAAGACGGGTGGCATAGCTCATCGCTAAATTTAAGATGTTTAATGTCTTTTTTGTGATGTTGTACGAACACCCTGCCTCATACAGAATACAGGAATAATTAGAGAAAATATCGAGAGGTATATTTTTTACCGGGTTCCCCACGAATTAAAAATATAGACTCACATAATATTAATACATCCAATTTTTAATTTTCGTTTATTCAAATGTGCAAGATTTTACGAACCATTCAAAATATTGTTAAGTAGGTTTACTTGAATTTTCTCGCCTTTGCGATAAACTCGCCTTCTGTACATTGATTATATCTTAGTTGAATGAATTTTAATATAAAATTGTATGTATTGTGATCAATGTTCAGTAAAGAATGAATAAATAAAAAATAAAAATTCTTTGCCATAGTTGACGATCCCTTTCAAGTATAAAGAGAATATATAAAAAAAAAACTTCAAGTTATGTACTATGTATATGAGTGTGGAGTACCTATGTATAATACATACATATGAAGCTAGCAGTACAGTCCAGCTATAACATTCTGTCGGTCCCTTTGTACAGTCGGTTAAATAAAATATTGTATACTTTTATGCCTACATACCTACTTAGGTATGGAGATTTTTTTTCACCACAAACTGAAGAAATCTGCGATATCAGGAATCCGACCAAGCCTCGCAGAAGGTTGAGATGCCAAACTCAAAAGTTTTAAGTAATATTTTTCACCATAGATGTCTTTTCAATTTGTTTTTTTAGCCATAGTCCATCTCTTGAAGCAAAAACTTGTCCGTGTATGGATGGTGCTATGCGACAATATTTTAAGCCAAAAAATACAAACATTAGTGTATTAAATTAACCAAAATGTGAATATTATTATTCATAGTTTGTTCCAAAAATTTAGCATCTAAAACTAACATTTATATAAAAGTGGTGTAATGCAATAATGAGTTAAACGACAGAAATTGAAAATGAAAATGAGAGTTACTATTATAGGATAGATCTTAAAATGATTTTCATGCTTTGATAAAATCATTGAGCAAATCTTTTATACCTGCGATTTCTCCATGTATTAACTCACTATTCATAAATTGTTATGTAGTGTTTACTAAAGAAAATCTATCTATACCCTCACGCCGTAGGTAGAGAGAACGGAACGCCATGCTGATCTTGCTTTACGCATTTCTTTCGCTTCCTCTACATTCATCCAGTTTCTCATACATGCACACCGATTTCTCTTACTCAACACACGGCCTTTCTTAAGGATATAAACTACGTGACAAAGCCAAGTAGTTTATGGAAGTCCGCACTTTCTCAAAGCCCTCTTTTAGCTAAATACACTCTGCATTCACATCACATGTTCAAACCATTGCAACTTGTTTATACGCATTCTATGTACAAGACTCCTTTTACATCCACTCACTCTCCAGATATCCTCATTCTTCAATCTATCTCACAAAATTTTACTTACTATTATTTTCAGTGATCGCATCTCCACACCATATTTTATACCACTTTCATCCATATCCAAGTTTCGCTTAGATATAATACCTATAAGTGTCAGTATCAGAATGATATTGTACCTACACCAGATTATTTTTCATTAAAAAAAACACGATCAATAATTATTTAAATTTAAGGTTTTTGTTAGTTGAAATGTTGTGGCATTGTACCATCCAAATTGCTTAAGGGCTACTGTTTAGGTACGAGTATATATTTCTTCTGATTCTTCTCGCTCCTGTACGATCCTATTAAGAACTTGAGGATGCTACAGTACTGGATGATCCAATTAACGTATGTATGTTAGTACTAAGGTGTATCTTCATTAAGAGTTTTATAAACTAACATACACACTTTATGTTGCACTTAAGCTTCCACTGACAACCAACGAAGTTCTCTTAAAAGTGGAGTCTCTCGTGTACACCTTTGCACTTTAAAACTGACAACAGCCTGTCGATCTGACAAGCAGACATTCCCACTAAAATACTGTAACAATAGTCTAGTTTGGATATTACCAGAGACACAATTTGTGACATTTTATAAGACACTTTTATCATCTGGATCTTGCTACTGAAAGAAAAAAACCCAGTACATCTATCTCATTTTGAAGTTCGAAAGGTTTCCGTCTAGTCAACGATCTCGAAAACTTCTCAATAGCCTTGGGGTGCAAACACAAAGAAAGTGGGTTACCTGCTTTCAGATGCCTGCGTCTACCGGCGCCGAGAATGTTTACATGCATTTCAATGGACACGAACATAGTAAAAGCAGGAACGCCGATTGCGATTTACTTTGCCGGCGCTTACCGGCATTTATCGGCGCTGGCAACCTGCTTTTTTTGTGTTTGCATACTTAGAGTTCATTCGGTAACATTGAGAAGCTAAGATGATTTTTTTTACTTTTTAAAAAAATAAATCTGGATTGCAACAAATCCAAAAAGCCTCCTCCGTAGATTTTATGACATTTTTTCTTGATGGGACTTGATCAAAAGGTCTTTTTAATTTGTAAAATAAAATAAAACAAAATATGTAATGAAATATTTCCTTTTTATTATTATGGCATCATTTTTTGCAAATATTTAAATAGAGATCTTTTCGAAAAGAAAAGACGTAATAATATTTCTATTTCATTATTTTGTATAATATACAAAAAGAAAAAAACAAATAAACATAAAATGATTATTATTTTTAAATAAATAATAATAATAAAATAGTACAGAAACAGAAAAAAATAAAATACTGACAAAAAACATTTAGCAATAATAGCAATTGTTTTGTATAAAATCTTTCAACTATTATTTTTAATTTTTTCATTATGATTATTATTATTTATTACACATTTATTTTTTTATTATTACACAAATTTTCACAACATTGTTTATTTTTTTAATATATATATATATAATAATAATTACACAATTATAATAGCCACCGAGAAAAATTATACAATGATATAATAAGAAATATTAAGTTTTTTTTATTAATAATAATAAAAATTGTACATATTTATAGTTTTTATTATTATTAATTTATTATTTTAAAAAAGTTATAACAATACATTTAGCATGTAAGAAAAAAATCATAATATTATATTCGAACAATATGTGTTTTTTTATAATTTTTTATTTTATTTTTTATTATTTTAATTTACACAAACTGTATTTTATACCCATTTCTCTATCATATAAACTAAATTATTAACAATAATTGTATTTTACACCTATATGTTTTTACAAAAATTTACAATAATGTTTTTTCATATGTTAATAATACCTTATCTATATTTATAATTATTTATATCTATTTTCTTATTATATACGCATAATTTTTTCTTTTTTATTTTTTCTCATAACATACACATTGGTGTATATTAAAATAAAATAAAAAAATTATCAAGCATTTGTATGCGTTACTTATGTATTGAGAAGAACGTAAAAAAATCAAATTTAAGAATAATATAAAAAAAACTTTTGCAATATATATTGTATTTCACAATCAAAATATTATTACGGGTGCAGTTATAAACGGCTACTTGAAAAAATAACGCAAATAAAAAAAACTTTATTGTACAATGTACATATTATGCATGATATAAAAACATTAAAAATAAAATAAAAAAATATGGAATTAAACACAAAACTGTTTGAGTTTTACTATATTCAATAATAGGTGCCTGCAAACTCCCCTTTCACGACACAAGCTTTTAGTTTACTGTGAAAGGTGTATAAGGTTGTATTTGGGTTCACAACAAAGTCCAGATATATCTTCTTTTTTTTTAAAAAAAAAAAAGGTACTTCAGCCTGGTTTCGACTTACAAAGTCATTGTCAGACTAATTTTACAACATGCCATGTTGTTCCTTAAATACTGTCTTAGTATAAAAAATATGTTCATAAAAATATGATTCTATAGAATGTGACTTCTATTTTGGGAAAGATTGAGATAAACCGTTTGTCAGTGTTACATTTATGAATTACAAAATATTGGGTTTTTTACTGTAAACAATTAAATTAAATTAAAATATCGACTAAATATTATGAAAGCTCAATCATAATTTGTATTGATAATAACATTGTAAGTCGAAACCTAGTTACTGTATTTATTATTAAATATAGTAAAATTCAAACGGTTTGTATTTATTTCCATAAATTAATATGAATTTTACAAAACAAACGACACCTCAATGAATAAAAAATAAAAAAAAAACTTCTCAATTCATTAAATAATTATTTTTATTATGTAATATCACTTGAGGTAATGGGGGGGGGCTTATATTAATTTTTATTTAAAAAATAATTGCCTGAATATACATAGTGGTGAAATACAAACTAAATAAGAACTATTATTTGTTTTAATTAAAAAAAAAATGTTAGTCAAAATTGTATGTAATATTGTTTATAAATTGAACATATTTGGTTCTAGAAATATAAAAAAAATAATTTGTGAGAATAATTTGAAAAAAAAATACTAGTTATTCGAAAGAAATCACAGAAAATATTATAATATTTACTAAGGAACATTTTTGTATCCTATTTTACATATATATAAAAAAAAAATATAAATATACGTATCATTAAATTATTTATAATTGGAATGTTATAAATCATGTTAAGAGATGTACAAAATTTAAATAAATTAAAGAAATACTCACCGGTTTACAAAAAAATAAAGAAAAAAAAACGAAAAATTTTCGAGTAACGAGATTTTAATTTTATATTTATCTGTTATAGCTTATTTTATTAAAATTTGCACTTTTCATAGGTAATTTTTCACATCAATAGTAAGATATAATTTTTTATAAGAATTCATACCTATTTAAAAATATTTACAAATACAAAAAAAACGAAAATGAAAAAAAAGTTCATCATTATCCTACACATTTGTTACAAAAATTACATTTATTATTCTTATATTTAAAATTTAACATATAAATTTACAATTATTCTTTCACTATTTAATATTGTTTGTATCATTACTTTTTATATAATATTATTTGTTTCATCATTTGCATTATTTTATATTTTTATTTATTAATTTACTCGTGATGTTACACTGCCGGCCAGACCCTGTAAAGATAAGAAATAAAAAAAGTTAGAAAATAGAAAAAAGATGCAAAGATATAAATAATAAAAATATAATAAATAAAATAAAAACTATCACAGGCAGACCGGTATTTTTCTAATTATGAATAAATTGAAAAAAAAAGAGTATAAAATAAGAAAGACTGAAGAAGAATAAAATATTGTATATAGGTAGAAATTTTAATTTTTTATTCTTGATTTGTGAAAACAGTGCATGCTCTTACAAAAATATTACAAATAAATAAAACAAAATAAGATACAAAATGCTCATAATGCAATAATATATTTGGGATGCATTATTTCAAAATAGTTCTAATATAATATTTGTTTTTTTACAATGGAACATGCTTTTTCTATATCTATTCGGTTTAGGGAAGAAAGAATCATTCATTATTTTTAAATCCATTATTTTTGTTTTTAATAACAGATTTTATTTTAGTAAAAAGTTCTCATGACATAATTATAATAAAAACAAAAGTAGTAAAATTGTTCTAAACTATCCACAAATTTTATGGAGTACCACAGGGATCGAAAAATGGCCCTTTTTAAGAACTTTCTTATTTTTATATTGCAGCTTATTTTAATTCTAAATGAGATTTTCATAAATATTTAACCATGAGAAATGAAACATCAATCGATTATTTTATTTGAATTCATTTAAAAACAGAGGATAAAATATGTTTTTTTTAAGACATATATTATTATTATTTTAAATTAAAAAAAAGTTGATAATGACTTTCTTCCCTTAAAGTCGTTAAAATATCATAATTTTATTTTTTTAAACTACACAATTTACAATATTTTTTTTTATTTTTATTTCATTATATTTTTAAACCTACGTTAAAAGTCCCGCAGGTCCCGGATCAGCAGGTTGGTACCACGAGTACTGGGGCACATATCCTGGGTGGTGGGCTGGTTGAGGGGGGCCTAGGGGGGCACCAAGAGGGGGTGCTCCACCGGGACCCCCACTTCCCGGTTTCATATCCCACGCACCCGCCGCTCCTCCCTGTGAATAATTAAAAAATAAATAATTAATAAATAAAGGAAATACATATAAATTGTCTATAAAATGTAAATAGGAATTAGTATAGTGAAACATGAAATGCCACAATTGCAAAATATTTTAAAGTGCAATATTTTTTTTTTAATATATTGTGTAAATAAATAGTAATAAAAGTTGTCACTAACCAAAAAAGACGCGTAGTGCTGGTCGTAGGTTCCACCAGCCGGCTTGAAAGAAAAAGAAAAAATATATTATTAAAACATTTATTCAGAAATATATATTTATATTTTGCATTTATGGCATTTTGTTTTTTGCGGATGCTCTTTTCTCTTTAAGGGTCTTTTTTTTTTAATTTAAGATATTTTATTAATAATTCATTTCTTGAATAAATATGGTGATTTACCACTGATAAGAAAGAGATATCAGGTGCTTTAAATATTTATTAAAATTCAAGAATCATTTAAAATATCATTTCATATTCAAACTAATGTAAGTAGAAAACTGGAAAAGTATAACCAAGATTTCTCTAAATAGTGAGGGCTTTTTTCCAATTTAGGCTAATGAATGGAGCGTTAAAAGACAAAAATAATGTGTGATTGCTTGAACCAGCCTAGAGCCAATTCTAAAGATTAAGGGTATCCTTCTTACTTCTACAGATTGGATTTTGAACATTTATACAGTGTATATAATATGTAGTAGAATGGGAACAACTTTTTAAGACTCTAAACCAGATAGGAATGAGCTATAAGGACAGAAGAGCAATCTGGAGCCTATACAAGAATGAAATGGCTGTAGTTAAAAGCGGAGAGAGCTGCGCAGAAGCGAGGGTAGAACAAGGTGTAAGACAGGGTTGCTCAATGTCGCCAGCACTCTTTAACTGCTATATACAGCGAGCTATTGATGAACTCAGTGAAGAAATGAAGAACTGGACAGGAGTAAAAATAAATGGGAAAAAGGTCGACATGATTAGATATGCTGACGACATAGCACTGCTCGCAGACTCCGAGATGGAGCTGAACGAAGCCTTAGGAAAAATGGAAAGTATCCTGTTGTCAAAGTACAACATGAAAATAAATAAAGATAAAACAAAATGTATGGTCGTTGGAAGGGAGGAAGCGACTGCGAACATTGCCATAAATGGAGTGAACATCAAACAAGTAAGAGAATTCGTGTACTTGGGTAGCAGAATAAACCAGGACGGACGCTCCAAATCAGAAATTGTGAGGGAAAGCGGACGGTTAGCGGCATTTGAAATGTGTTGCTATAGACGCATGCTAAAGATTCATTGGTCGGAACACGTCGAAAACGAAGAAGTGTTAACCAGGGTTGGCGAAAAAAGGCAACTCCTCAAAAGAATCTGCCAACAACGAGCTAATTGGTTTGGTCACAACATCAGGCACCCAGGACTGCTCATCGCAATCGCAGAGGGCAGGACCGAAGGCACAAATGGCAGAGGTCGACCGAGAGACGCCTATATGGACCAACTGAAGAGGGACATGAGCTGTGGCTCATGTATGGAGTTGAAGAGACTGGCTGAGAATAGGGAGGAGTGGAGAAATAAGTCAAAACTCGTTGCAGACCAATCCAATGGATTGTAACTCATTATATATATAATATGATTCTCATATTGACTTCATGTTTTACCTAATGCATTTGGTATTTGGTAACGATATCAGAGGGAAGAGGTGACGCAATTGGCACAGAGACGCTCTGAATGGAGGAGGCTGGTTTTTGCCTTGTGCTCCCGAGAGGAGCGTTGAGGGCGATGATGATGATTTGGTATTCTGGCCATTGAGTCGTCAGATTGCCATCATCTACACGTTGTGCCCAAACCAAAAAAAGAAAAAAATGTAATATTCTTAACATTCAAGATTTTTTTGCCTTCTATCAACAGTCACGCGGTTAAATTTTCTTGTATACATGATAAATAATAATAAGGATATTGCATTGTGTTTGTTCGCTCGTTAAACCTTATTAAATTTGACGTTTGTTATTTTGAGGTTATGTACGTGTTTTGTCTATGGTACGTATGTTTTTTTTATTGTGATATAAAATAATACTGCATAGTACCTACCTAATAATTACATAATATACCTACTACGGTACAAAATCACTGACCCAAAACTAAGGTCTTGTCTATGTATTTATTTATTTATCTCTAATGAGATGTGATTGCTCATCTTTTTCTTATAATATTATCTATTATATTACATATTTACTGTATTGAGCAATGCAACAGTGTTTAAAGTCACATAAACAATGTAGTATCTTTGGTTTTTTCGACCAGCAGGGTTGTTCTTGACAAAATATATTAATGTATACACCTATTTATTATACGATGTATTGAGATTATTGTTGTAAATACAGCAATGATTGTAAAGCAAACAGAATGATGTGAAATATGTATTGGTTTTATTTACCTACTTGTAACAGTTTTAATTTTTTTAATATTTGCGTACTCGTACATCATCTTTGTAATCAACGAATATATTTTTGGTACGTTTTGATTTAATTTACTTGCACTGAGTTAATGTTTTTATATTTTGGTTTTTTGTGTATACTTAGTTTATGTGATAGAGTAAGAAATGAGGATATTAGAAGAATGAGTGGATGCAAGAGGAGTGTTGTTGATAGAATGCGTGTAAAAACATTGAGATGGTTTGGTCATGTGGAACGAATGGAAGAGGAAAGAATGACAAAGAGGATATACCTGTCTGAAAGGAGGGGTGTGAGGAAGTGCGGGCGTCCGAGAACTACATGGCTTGAACATGTAGATCAAATTCTCAAGGACGGTCGCGTGTTAAGTAAAAGGAATCGGCGTGCATGTATGAGAAACTGGATGAATGTAGAGGAAGCGAAAGAAGTATGTAAGGATAGATTGACATGGCGTTCCGTTCTCTCTGCCTACCCCACCTGGGACATGGCGTGAGGGTATAGTATAGTATATTATTATTATGTAAACGATATTTTTTAACCTTTATTGTCAATGGCCAATGTGGCGTTTATGATGAATAAATAAATAAATGCCCTATAAATTCTTGCGGTTTTACCACATAATAGAACCAAAACTCCTGAAAATGTTGAAAACTATCGTCTGGCTAACTATGTTTTATTTTTTATTTTATTTTCACAATATTTAGAATCAAACAGTCGTTACACAATATGTTGACAATTAATACATTTAACATGTAGACCAGCGAAGATTCCACTCTTACCAGAAATGTCTCAGTCTTGAGGAAAAAAAAGTAAAAATTAAAATTCTCTAAAAAGTCAAGTTAATTTAAAAACAACGATAATACAATACTTAAAACAATACAAAAACATAAATATAAAAGCAAAAAATCTTGACCGTGTCTTTCGTGTAGTTGGTCCGTTGCTGTGGAACAAAATTTTCTATAACTTGCGATCTCTGGAGAGTGTGGAGTTGTTCAAGCCAGAATTAAAGACCCTTTTGTTCAGGAGGTGTTCTGATTTTAAAATGGGTTTTCCACAAAACGGCACATTTTTTAAATTTTGTTGTTTAATACATTGTTGCACAACACACAACTACTTGGGTAGGTACATACACGAATTGTTGTCGTATTTTTTACTTATTTATTTGTTTTATATACCTGCATCATTACTGTGACAATGTAAACCTGTCATTACCTACATTGTATGTAGCTAGTTAGGTGCCTACCAACTATTAAATAATATGTGCCCTTGAAAATATGTCAACTCCTATTTAAAATAAATTCATTATTTAATAATTTAAATCTGTTTGTTTGTAGGTATATTTCTTCATGCTCATTACATTCATATATATGGCATTACATTATATTACATACATAAACAGCCGGTGCGATGCAAAGAAAAACCATAGGTCTTGTTTGCGAGTCACGACCACGAGGTCTCGGGTTTGAATCTTGGCTAGACCAAAATGAAATTACATCTTTTTAATTGTCCTGAGTCTGGGTGTTACATGTACATAATATAAGTGTTAAGTGGATTCTATATACCATCGTTGCATATTCAAAAGGGGGTAGGTATGTGAGTTTATAAATTTTCGGAGGGAGGGTGCACCGGAGGGTGAAAGAGCTGTTCCAGCTAGCACAGGACAGAGAAACTTATGCCAGGGTGATATCAAACGTCGGGGGGGGGGATCTAATATGGCACTTTAAAAAAAAAAAAGATATTAGTTCGAATCTACGAATATTTTTTTTATGAATCTGCCGACCATAATTTCATACTGTAATGAAAACCGAGGTGTGACTTTTAACTGCGGACCTTGTTAATTAAATCATTAATGATACATAATGAGTTATGATAACTTCAACTCAGTGTCTATCTGAGATCTTTATAGGTAATTATTATAGTAGGTACACATGTATTTTATCTTTTTTAGTGGGTAGTGTATAGGTACAATTTAATTACAGTACGATATAAAATTATAAAAACAAACAATGGCTACTTCTATTAATAATAATAATGTATGTTATATCTAACTACCGCCGGAACTTGGTGGAAGTGCATGTCAATTTTTCATAAACTTTGGACTTGATGGTACCTATCTATCGATCTACCGAGATGCTCGTTAGCCTGATGATAAAGTCTCAAATTTCTGATGTAAAGGTCTACGATTAAGACTTACTTCGTTTTTAGGATTCTAACCTACAAAATACTTTCTCCGCGCAAAAAAAATACTTACAGTATAGTTTGTATGCCTCATCGATTTGTTTCCTCGAGCACCCGACAAAGAATTGGTCTCCCACTTTTTTTTCAAGTTTTCGAGTGTCATGTAAAAGGTGGGTGTTTGAACAATAAAGACATAGTAGGGGAGAGTCCCTATGAAACGGACATTTTTGAGGAAAGTCTTATATCTCGGTTGCATTTAATTGTTCACGAAAGATAATCATATACCCACAAACTACGAAGTTTGCACCACTGTTATGCACTATGGAAAAAATATTAAAAAATCTTTTAGATACTTTTACATTTAAAATTCTAAAATTAAAAATATGTCCGTTTCATGGAACGCTTATCATGAAACGTTAAAATTTAAAGTTATCTGAATTTTAAAACAAAAATTGAATTAATAAAAATATTAAAATTTAATGAACTTGGAACTGTGTGATAAAAATTTACTTTTGTCCTATGAAAAAATCAAACTTGTGTATCAAGGTCAAATGCAGGAGCAGAACTGTCAAACTTCCGTGGTATAATGTGTTAGTAAGCATCTTCAATAAACATCTAACAACATCATGGTACATAGTTCCAACAGGAGCCGAATACCAGCTTCTGTCCGCTTCATGGGACGTCCGTTTCATAGGGACTCTCCCCTAAATCTTAAATTCAGCAATAATAATTGTAACAAATCCCGAATGTCTTAAATTCAGCGATAATAATTGTAACAAATCCCGAATGTCTTAAATTCAGCGATAATATTTGTAACAAATCCCGAATGTCTTAAATTCAGCGATAATAATTGTAACAAATCCCGAATGTCTTAAATTCAGCGATAATATTTGTAACAAATCCCGAATGTCTTAAATTCAGCGATAATAATTGTAACAAATCCCGAATGTCTTAAATTTTTGTTGGCACGAGAGGACAGCTTAAATTTTTATTGCATATAGGTAGCTGGTCTGCCGGCTAACCACTTGAAAGATATAGTGTGATGGTATATATAGTAGTATAAGTCGACAAGAGAGTGTTGTTTCTTTCACAAAATTACCGACATCCTGGACAAGTCTCCAATATCGTGGAAATGGGTTACTTTATAGTTTTAATCGGAGAGGTTCGTTTTCACCCCTTGTTCCCGAGGGATCGTGAAAGTGTGAAAGAAAAATAACTTATACACCTTTTAAAAAAACTAATAAATCACTTCCCAATAGTTTTTTATCGATAAATTTATAATTACCTTCTAATCAACACGGGCTTCACCCAATATTCTTTTGTACTAATTTCATAAATACTGCTTGCCTCTGTATCTTATTTCACTTTTTACTAATCGCCTGATGGTGGAGTTGAGAGTGCGCGAATACCAGTAAGCGAAGTTAATAAAAGTCATTTGCAAGTTATTTAGAAAACTACATACTGTGTTTTTTTTTTTAATTTATCTTGAAATGTACTTCCAACAAGTAGGTACCTTCGGTCAATATAATCGAAATTCTAAAAAAATATACATGATATGATCTCTAGTTATGTCTTTAATTTAAATTTGAATAACAAAGTGTTAAAGTGCATATTTTTTATTTCTCTGCCATAAGAAGCATCGATAAATAATGTTTGCGGATATTCTATCTATAGGATTTCCTGTCAATGAATAACTTAAGTATTATAATTATTTTGCACTGTATTAAAATAATGCACAATTATCTTCACTACATAAGTAGTTTTAAAGTAGGCTGGATGGTGACTTGTAACAGAGTTATATAGGATTATATTTAATTATTATGGTTTATCTCGTTTTCGTTGCGAGCATCTCTCATAGGCTAAGCGAAGAGGATGTGCATGTGCATAGAGGTAATATAATGAAACAAGGATACAATGTTACATGAATTTAGTTTTTATATGTTAGATTGCAAATAAAAGGGAACTGAGATAATTGTAGCTTATGTCATGGAAAGATATTGAATGAATCTTTACACAGCCGGATATCTCAGGAGTCGAAGACTCCGATTTATCGTGAAAAAGATAGTTTTTGCTGGGTATTATTAGCACCGATAGTAGAGATAACCCTACCCCCTTCCTATAGTTCCCGGTCCCTTTGGAGTGTAAGGTGTGTGGATTGTAGATTTTTTTTCTCATTTTGTTTTTTTTTTTTTTTACATGTATAGACAATGCACACAGACCGAGCTAGTCCCAAACTAAGATGTGAATCTTGTATTATGGGTACTAACGCGACGATACACATATATACAATGCACTACACACATATATCTACATGTAACACCCAGACCCAGGACAATCTGAAAAAGGTCATTCTTCATTTTGCCCTGGCCGGGAATCGAACCCGGGACCTAGTGACTCAAAGGCAAGTGCGTTAGCCTCCACGCCACACCGGTCGTCTTTATTTATGTAGAGATTTATCATATTGTTTGTAATTATTATTATTATTTTTATTTGTGTTTAGTGTTAATGTGACGTGGTTAGATGGAAGAAATCACTATAAATTGATAATCTCGCCACTGCAGATCATCACATTGTTTTCTTATGTATGTAAACTGATTTGTTGATTTTGTTATGTGAATGATGATGTGTAAGAAGAACAGAATAAATAAGTTTGAAAGATTCTTAAAGATCGAATTTAAGAACAATATTTTGATGGCTAAAAATTTTGTTAATATTTAGTACAATTCAGTATGTACCCAGAACTAAGATCATTATTGCTTGAAATGAAGATTACTGGATTGGTGCAGTGCTGCTCAAAACAGAGAACGTATATTTCCACAAGTTGAGCATCTAGAGGGCCCACTAGATCTAATAAACATACCAATTATCCTCTCAGTGTCATAGTCATAGTAGAGCTAGAGTTGGTATTCAAGATGAGTATTATAGCCATACCTCTTCGTTGAATTTGAGATATTACATTTGTAAGATAAATTTGGGTTTGAAATAATCACTAACAGATTCCCAAACAACCTCAAAGTAAGCAGTATATCTACTTGTGACGTAAATGTGGATTAAATTGACAGCGAGAAGAATTGAAGTCGAGATTTCTCGATTGGAAGTCCCAACTTTTACCATCAAGCTACTGTCAACCTCAGTCTTTTAATATAGGATTATTTACCTTTCATAGGATACTCTGAAGCTTTCTAAATAAAGCGAAAAACTTAAAAAAAGAGAAAATATTTACCTTTACGTCCCAAGGTACTGGTGGTGGTCCTTTAACATCCCAAGGCGCAGGAGGACTTAATCCAGGACTAAGTTCACTGACAGGAGTAGAGGAAGGTGTTGGAGAATGGTTTCCGCCTTGTCCACCTCCTCCTCCAGCTCCTCCAAGGTATTGGTTGGGAGAATGTTGAGACCCGCTACTACTTCCGCCACCTGGTGGAGAAAATACAAACATATTTTAAAAAACAAAAATTATTTTGAAATCTGTGGTATTATGGCGAAAGTTAAAAAAAATTAGATTTGTCACGAGATAATATGTCTAATAAAACCTATTTTTTATTGTACTAAATACAATAATACAATGTCATCAATGGCAATGTGTCGAACATGGCTAAAATGCTAGTGCACAATACCATTCTGGTACCGTCACTTACGTATGCAAGCGAGACATGGACGTGGCTGAAGAAGGACGAAAGTGGAATAAATGCAGTGAAGATGCGATCGTTGAGAAGAATGGTTGGTAAAACGCTGCGTGATAGAGTGAAGAATGAGGATATTAGAAGAATGAGCGGATGCAAGAAGAGTGTTGTAGACAGAATGCGCGTGAATAAACTACGGTGGTTTGGACACGTTGAACGAATGAACGAAGTAAGAATGACAAAGAGGATATACTTGTCTGAAAGAAAGGGTGTGAGGAAGCGCGGACGTCCGAGAACCACGTGGCTTGATCACGTGGATCAAATTCTCAAGGACGGCCGCGTGTTGAGTAAGAGGAATCGACGTGCGTGTATGAGAAACTGTATGAATGTGGAGGAAGCGAAAGAAGTGTGTAAAGATAGATCTGTGTGGCGTTCCGTTCTCTCTGCCTACCCCACTTGGGATACGGCGTGAGGGTATAGTATAGTATAGTAGTAGTACAATAATACTAAATTAGTTTCAGTTTTAGCACACAATTTTAAATATTAATATTAAGAGCCAACGATTTAATATGCTGACAATTATTATACGAGTATAATGTACTGTATGTATTGTTATATATATTGTATATTATATATATATATATATATATTATATACATATTGTAATATGTACTGAATGACTGTATGTTTTGCTTGGATAATTAATAAAATAAAAAAAAAAAAAAATAAAAAAAAAAAAATAATGCTCATTGAAATGTGCTCCTGTAAAGTTGGCTTTTTGGGACAAATCATTCTTTCTAATCGATATCGACAACTCAATAAAATAAAGAGATTCCAAACATACCATGCATTATTTGTGTAGAATTCGGTGATCCTCCTGGTGCTGGTAAACCTAGAGGATGTCCTCCTAAACCTCCTGGACCCCCGCTTCCAGGACCGCCGCCAGGACCTGATTGTGCTGCCTTCATCATCTTTTTATATTTGCTTCTTCTGTTTTGGAACCAGATTTTCACCTGTAACAACACGAAAATGAAGAAATTAAAATATTTGTCAACAGAAAAAACACATACCCAATAAATTAGTCGTATTAACATATTTTTCTACTATTTTAAACTAATTTACGTCAACAAACTATGGTGATTGTCGTAAAAAGGCGTATTTCTAACACATGGACCATCAATATATTATTCTGAATCAACACAAAAATATTTTTGTAAACGCATCTACAACGAGATACTCGTGGGAGATACGAACGTATCTTTTTGAACCAACATTCATCATAAAACTGATTGATATGAATATATATATTGGTTGCAAAATTTCATTGGTCGCATAACCAATTTTTCCTTTAAATTTGCAGTCTATATTAAAGGTCATCGCTATTAACCCTGTACTGCTCACTTTGGTCTCACAGACCCCGCATGGTTATTTGATTTAACCCTTAAACAACACAGCAGCAAGTTGTAAGTAATATGATTTGACTGTATGTAATGTCAAACCGATATTTAACCCTGCACGAGACGTGGTTTATTATTGAGTTATATAGCGTCGGATCAGAAGGGTCGGGGGTTGCAAACGCAACATGATGCTTTATTCTCTTGGGTAGATAAATACCTACTAATAAACTCAATATATTATTCTATTTTGTGATAATATCATTAAATAAAACTAACAAACAACATCATTCCCCTCTCTGCATGTGGTGTATAAATAGTTAAACCAATATAATTAATGATAATAAAAATGGCAACAATAGACCGCAACA
Source organism: Athripsodes cinereus (assembly GCA_947579605.1). Lineage (NCBI taxonomy): Eukaryota > Metazoa > Arthropoda > Insecta > Trichoptera > Leptoceridae > Athripsodes > Athripsodes cinereus. The sequence continues at coordinate 2,492,988 of OX388307.1, forward strand.
GGTTAAAATTTAATGACCACTTAGTCTAAGACAATAATTATTATTATAACATTTTATACATAATTCTTCCGATTGGATTTTGCACAATTTTACATTGTGTAAACTTTTTTATCCAATCCAGATGTCAGATTGGTTTTGCCATAATGGTATGAACAATTTTACCACATTTTTCTAAGATACAATAAATTTTTCTTCTTATGGAAATCGTGCCCAACACCCTATGGCTCTGAAGTCGAAATTTAAGAATATTATCATGTTATATCTTAGAAGTAAGCTCATTGCATATGATAAACATGCATCTTGTCCTCTCCAAACCGACAGAAAATATGATATTCAATATGCCACAATATCACAATTTATATTTATAGATAATTAAAATATCAGAGATTTTGTAATATCACTTTCATTATTCAATAATATTTATTAACATCAAAAGTTCACACTATTATCACTCAAATTTATAATATAATTTGTTTCATCAACTTGACATCTCCTTACTAAATTACACTTTTATATTCTTGACATATTGCACCAAATTTTTTTACTAACATTCTATATAACCGACATTCAAATATTTTCATTTGTCTTCCATAGAAAAATTATGTGATTTTCCTAATTATATAAATGTTACACTTTAATTCTTACATATATATTTTATTTTTCATTAACTGTTGCTCTTGTTTTGCTCCAACTGTGTTGTAAAAGAAAATGTTTTTTTTTACGTATATCTATAGCATGTAAGAAGCTCACGCCGTGGATATATTTAAAAAAAATGTTTGACAATGAGACAAATTATAAATAATAATTGTAATTGAATCCTTTCATACATTCATCCACAGATTATAATTTAATACAATCTGATATCTGACTTTATACACGACACAATATAGTATAATTATATATTAGCTTCCCTTGTTGTTGCTGTTTCTTCTTTAGAAAGAGGACTCTCAGAACTCGCACCGCGTGGTCTCAGATGTCAAAAGGGCGGCTCATCTAGACCCCACTCTCCTTTTGAAGACTGTACAGGGGTTATGATAATAATAATAATAATGATTCTAATTGGATAATTAATTAACAGAAAGCTAAAAAGGGAATCGGAAGAAATTGATAAATATGCCGAACACTATTTGATTTGCTGTCAATGAGGATTGACAAAGAATTTCGATACCTATTTAAGATATTCTGTGAATACCATAATTAACGTGATTTCCATGTTTGCCAATGTGTTTATTTGATGAAAAAGTATATTCTTTACACATAATTAAGCGTGGGGTGGTACAATGATCTAAAATAATTGTACCTTTGTTTGATGTTGTTATGTTGTTTGATGGGGAACAAAAAAAAAACAATGTTCGAAAACAGTAAATGTCTTTACAAGCCAGAAAAAAAGGAAAACACATTTGAAAGGTGGATAAAGAAATAGATAAAACTAATGAATAGACTAAGTAATAAAAAATAATAGATAGAATTTTTACAGAACAAATAATAAATAAAAGATGGAATTCCAACAAGACGATCCCGGAGAACCCATTGGACAAATTATCATAAAATAATGAAGAAATTATATATTTCAAGCATATCAGAATAATTTCAAGAGCTTAGAATCAGGGAAAGAAGTTCAACCTATGTCTGAATCGTTTGGAAAACTTACAATTGCATTGATTCAAAAAGATGGACCAACAAATAGTATCGTGAACGGTGTACGTTATCATCCCTTGTAGAGCGGCGTGAGGAGACTAAACAACAAGTGACTTATATAGTAACACAGGGAGGGGGTTGAAAACTAGGCATGTCATAACAAACATCGATATGTCAAGTGCTTACATCGAAATTAATATTTATCAGTTCAATATTTATACAAACCATCATTAATTTGCTGCTGTCTGACGCGATAAAGTTTAGGGTTTAGAATATTTATTATTATTTTTATTGTTTACCTGGATTTGAGCACATCGTGCAGATGACATAACCAATCAGATATTTCGATTGGAGAATCATCTAAACATTCTAAACGATGATATTTTTTCCAAATATATTCCTTACAGAAAGCATTTGAGAATCTGAGTAAAATAGAGTTAAAATTTTCGATGGTAAATTAAAAATCTAAAATTCTGCATTGTTCTATGTTTCGATGCTATCCTGTTACATCCCGTAACATTATCAAATGATGATATTATTATTCATCTTGTTAATATTGAATTTGACTCCTTTACAACCTCCGTAGAACATTGGGATGTAACTAACTACATGCTATTATTATCATTATATTATGTAATGAATGTATAGTCAATCAAAACATATAAATCATATCGTGAGCTCAATACCAGAACTGACATCTCGACTTTTGAGAGTTTTGAGTTATGTGTTCCCGATGTTTGCTTTAATGTTTGAGTAATTTCTAGTTATAATTATGAATTCAGAGGTTTCTTTGTACTGTAATCAAAGTGTTTCAATTATAATATATAACATATTATTGATTACTATCCTTCTGAGTGTATGTAATGTCGTGATTTATCTATTAACTCAAAACTATTGATTTTGAGATGTATGTGGAATCGATTATTATTATTTGGATGATTTGTAAAGCGCCGTTTTGTGAAAAAAATCCACCTCAAGGGCGCTCTTTGCTAACTAAGGTTGTGTCTGGATTATTCCGTGAGATTTCTTGAATAGATAAGTCATCAGTTGGTTCTTGAAACGAGATATGTCCTGCGTTTCTCTGATCATTTGTGGAAACCTGTTCCAGACTACAGGTGCAGATATTGCAAAAGCACACTCCACGTACACTGGTTTCGATACAGTACTGGTCACCTCCAATTTAGTTGTTATATCATGACAAGACCTAAGTGTTGTCTGTCTATGACTTAACGCCTGTCTACCGCAGAGTTCCATAATATATTCTGGGGCCATAGCATGAAGTGCCTTAAATACTGTCAAACACACTTTAAATTCGACTCTCTGGACATCTGAGCCAGTGAAGAGATTGAAGGGTGGCAGATATGTGTGAAGAGCGATTCAGTTGATAAATGAAACGTGCAGCCGCATTAAAAATGGATTGAATCCTCTGGAGAGATGTTATAATTAATTAACTAAAAATAAGGTGCAAGCATGCTTTTGAAGAGGCTAATAGCGTGCCTTCCATAAATGCAAAAAAGAACCGAACCGTATGCCTAGCAAAAAGGTTAAGTATACTTTGTAATTGTTATGCAAAATCGATTTGATCATGAAATATTTCAAATTTTTTTACCAAATTAAAATTTTGGCAACGGAGAAGGGAAGGAAAAAGAAATTTGAAAAGTCATGTATTTTTTGAAATTCCTACATCAAATCTTGGAAATAATGAAAAAAAAAACAACTACATACGAAAGCATGTATAATATTTGTTAAAGGCTTATATAGCCGTTCACTGTGTAAATAAATAAATATAAAAAGTCTAGTCCTGCCACTGAAACAGGCCTATGTCCAATTGTCCAGCAATGAAAAGACTAAAAAGAAAGGGAGCGAGGAAGAGAAAAATGGGGAGGGGATGCAAACAAAAATGGATGTCGTAAAACCAGGTGACTCTTTTTACATGTAAACAAATAGATGATTTTAAAGTTCTTTATCGTTCACTTTTTCATCCTTCTCTCGGGGCTAAGGGATGAAAAAGAGCCTCTTCGACTTCACCCATTTCTACTATATGAGAATGGTTTACTGCGAAAGAGGCTCGTCCAGACCGTCGGGAATTTTGTATAAGAACCAACACTTTTTTTGTCAACTATATATAATTGAACAATAGCTACAATTTTATTAATATAATTACGAGATTGATAACATTATCTCAATATTTGTTAGCCGAGACCATGGCATCGTCTCTCAAAAATCGCCAGTAAAACACAAACGGGGTTAGATGGAGAGATCATGCTTTTGCGATAAACTCGCCCTCTGTATATTGATTTATTCAATTTGGATGCATTTCTCTATAAAATTGTATGTATTCTGTTCAATGTACAATAAAAAATGAATAAATAAATATACGACTAACTTGAAAGACGACATGCTTCACTCTCAAATTCTCAATAAAAAATGAGTATAATTCAAAAAAGCATTTGTAATTAATTTCATCAAAAACGAAAAAGTATTGGTGTCGACAAAGTGACGTCATCATTCTTACTTTCCTGTATTTTACTTAGACTTACAAAACTCAGATGACTATAAGTGAATCAATTACAGGGTTGGGATTCTCATAGTTAACAAAATTGAGCAATAAATTAGTTGTAATAGCTGAAGTAATTTGTATTAGTAACAGAAAAACACCGTGTAAGAACAATATAATACATATACATTATAATATTATTTTCTTGTGCGCGTGTTATAATATGATTGAAGAGTCTGTCGGTCCTTGTGTCCACTAGACCAGAGAGTCTTTACATATAGGTATGAGCTTTTTTATTCTATTCTTTACGTGGGTACTACTAGACTTGTATTACAGCGCTTGAAATGGAAACTGTTTCAAATTCATTTATTAATATTTAAGTATGTTCATTTATAAATATTTTAGTATGGCGACTAAAGGTATTCTACAGGATATACCCGAGGGTACAAGACCGTTAGGCAGACCACGACAAAGATTGTTGGATAACATCAACCGAAATCTAGAGGAGCTCAATGCTAAAGACGACTGGCAGTCCATTGCTCAGGATAGAAAGGCTTGGAGAGCTATTGTTTCAGAGGCAAAGATCCTACAAGGGCTATTCGGCCATCAGAAGTAAATAAGTAAGTACATATATGTATATTTAGATAGTTAGCAGAGATTGCGTCTATAAGATGATAAACCCATCCTCTGTATTTTGATTGTATTTAATTTGAAACCACACTGAGAAAAATACTCACAACGAATCATTGGTAAGCACTTTCATATTAGGACCAGAGATAGTACAAACCATTCATTAGTACGAATCTATAATATTAACTTTTCGGAAACAAATCGTTGGTAAATTTACCAACGATTTGTTTGCGAAAAGTTGATATTATAGATTCGTAATAATGAATCGTTTGAACTATCTCTGGTCCTAATCTGATAGTAGGTACGTACCAATGATTCGTTGTGAAATTTCGTTAGTATTTTTCTCAGTGCATTTGTCTATATAATTGTATGAACTGTGATCAATGTAAAGAATAAATAAATAAATGTAAGTATTTGTATATCAGTTACACGTGGTTACAAATCACTATACCTTTGTCAATCGCGTCATCTCTTTCCACGACATTCCCTACGCTCTGATGTCGTTGTCACAGGAACGGTGTAATATGAAAGAGGGACGTCCGGGCTGAGGGATATTGTAAATTATACAAAATATTGCAAATCAGTAGAAAATCAAAATTTAAACAAATGAAGCACTGCGTGAACATTATAAAATAAAACGTTAGATACATTACTAGCATTATTCACCGAGTAATTTTAGAATTTTTATTATTATTAAAAGCAATACAAAATAATAATAATAAAATGCATTTCCAACATCACGACTATGACTTATCGTCATGGTTCGTCTCATCGACAATAACAAAATTATTATATTATTTATTTATTTATTTATTTTCATCATTGTCTTTACGGTATGTGAATTTTTTTTTATTGTCTACTTCTACTAATAACACTGCAGATCGCTCATGCTGCTATTATTACCGAATACAGTTGTTTCTCGTTGTAACGAATTTCGATATTACGATTTATTCACTATTACGAATCTCTATAAAAAAAGTTACTTTCCCTGGTACCAATTCTGTGAAATGGTTTGTAGCAAAGCCCTGCATCTTTTATACCATTCTTATCTATTTTTTTTACTAATTCTATCCTGTACTACTTTCTTCAGCTATGTCAGAGGTGAATAAATATATAAATAAATATTCGTTCAATCCGCAGCTCATATTCATCAAATTAACTGTGGCGCATGATGGTGTTGGATTATAGCTGGTCTTTGAAAGATCTTTGAAAGGTGCTTTATGTAGTTATTGTCTGTATTGTGCTTGTAAAAAATAAATAAAAAAATATCCTCGCATAAACGGCCGAGGTATTGTTAAAAAGTATTATTTTTAATTAAAGAATTAGTTAATTATGTACTACAACCACTTTAATTTTTTAAAAACACTACCGGTTTCAACGCTCAGATGCGTCAATGACGCATCTGAGCGTTGAAACCGGTAGTGTTTTTAAAAAATTAAAGTGGTTGTAGTACATAATTAACTAATTCTTTAATTAAAAATGTTTCGTGATTACCACATAGTTAGTGCCAACAAAATCAAACAAAAAAATATTATACTGTCCAAATTTTCGCATTTGTTTTTGAAGTTGGACATAGAAACAGAGTGGAGTTCAGCATAACATAAAATATTGTTTAATGACTCATTATAAATAAAGAAAGTTGTTGTTGGAAATCAATGTAAACATCCTAAAAAAATGGCGAAACCATAGACTAGATGGTCTTGTATGAAGATAATATATTAAGAAAAACAGCAAAAGTAATTTACATATATGTATGATATAGATGCTGTACCAATGTTCCGAGACGAAATTAATGAAAGATCAAAAAAAAAGGTACCAAAAAGCTGAAAAATAAGCAAAATGGTTATGTTCTGTGTTTGGGTTGTTCACTTGTTTACCATTGATAAAGGGAAGTTAAAATGTTGTCCTCTGAAGTTCGTTATAAGAGAACTGACTGTACCATTATAATCAGTACAATGGTATGCGTACTGAAAAAAGTACATAAAATGGAATAATTACACATGTTACATTATTGAATTACAGGTCTACAGTCTATTGTCACATGAGCAATTTTTTTTTTATTTTTTATTCTTATTATTATTAGGTATTTTTTCAACTTTATTATGGTCTGTTGGTAAAATTAAATCATCGTAAAAAAATATGATTTTTTTATTGTGACGTTTTTTAGTATTGTGTCATTTTTTTTATATGTACCAAATACCTGTTAATAAATGTTTATCAAATATTGTATAAGGTTCGCTGGAAGAAATTGAGAGAACCGCAAGCAACTATCTATCTATCTGTCTACACTCTATACCCTCAAGCAGTATCCCATGCGGGATAGGCTGAAAGGATGGAACGCCATATAGACTTTTCCAATATTTTTTTGCTTCCTCTGCATTCAAACAGTTTCTCATACACGAACGCCGATTTCTCCAATTCAAATAATACACGCAGTCGTTCTTGAGAATTTAATGCACAAGATTAAGCAACATTTTCTTTATTTATTTATTTATTCCCAATCATATGCCAACGGGCACAACGTAAAGATTATACAATATAATAATGCCAATAATAAGATAGTTAATGCTGCACTCCATTACAGGCATAAATGTGGTGTCACCCGAACCACTAAATCTTACCACATGCCTTCCCTATCATCCCTGAAGCGTTAAACGAATTCCCAGACCCTGAGAGTGCTGGAAAGTCCTGCAGATGTAACAGGAAGAGCCCGATTGACAAGGAGGTCCCAAAGAAAAGTCCGTCATACCAACATATAGATGTACAAAAAAATAATGTCAACTAACACGCACAAGACTTAATTTACTAAAGACTTGAAAAAACTTGTTTTCGGATGTCCCCGCTTTTCACAAGCCCTCTTTCAGATAGATACATCTTCTTTGATATATTTTCATCATCCTTAAGATTCATATGTTACTAAAAATGGACTACGATGGTTTTGACAACTATTAACACCGAACCAACAAAGAATGGTCAAGAGAATGTTTCAGAACATTTATTATAATATTAAAAATGCCGTCGCTGTGTCTAGCTGTACTTGCTAATTATGATCTTAAAGTTTTTCTTATTTGATTAATTATTATTATTGATAATATTTCTTTATTAGAAATATTTATCAACATAATTTATTTATTTATTCATTACCATTGTTTTTACAATTTCGTAATGACCATAAAACAATTAATTAAGAAATCTTGGATGAAATATATTAACTTGTAAAGATTGTCTGCGTGTTTGTTCCTCACTCATAAAAAAAAACTTATTTTGCTGAAAAAATTACCTCCATGTATATTTACCACTATTTAACTATCACTCCATATCCCACAATAATAAAATAAGACATTCACAATAGGTGGCATGACTCATCGCTGAATTGAAGATGTTAAATTTCGTTAACACGTGAGATTTAACGAACACCTACCTTTTACACGACACTCGGGAACTAACGAAAAAAAGTGGAAGATCTATTACTGTTGACTCCTAGGAAAAATATCAAATAAGTCTTAAACGCATTCTGTTCACAACACTCCTTCGCATCTACTCATTCTTCTAAAATCCTTATTCCTCACTCTATCTTACGAAGTTTTATACCTACCATTCTTCTCGCATCTTCACAGCATTTATCGTCGTTGCATATTCAAAAAGAGACATGTGCGCACATTTTTATTTGGGTATACTCTTTTAAAACTGTTCATTAAGACATTAAAATTGTAGTTTGTACTTTTTATTAGCATGTGATATTATTCTTTAAGTACTGAATTTTAATATTTGATGATAAGAATCACTTTATAAAATGGTTATGATATCATTATAAGCAGTTTATTCTAGAAATGTCAAAACTTTTATGAATTCACTCCGTGCTTTTTCAACAACGTCCAAGTTTCGCTGCATCATACAAGAATGGTGTTGAGTATCAGCATTTTTACCATGTTCGACACATAGCCATTGCTGACAATGGATCGAAAAGCACCGTTCACTCTTGCACGTGTCACTTTTCTTCTTTCAACCTAATCGAATCTTACATCTCTCGCAAACAAAATTATTTCTTTATTTACTCATTCTTTATGATCACAATGCATTTAATTTTTTAGAAAAATGCATCCGAATTCAATACAACCGATATACAGAGGAGGAGTTATTCGCAAAGGCGCGATTTTTTCCAATTAATCCAAATTTTCCAAATATTAGTCTACTAGTCAGTAACCAGAGATGTGCAAAATACTTTCAAAAAAGTATTTAAATACAAAATACAAATACTTTTGAATTTTTGTATTTCAAATACAAAATACTAAATACTTTTTCAAAATGGTATTTAAGTACAAAATACAAAATACGTATTTTCAAAATACTTTTTTAAAATACTTATTTCAAATACTTTTTACAAATGGTCGAACAAGGTGTAAGTCAGGGGTATTCAATGTTTCCAGCTCTCTTTAACTGTTATATACAGTGAGCCATTGATAAATTGATAGAAGAAATGAAGAACTGCACAAGAGTATAGATAAATGGAGAAAGGATTGACATGATTCGATATAGCATTGCTTGCAGATAATGAATATAAGTCGAATAAAGCCTTAGGAAGAACTGTCAAAATACAACATAAAAATAAATAAAGACAAAACAAAACGTATGGTCGTTCGAAGGTCGTGCGAAAATTGTCATAAATAGAGTGAGTATCAAGCAGGTTGGAGAATTCCTGAACTGCAGAATAAATCAGGATGGATACTCCGAATCTGAAATCGTGTGGACAATCATCATTATTATGTGTGTATATCTCAATATGGAATACTCTAATGGAAACGTTGTATTCGTAATTCAACAAATTGATAAAAAAAAAGCTTGCATACGCGCATATCAATTAATGGCAGAATTTTGTTTCGAACAAATAAAAAGGTATTTTGTAAAAAGTATTTTGTGTAAAATACAAAATACTCAAAAAAAGTATTTCAAATAAAATACAAAATACTTTTTACGAAAAGGTATTTGAAATACAAAATGAAAATACGTATTTTGTATTTGTATTTTAAGTACTTTTATTTCAAATACGTCACATCTCTGTCAGTAACTACCAAACACTATTAATCAGTATCTACAATATTAATATTTTTACTTAAAATACACAAATCTATGAATATTCCTAAGACGTGCAACGTCGGTCATATCGCCTAACAATCCAAGAAATTCACACTTTACATGTTTGTACGTAAGTACTTTTGATATTGTTAATTTATTTATTTGCCATTTATAACAATCAGGTGAATAAAAATATTGTATTTAGTTAAGTTGTACACACATAATATTATAATATAAATAAATATCTATAAATATTTATTTTATTTATTTAAACATGAAACAATTACATTTTTCATTCATACTATTCCGAGAAATGTATAATAGTAGCGAATAGGAACTGGTTTTATGCCCGGGTATGTTCGGGAATTAATCATACAATCCCCTCCACACAAGCATTAAGTTGCTTACGGATGTTATTTTGTTGCTTTTTATTGTAATATCTTTGTAAATCATTATTATTTTTCAATAAAAAAAAATAAAAAATTGGATATCAAAAGAAAACATTAACATTTCAAACAGATACCTGGCTAATGAATAGTTAAAAAAAAGTATTTTAATAAAAAAAAAACTATGCATGAAATGATAGGTATTTCAATCTGGCGATAAATTCGTCTCTGTAGATTGAATTGTGTAGGATATAATTATATGATACTTTGTTATGATTGATGTTAAAACCAATGTTAATTAATTTCATAATGACATTTCCTACAAGTGGGGTATCAGCTGAACAACCACATTTAATTTAACAATCATGCAAGTTGTCCTCTCCGTGCAAATGAAAATTAAGACATTAGAGATGAGAAGCATCCCTCATCATCACTGTATTGAAGATGTAAAATGTGTTTATATGATCTTTTACAGGACGCTCGAAAACTTGCAGAAAAGAATAGAGAGTAAATTATTTATCGGGGACTCCAAGGAACAATTAACCTAACTTAACCTTGTCCTTCAACGGTTTTCTCAGGAGTATACGACAAAAACAATTCGATGTTCCATAGAAATTTTCCAAAATATAGATTTTTTTGCTTATTAAACATAGAAAGTATGTAATATCTTTCAATACCATAAACAAATAATATTCTAAAATTTGAATAATTCATATTAGAAGCTCACATATATGTTTTGAGTTTTCGATTGACCACCATACGAGTACTGCTTCAAAACTTAAACGTGACATAATATCTTGGAATATTTGAATTTCGAGTAGTTAGTTTATGGAACTAAAAGTTGAATTAAACAGATATGAACATATTTACAAACAAACACATATGTTTAAAAGGTTACACTATATTATAATGCAATAAAATAAATGTATTTTCTATTATATTTATGCAACATGCGATCTTAAATAAGTTATTACTGGAAAAAAAAAATGTTTTGTATATTGGTATGATGTTGTAATATGAATAACCCGACATTGTAGGGTTCTTTGATAAATATTTTTTATTCATTATTCATACCATCACGGCATTTCCAACAAATGGGGCAGCCAGTGAATAGCATAGCTGCATGTTTATTACAAGCAGTGTTGGTCCACATGTGGAATATTATAATAATAAACTTTATTGTAAAAAATATTTAGATAAAAATAATTAGATTACAACATGGTACATACCTATAAATAATTTTGCATAATAGGCGAGTTTATCGCAGAGACGTGATATCTTCCAACTAACCCAATGGGTTATATTTTATAAACCAAGACATATTATTTTGGATAAGTCTTAATACCCAAATGTCTTTTGTATTCATCTGCTATAATAAATTAACATGTTGTAATATTGTATGTACGTATATCTGTGTGTACGTATCCTCTATAGTTGTACATACATAGTTACTACAAGTGAGTATGATGATAACAAGGAAGTCCTCAAGTAATCCATCCTCCTTTGTCTATCCAACACAACTCACCTACTTTTTACATACTTTATTACATTATAGATAGATACGTCGTAACAAAATATATTAATTGGTTATTTAAGAAA